>JAFIRS010000237.1:0-600000 GCA_018342105.1 Gonioctena quinquepunctata | reverse complement strand
AGGTATGATTATTTTGCGAATGAATCAATTTTCAAATGAGTCAAACATTTCCAAGGCACTTTCTCTCGGAACTGAATCAAACTTTGAAATTCTTGATGAAAGCTGTGTGAAATTATACATTTTTCGAATCTGCAAACATCTCAACAAAAATAACTTTGACAAGTAACAATTAGTTTCATCAATAACCTAATGAGTTCGTGAACCTAATGTGCTTTAGGACATCAAATTTCTCAACAAACATAATCTTTTTAATTTATGGCGAATGCAGGAAAAATTCGAGGAGAGCAGCATCTTTGTAGGATGAAAGGTATCCCAACAGACTCCTCCATGTTTTCAATATTTTTTCGTTGTGGAGAAACAACTCAGACAAGAAACTCCCAACCATGAAACTTTTATCATTGATGAGGTGACGGAAATCAATGTTTAGGATTTGTAGAAGTGAGTCCTACCGCGTTTACCTGGGTAATTAGATATACAGGGTGATTCAAAAGTACTTTGACAAACTTCTGGAGGTGATTCCTCACAATATGAATTTTCTAATTGAATATATGTCCGGACACGCTTAGTTTCCAAGATACAGGGTGTTGAAGTATTATTTTTATTTTCATTTTTTAAATAACTTTCGAATACTGAATTTGACGTATAAGTAAGGAGTTTTGTTTTTTTGTGGGGCGCCACCTATTCTATTTATTTTTACTCGTTTGAAATAGTTATTTTGGTATTAATGGTGCAAAATATGTATTTGTTAATAAAATTTGCAAGAAATATCAATATTTTATTTCAATAAATTTTGAATATGTTGAATAGAATAAAATAGAGGGAATTGAATTAAATTCAAATAAATTGTTCGATGTGTCCACCTTCAGCGAAGATACAGGCATTCAGTCTTCTAGTCATTGAATCTCGTACCCACTCAAAAATTATTGGTGTGTTTCTTAGTGTTTCACAGGCGTCTACTATTCGGTTTCTTAGATCTTTCTCGTTCGCTACTGGAGTTTTATAAACTGAGTGACTTTAAATGTCCCCAAAAATAGAAATCTAGCGGGTTTAGATCTGAGGTCCTTGGAGCCCTTGCCTGGTTGGGTTCTTATACAACCCTACCGATCCATCGATTTGGATAGACAGTGTTGAGGAATTCCCTGGCTACTACGATAAAATGGGCCGGAGCCTCATCATGCATAAACCACATGCGGATACGAATTTCTCTGTAAGTTGCGCCATTTAGTCGGAACGGAAGAAAGAAAGGACCTATCAAGTGATTATCAATTATTGCCGCCCATACATTTACAGAAAATGTATACTGATAATGTCTTTCACTAACTGTGTGCGGATTTTCCAGACCCCGAACATGGTTGTTATAAAAGTTTGTGATAGCATTTCGGGAAAAGTTTGCCTCGTCCGTGAAGAGTACATATCTTGAAAATTGAGGATTTCCAGCCAATTTTCTCAAAAACCACTGACACATAGTAATGCATTGGGGAAAGTCTCGTGGCAAAAGAGCTTGTACCTTCTGAATATGGTATGGATAACATTGTTGATCGTGGATAATTCTCCAATCTGTGAACTGAGTAGAATTGAGAGCTTCAGCAATTATTCTAGTACTTGTTTCTGGATTCTCCTCGAGAGCGTTCAAAACAGCTTTTTGTTTTAATAATAATATACTTTATTGTCATCAAGAATAAATCCCGTGGACAAAGCTTGTGAAAAATAAATATAAATGTAAATATAAAAATATAAAATGTAAATATAAAAACGGAAAAGTAAAGTTAGAACATACACTATAAAGTTCATCGTCGAGTTTTGTATCAACATGGTTGTGTGCAGTTTTGTTTGAAAATATTATCAAAACTTATATAATACACATATAAACATATACAATCATATATAATATTACATAAATGAACACACCTATTACACCAAACAAACGAATATCTATATCCAAGCAAGAATATGAACAAAAATCTTAAATAACATATATTCAAATATGCACATTTTGTCACGTAAATTTATCATTATAGAACTCTTGCAAATTATAATAGGGTCTATCAGCCAGAAAAGTTTTTACTCTTAGTCTAAATATTTTGTTGGTCAAATCAGCCTGTCTTATATCTGGGGGCAAGTGATTAAACATTTCGACCCCATTGTAATAAATAGAATCCCTGGCCAAATTTGTTGAAGGAATTGGCAATTTCAACGCGGTGAAACGGGTGTTATAAGAATTGCACGAAGCCTCGAATAGGGACATATTTTTGTAAATGAGACAAACCGATTCCAAAATGAACAAAGCAATCACTGTTAAAATCTTTTCCTCAACGAATTTGTGTCTGTACGAATCACGAGGTTTAATCTTACACATATACCTGATGGCCCGTTTCTGCAGTACTAATACAGACTTTCAATTCTGGGGTTCGGACTGCTCGTGGTCTTCCAATAATATCAGCTGCCCTCTTAGAGCTACCTGTTCCTGCCAAACGACGGTGGAGACTGGCAAATGTTGGAGCTGAAGGCAGTACTCGATTAAAAAATCGCTCCTGGTAAATACGTCTTGCTTCGCGCGCATTGCCATCCGCAAGGCCATAAACGAAATGCATATTGGCTACATGAGCATTATTGTTTAAATAATCCATTTTTTTCAAAATTCGCGTTTTATAACTAACAGAAACTTCAACAAAATAACAAAACGTTTACCTGTCACATAATATGTAATTACTAAAATTACTCACTCAAACGTCAAATTCATTTCCTAAGCATTCTTGCGAAAAATGAAAAATAATTGTAATAACTTTCCATCGATTATCAAATAATGGACTTTTCAAGTCCAAATATCCAGAAAACCGTTGTTTATAGCGACTTGTAACAAGGGTAGCTTTTTCACGTAGGTATGATAGTGGAATTGATTTTTTCACTGAAAAGTTTTCTAGAAATACCCCTCAAAAAGTTATGAATCTTCAAAAAAGAAAAAGACGTGTAGGTGGCGCCCCCTACGAGTAAGAGCAATAATAAAATCAGTTTCGAATTCAACACCTCAAAAAACCTCTCAAGACTAATTTTCGTTCAATTGAGGTCAGTATTTCGAAAGTTATTTGAGAAAACAAAAATAAAAATGAAATCTTGGAAACGAAGCGTTTCCGGACATATAATTATCTGGACAATTCATATTGGAATATTGTGAGGAATTAACTCCTGAGGTTTGTCGAAGTACTTTTGAATCACCCTGTAGAGTTACAAATTAGTCATGACGCAGCAAGGAAGATTTTGAAAAAGCATAGGTACAGGTCGTTTAGGGATGAAGTGCACCAGCATTTCTATGAAATTGATGGAAATCTCATTATAACTATTGTTATGTGAAAATTGATGTTTTTCAATTCAGTTTAATCAAATTTAGTATACACGGCATACTTGATGAGCGATATACCCCAATTTCCTTATATTTCCTCGATAAATAATTCGTGTGCTATCTATCCGATTTTAGATTCGAAACCATCAATGGATTCGTCGTGAGAATTAGAATCTAAGTAATGTGTGTCTAGAAGATGTTGTAATTTGACATTATTGTCTTTTTTGGTTTTGGAAATATCAAACCGCCATAGGTACTCAATAGTCGAAAAACACTGTCATATAATATTTTTTACTCATAACTCATGTCCATCAGATTGGTTGTAGTGAGTCCAACGCACTCTAGATGCAAACATAAAAATGCTTCTGAAAAATCAATGTACCAATTTTTCGTCTCAAAACTATGTGATTGTCTCTGGAATCCAAAGAAGTAGCTCGTTTCCAGTGAGACCAAAAGTGTTGGGAGAGTATGAAATATTGATTTTTTTCCAATTTTCCAATCCAACACCACTGCCAAGTTTGGATCTAATGCCTTCGGAACTGTCTGAAGAATACATTCAGATTCGGCTTATATCAAGATATTTTATTTGTAAAACCAAAAACATTGATTTTTTTCAGAACTCTGTATCATAGTTGAGTAAGTATTCCATATAAGAAGTGAAAATACTATAATCTGACTTGCCTACATTGATTCTAAGTAGACGGTTGTCAATTCATTCAGAATAATCATTTTCTGCAATTCATTTCATGTTGTATAACTCACAATTCTCACTTCAAATCCCGTTTGAAATATGTCATTGTGGTGGTGAATGCAGAGGACTAGCACAAGCACGGTTCCCTATAGTAACCTATATTAAGTAACTTCGCTGATATCTCAGAAATTTTGACACACAGCTATCTACTCTCAAGGTTAGGTTAGGTTAGGTTATTTTCATTGAAATGAGCCAGAGCATGAAAAGTAATCCTATAATTCGGGTGGGAGAAATAGATTCTGAAAAAACACTCGTCCAAATTAGAACAGTCCTACTAAGTGAGAACCTTGAGAGACTTATAGTGACATATAATGACAATAGACAAACGAGCTCACTTGGTATGGTGTAAAAGAAGCTCTGCTACACACTGTGTATTGATCAATTCGAATTCCGTATTGAATTTACCGTTAACGATTCTCGAACTGATTAACGTTATGATCAATTGAAGTGTCGGCGGAGGAGGCATTTACCTTAACACAATATGGTTTATGGCACCAATGTGTGAAAAGCAATACCCGAAAGTATTACGGTATTGTTTGCAATGAGCGATAAATTGTGGTAACATATATATTTTAGAAACATACATTGTTGTTATTTTTCTGCTGATATTCCAATGTTAGTTCTCTCGCAAAAAACTTCACCATTTATTGTAAGACCATGCGATATCATTCTATTTTTACACGCTTTATATTAGCTTCACTTGTATGTTTGTTTGTAATCGACTCCTTTGGGCGCGATTTTGACCCACGTCCAGACGTCCGAATGATTTGAAATTTGGCAGGTGTACATAATTCCGGTGACAATACATTGAGAAATTTTTGTGTGGAGAAAAAACAGAATGGCAGCTCCAATATGGCAAACGAGTTTTGTGATTATGGTCTGATTCGCTTCAAAATTGGTATCCGAGGGTATTTGTGGTCGGAGATTATGTCAAAATTGAAAAATTCAAAATGGCGGCTCCAAAATAGTGGACAAGTTTTGTGATTATGGTCTGATTCTATTCAAAATTGGTATGTGGGGGTTTTTGGGGTCGAATATTATGATTCTTCCGTAAAAATTGGAAATTTCAAGATGACGGCTTCAAAATGGCGGCCGAGTTTCGTGATTGGTATGTGGGGGTTTTTGGGGTCGAGTATTATGATTATTCTGTAAAAATTGGAAAATTCAGGATGGTGGCTTTTAAATGGCGGCCGAGTTTTGTGATCATGGTCTGATTCTATTCAAAATTGGTATGTGGGGGTTTTTGGGGTCGAAGATTATGATTATTCAATTTCATAAGATTATTCCACTCTTTAATTTGCAAAAAAATAATAAAAATAATAGTTAAAAAAAAAAACTAAAAAAACACGCTTTTATAAATAAACCACACTGAAAAGTAGGAAATGAATGATAGTTTAAAAAAACTTAAAAACACGCTTTCATAGAAACCCACACTAAAAAAATATAAATTAAGAAAACAAATATTTTATTTAAAAAAAAGCGTGGGGTGCATGGTATCAATAATTATATAGTACATTACACACCGAGGCGATACCATGCAGCCCACGCTTTTTTTTAAATAAAATAATTTTTTTTCTTATTTTTTATTTTTTTAGTGTGGTTTTCTATAAAAGCATGTTTTCCAGTTTTTTTAAACTATTATTTATTTTTTGTCAATTTCCCTAGAACGATAAGCACAAATTGTTCCAGTTTTTTGCAAAAAATGAATGAGATTACCGTTTGAAAAATTGAACAAAGAAGATTCTAAAAGAGTAGGAAATTTCCGAAAAAAATTACGACTCCCGGAACTTCATCTCTATTATTAACACGTTAATGGACAGTAAGAATACATGATTGATTCTAAAAATGACACTAGTATTTTTCAACAAATTTTATTTCGAAATATATTTCAAAGTATAGAAAATAATTTATAGTTAAGTATACATTTTTTGTTTTTATTTTTGTTTTTTTTTTGTGTTTGAAACTTGACGCCGATGAACGTCCTGTCACTTTTCAACTCAAATATTTGCTGGATATCGCCAGGACGTCTGTCGATGGACGTCAAGAATTAAGAAAGAAAATCTTAAAGAAAGACATGAATATAAACGACTTTATTCTAAAAAGACAGGAATAGGAATGTAAACAAATCAAGTCAAGAATTAAATAAGGTATTCTATGTAGAAAACTAGAATAAAACGACTTCATTATAAAAAAACGCAAAAAGGTATATAATAAATATAATATATAACTTTTATTATACTTCATGCATTCCATTCCTCAAAACAAAATGGGCAAAGAGGCGGTTTTTCTTCGCAACCCCCACATCTTAAACTGGTTTCCAGTCGTATATTTCTCAGGGCACATTCTTCACTTCGAAAACACAGATTTTTTCTGGGACTTGCCTCTAGGAGTTTCCATAAAAAAACTGCATTCCACCAATAATTTAGAAAAAAAAAACAAGTAACTCGTCGTCTTTCCCGCGTGAAAATAGGGCGATGTCGATGGAACGATACGTCCACTTTGGCACCAAAACAATGACTGATTGGATTTATATGGATCGCTGGACGTCTATCGGCATTCTGTACAAATTTCCCTCCTCCCTCTGACTGAGAGAAGCATCTCAGTGTGAAGAACTTTGCATAAAACCGGCGGTATTCCAATGTGATCTTCGCTGAATGTGGCAGGCTATCCGTTTTCAACCTTTTGAATGAAATTTAGAACGCCTATGAACGTTATGTCTGTTACTTTTTATGTTAGACGTCGGACGGCGTCCTTGCTGAATTTAGAAAACCAAAGATGTCTGTCCTTCAACGTGTTGATACTTTTCACCGCGCGGTGAGCTAAACGGAGTTTAAATCAGCTGATTGTTGAAGAAAATGCATGTATTTTTCAAACAATCAGATTTATTAGTTTGGCCCAGAATTTTTTTGGTAGATAGACTCATAACTCAACAAAATCCTAACCGGGTCTAATGCTGCATCTTCAATAGGTAGTGAGATATAAGCCATGAAATATCGAAAAATACAAAAGTAACCATCGTTTTTTTATATACAAAGGCATATAACTGATGATTACCAATAGTTCTTGGGATCACCCGAAAGATCAATTCATCCTTCATGGAATCTTCTAGAATGTCCATTATCGTATCTCTATTAATTTAAAATATATAGCCGTTAATAACTAAACACATCAAATGTCCGCTTTGATTTTTGAAATGTACCAAAATGAAAAATTCTTTGAAAACTGTTTTTTTTTTGTTTCGAATGTGTTGTCCAATTCTTTCGGTGTTCCTGATGATCGTGGACGCGTGAAATAGATTTCTGTCGACAAAAATGCATTGAAGACCTAGTGAATGCGATGCCACTCGTGCATCAATGTTACAAATGATTTTTGGTGTGTACTTCTCTTCGAAAAACATTTTTCTATGCCTCATTCATCATATGAGTTCCGAATCAAGACTAGAATAGAAAATCAAATGATTATCTGAACGAAAATTAAAATTTTCACCTTCAGATTTTTACTTTTGAGTTAAGGTTCATTTCACAATATCTATCAGAAATAGTTCAATGTGCAGCTTTAGCTGCAGAAGTAGTTGTTTTCCATTAGATATTACAGAAAATATCTTCATTATCGTCGTAATTTTTTTAATTTTCAGAAAAATATTTCTATTCAATATTCAGATGAGAATGTTTCCCTTTCCAACATGAATACTTCCCGATAGGTTATTTTGAACCATGGAAGATAGTGACTAAAGTTTATCTCTCAGTTGCAGATGATTCCACATCTGATTTTAGGAAAAAATTTAAAATAATCATAATATCAATAGTTTATAGTACATTAGTGACAATTTCTACGATGGTCAAGGAAGACAGTAACACAAAGCAAGCGACGCCTAGAGACGGTGAAGCAAAAGCGACAAGAGAAACTTCAATAGGAATCGAAAGCGGGTGAGTCTGCAAAATTATCCAAATGACGTTCAAGCGAGATCGATCGGGACAGTGGACGAACATTCCTTTCGACTTGCCAATGACGCGCAAAGACATGCTCAAGCAAGAGCAAATGAAACAGTCGACTTTGGCAGAGATGGAAGTCATTTGATCAAGTTGAAATTAATACAGTTTCAAACACTCCGAAGTTATGGACAATCGAGCGAACAGAGCTCCCACTAATACTGTGCTGGGCTTGCACAATTTTCCTATGGAAAACAATCCATGGGCACATTGATTGTATATGCATTCTCCATATGATTGAATTCCACGTACCTAGAATCACAAGCAGACAAAATATCATATTGCACCTACCCACTTCCCGCTTAAATATAATGAAATTATCACCACTACATACCATGTGCGAGAGACATAACATACACGTATCGCATCGAATAGACATATTCTCCTGCAATGTGGCATCCATAAAAAAGCTGACCTTTTCATAACATAACATTTTCCTTTTTTCTTTCCTCATATATACTTATATCTGCCTTAGTTATTAGAACATTATTACCCCTGTACATATACTTGTCACCCCTACTCTGTAACTGGATGTAATCTGTTGAGTAGTGTAATAAAAAAAAATACAAAGATATACAGTAGACCCGGCTGTTGTTTAGCTCGGATCTGCACTATTTGCTAAAGGACAGGCATATGTCGCATTGAATCGTGTCAGATCATGGGATGGATTGAGAAAAGAGGAGCTCGCTTGATCAAAACTCACCGTGCAATGAAGGAGATGGGAAAAATGCGACAACTAGGACCTCCAGCGCCATAGGTGAGTCATATATTTAAAATTGGTAAGTAAGAAAGATTCGGCATTAATTCGTTTATATATTGAAATTAAAATCTTATGAAATCAGTTTTTATTGCTTTTTAAATTCATTTTCTAAGAAAATAACAATCGAACAGATTCCTATTTGAGATGTGATCATAATAATAATAATATTTATTTTCCAATAAAAGATATAAAATGTATAGGAATAGTCAGTATATATTTCGAGCACTGATACAGAGTATAGTCATATATATTATATATATATATATATATATATATATATATATATATATATATATATATATATATATATATATATATATTATTATTTAATAAATATTATAAATAATATATAATAATATATATATATATATATATATATATATATATATATATATATATATACTAGCGGACCCGACAGATTTCCTGTCCAAATTTCTATGTTCCCTAAAATGTTTTTCCCGATGATTTTTCCGTTATCTCGTAATCCCATTTTCCTGTTACCCCTTTTTGTCTTTTTCCCGTTATCCCGTTTTCCGTAATCTCTGTATCCTGTCATCCCGTTATTCCGTTTTTCCGTTATCCCGTTATCTTGTTATCCCGTTATCCCGTTTTCCTGTTACCCCATTCTTCTTTTATACCGTTATTCCGTTTTCCCCTTATCCCCTTATCCCGTTATCCCGTTTTCCCGCTTTTTCGTTATCCCGTTATTCCCGTTCTCCCGTTATCCCGTTTTCCTGTTATCCCGTTTTTTAATTATTCCGTTATTCCGTTTTCTTGTTATTCCCTTATCATATCATCCCGGTTTTTCGTTTTTTCGTTATCCCGTTATTTCCGTTATTCCGTTTTCCTGTTATGGAAAAAAAAAATAGGGGTTGATCGTAGAAGGGTGAAAATTGTGAGTAATATGAATTTTTTTATTCCAAGTCATGACAACATAAAAATAAAAATCTTGCCAAAAAAATAGGGGTTGATCCTAGAAGGGTGAAAATTTAGGGTTGTATGTATTTTTGAATGCTGTATCATAAAAAAATAAGAAAAAAAATTGTCTAAAAAATAAAGAAAATAAGGGGTGGACCACCCTTAACATTTAGGGGGATGATTCGTGAAGCTAAACCATCCAGGGCGCCACCCAAACGCATACACAAAAATTCATTGAAATCGGTCCAGCCGTTTAGGAGGAGTTCAGTGACAACACACGTACAGTAGAATTATATATATTATATATATAAATATATATATAATTTATATATATATATATATAATAAATATATATATATATATATATATATATATATATATATATCTAATACATACAATTTTCGTGAAACAGTGTTTGTAATTAAACTCCTCCGGAATGGCTCAACCGATTCTCATGAAATTTTGTGTGCATGTCGGTTAGGTCTGCGAATCGGACAACATTTATTTTCCATCCCCCTAAATGTTAAGGGTGGTCCACCCCTTAATTTGTTATCTTTATTTTTCAGATGAAAATATTTTTTTTTTTATTTTTTATGATACAGCATTCAAAAATACATACAACCCTGAATTTTCACACTTCTACGATCAACCCCTATTTTTCCATCGCGATTTTTATCTTATATTATCCACAGATCCGCAAAAGGGTTGCAAGATGGCAATCGAATATAATAATTGTAGTACGATAAATTGAGAACGGGATAACGGGATGAAGGAAAAACGGGATAACAGGACAACGGTATAACGGGAATAACGGTATAACGGAAAAACGAGAAAACGGGATAATAGGATAAGGGAATAACGGGATAAATAAAAAACGGAATAACAGGAAAACGGGATAACGGGAATAACGGGATAACGAAAGAACGGGAAAACGTGAAAACGGGATGAAAGGAAACGGGGATAAGGAGAAAAGATAAGAAAACGGGAAAGGGAATAACGGGAATAACGGGATAACGAAAAAATGGGATAACGGGTTGGCAGGATAAGGGAATAACGGGGAAAAACGAGATAACAGTATAAAGAAAAAACGGGATAACAGGAAAATGGGATAACGGGATCACGGGAATAACGGAAAAACAAAAAAACGGGATAATGGGATGACAGGATAAGGTGATAACGGGAAAACGGGATAACGAGATGAAGAAAAAACAGGATAACAGGAAAACGGGATAACGGGACAACAGGAAGCGGAAGGAGTCGAAAGCATAGTCTAGATGGAACAACATAAAGGAAAACATAGAAAAAAAGAAATTCCACGCGGACGAGAGTTTTTGGGATAAACATTTTAGGGAACATAGAAATTTGGACAGGACAATATATATATATATATATATATATATATATATATATATATATATATATATATATGAACATGAACATGAACCTGAGTACACATATTCCACCAAATAGAATCATTTTTCAATCAGGAATTGTTTCAGGGAACCACTGATTTTTTTCAAATATTTTATTTCCATGGGTTTTCTGAGCGTTCAAATTCAGACTATTGGTACTGCACCAGTCCTGCATCATTTCTAAAGCTCTTTCTGTATCTCTCTTCATACGAAATTCATTTTTGTGTGTCATTTTCAATGACGTGTCGTCTGCATACATTGTTACATGAACACCTTTCAAGATGAGTACAAAAAAGCTAAGAAAAAACACTAAGTTTTAATAAAAGATTCGAAAAAAAGATACTACCAAAATAGAATCGCAATCGTAATATCTGAACTTAACAACATGAATTAATTTATAAACATAGCGTTTAAGGATTCGAACTCGCACTTGGCCGCTTTTTTATTATCATCATTTCCATGGATGTCAAGGGAGGTATGGCACTATGAATGGCATACTTGTAAAGTATATTTTTACGGACAAGAGCCAGATAATAATGTATATTGAGATCCTTATCAAAGTGGAGCACTCTGTATATATTTCGTGCGTGTCGTGACTCGACCGTACGGTACATCGGGATACCCCAATTTCATCATTTCAACCGAGATAAACCCGAGCTGGTCGAATAACCGTTTGCGCTGGACGTAAACATTTATAATCCAAAATGTGCCACTTTTTACAACAGTCCCAAACCGCGAGTCGGCGAAGCGATTCTTCATTTCTTCGCTACCTCGCAATATCTTCTCCGCAATGGACTGCGGCTGCGCAACGGGCTTCGTTGGCCCATCTTTGGACCAGACTTGCGGGGCCGGCCCGTTTTTCCTGTTCATGAGCCTTCTGGACACCTTCATCAGGAACAAGTGCGACATTTCGGAAATATGCCAGAGGGTTCGTCCGCGGTGGAGGCCGGATCCGGAATATGATTTCGTCGTGATCGGCGGCGGAAGCGGCGGGGCCGCCGCCGCTGGGAGACTGTCCGAAGTTCCTGAATGGAAAGTGTTGCTGATCGAAGCGGGAAATGATGAACCAGTAGGAGCGCAGGTACCACAACATTTTAAATATTCCAAATATTACCTTTTTAGAACCACAATAAATGGACAAAATTCCGGGTTGTTCAGAAAAGTTGGAGTTTTCAGAACCGGCTAATCAAATCGTTATTTCTTAGGTTATATTTCCTTCAACCACGCCAGAAAGGAACTGCTAGTACTTTACGAAGAACCAATTACGTTCCAAAAAGTTTGCACCATATGAGAAACTTTTATATTATCCATTTGTCAGAAAATTTTATTTTCGACAAAAATTGGTGCATTGAGTCAAAATTCTAAATTTTCAAACGGTGTATAGGGGTGAACAAACATAGGAATTTTGATCAGGAGTAAGCTACCCTTATTTTCGACATTATCAAAAAAGTTTATTTAGAATATTTTTTCAGAATATGAAACAATATTGAGATTTGAAATCATAGCACCTAGGCAACAATTTATTCCCATTTTTCATGGTTCCAGCCTAATAAAGAATACTAGAATATCTCATATACCTTAGGCGCCTTCCTCATATCACTATAATAATATTTTATTGCAAAATTGGACCCATTTTCTAACCTACGAAACCAAAGAGGAGTAGGTTCTCTAGTCGACGCGTATAGTTTTTTTTTATGTATGACCACGCATAACTTTTTACTGAGACGTCCGATTCCGATAATCATTTCTTCAGTCGAAGTACACCCTCTTCGAAGTTGGTCCCATTTGAATATAAAAGATGGTAGCAAAATGAAGGATCACTCACCCCCTCTGAATTCTGGTCCGTTGACCGATTCTATCAGGCAGAACTTTGTACTGGGTCCTTCCATTTGGATGATTATTTTTCTGTTAGATAGGATATACCTCATAGTTGATCATATTTGGATTTCGAATGGAATTACTCACCCTTTCGGGTAGAGAAATAGGGGATAATTGATTTTTAACTTGTGAACACTGGCACACATACGTAGTAGACAATGACAGATCGCTACTGCCATTATTTTTCTTCTCCTACATCCGTCACAATCATTATATTCTATGAGAGGATGGAATGATATACAAAGTAATGAAATAAACTAACCAGAACAACAAAAACAATTTATATTACAACAAATAGTAAAAGTAGATAATCATATCATTTAATTGGTAAGAGTTGAAGTGAGGTGGGAAAGTAAGTATTTTGGAAGTTATAAAAAAACAAGTATGTAGTAATTAGTAGATTTCAGCCACAAAAAATTGAAAAATATAAACTTTTTAACAAAAAATTAAACCGACGAAATACGAAACTGAAAAGTAAAGAATAAAATAAACTTTCTGAGTCTTAATAACTAAGCTCTTAAACTAACGTAAGTAACTAATTTTGAATCGACGCCAAAGGAACTATCAACGAAGATCCTTAAAGTACTTCAAAAAAATTATCAGAATGTCACCGTACATCTCGAAGCTATCATTTTACGCCTTACCTAATTCATTTGTTTGTTTGTTTGGCGCCGACTCAAAATTAGTTACTTACGTTAATTCAGGAGCTTAGTTATTGAGACTACGAAAGTTTATTTTATTCTTTACTTTTTGGTTCCGTATTTCGTCGGTTTGATTTTTTGTTGAAAAGTTTTTTATTTGTACATTTGTGGCCCCTGGCGCGCAGTGTAGGTCACTCAGGTTGAGAGATTCAGACTCATCTTAGTAATATCTAACGATCGAGAAAATTAGGTACAGAATTCTACTCCAATAGTTACGGAAGATACGGGGGCATTTCCATACCAAGTGAGACAAATTTGGATTTTTCAGAACTGAAAATTTTTCAGCGAAAATATGAATTGGTATTAAAGTTGATGTCCTGATTACGAATCCGTAAAAATTTTGAGCCTCCCTTGCCCCCCAACATTATTTTTCGCAAAAATGGCTATATTCATACTCATTCTCGGTATATCTAACGATTGTGAAAATTACATAATTCTACACCAATAATAATTACGGAAGATACATGAGAAGTGGGACACACTGTATATACAAAGTAAAATATCTAATTTGCATAAAAAACTAGTAAAAATTCAAACCATTTTCAACAAACGTCGATATTCTAGTACAAATAATAATTTGGACCAAATTTTGCATTAAAATATTATTATGGTAATATGAAGCGCCTAAGGTGTATATGAGATATTAGTACTCTTTATGAGGCTAGAACCATAAAAAATGGAAAAAAAGTTGTTCTGTGGCCGTGATTTCAAATCTGAATATTGTTTCTAGTAGTAGTTCACTCCTGATTAAAATTCAAGTCTGAAAGGGCAAATTGGTTCATTTACCCCGATACCTCACTGCGTTTTTTTGAAATTGGAATGTAGGATTAGAGAATTTTTCAAATTGTTAGTAACCTACCGTAATGTAAGTATTAAGTACATTAGGTTTACGGCAACAGTGTATATATATATATATATATATATATATATATAAATCGTTTATTTAGTCATATAATCAATATCAAGTACAATGAGTAACACAAAAAAAAATATGATAATATGAAAATATGAAATTCGTGAAAAATATGTATATAGGTACTCACAAAGGAACATATGTAGCAAAATAAACAAACATGCAGAACATACAGAACATAAAAAAAAATGATGTTACAATATGTTTGTACAGATGTGCTTCTTCAGCCTATTTTTTAAAATATCAAGACTCCCAGAATTGTTTACATCAATTGGAATTCTGTTGTACATGGTTACACCTTTGACAAAAATAGAATTCTGGCTATATGTTCTGCTAACCAGGGGAACACGAAGGTTGCCTCTATATCAAGTGTGGTGCTCATGAACTTCCTGATTGAGGATTAAAATATTCTGCAAATACTCAGGCGTCATACCGGTTTCAATCTCATGAATGAATATGAGGGAGTGATATAATAGATAATTCCTAACCGGTAACCAATTGAGGGTATCTAGCATTGAATTTATCGACGTATCTTGTGCACAACAAAGAATAATTCGCATGGCTCGATTTTGTGATTTCTGTAATCGGTTTAGCACATTTTGATTCACCAGATAAAGCACAGTGGCACAGTAGTTGAAATGAGGGAGTATAAGAGTATTGTAAATTATAATTTTACTTCATTGGGTAAGATGCTGAGAACTTCTCCTCAAACAGTTGATTTTCATGGCAATTATTTTTATCACATTTTTTGCATGATCATTAAAGTACAGTTGACGATCAACTAATACCCCTGAATATTGAAATTTATCAACCAACTCTATCTGGACACCACCAATAGACAATTTCGGTGCTGTCTTCATGTGTCGAAAAAAATTCTTGTCGAAAAGGTAAACATTTCCAAATGAATATTGAATAGATACATTTTTCTGTGAATTCACGATAAAAATGAAGTTATTTCTGTGAGTATCGAACAGAAAATGAATACTTCTCCGGTTAAAGCCACGGTGTACACTGAACTACATCTGTAATAGATTTTTGTCGACAAAAATGTATTGGAAACCCTTTGAATGCGATGCCAGTTCCTTCATGTCACAAATGATTTGAATTTGAAATTAAAAAATTGTGAAAAATCAAGATATTTCTGAAAACGTTAAAAAAAATAATGTTTGATATGACGAGGATCTCGTTAAATATAAAAACAAGTACAAAAACAAATGCAAAACACAAAGACGTGTCGGGTAACAATTTTGTTAGTAATATTTATTGCTTATTAATATTCATTGATTATTCAAATTGAGAGAGGTTTGGCTTCAAGTCCAACTGATCGAACTGATAAGCAGCACTTTTTATAAAGATGACACCTCATTTTCGGCGGAAATGAAGGTTACGACAGTATGCTTTTGTTTTCAGGAATATATTTTCTGATTTATTAGTGCTATTACACAACGTGTTTACAAGTCAATGAAAGGTGGACATGAAAAATATCTATACGCGGAAGAAAATAAAATTGTTATTCAAATGGAAATGGTTTATAATGTATGCATCTTTTACATATGAATGATGAGGTAAATACCAAGAGGGATATTACATTGAGAAATTAATTTACTTGACATTCAAATACTGAAGTAAAATACAGGGGTTTCCGTTCGAACAAAAAATGAATGAAAAAAAGGTTCCCACGCTTTATATCAGAATTTAATCAAAAGTTGGTACAAATATCTAAATTGGACCATTTTTTTATTTTCAAAGATCTCTGCCAAGTTACAGGGAGATAAATTACTACCGTCTTCCGAAATACCGGTATATCTACTGAAATAGGAAAGAAATATAGCGCGACCAGTCGGAAAGGTAGATTCCAGAATATATTTATTGTATCTATATCGTCATCAATCAACGAATCAAGTATCAGAAAAAATGGAAAATTTTCAGTGCAAACAAAAACGCGTTTCTATTTTTGTATAAATCTTGAACTGTTCAATCGAAAGTTGGCGAAGGATTCAAATCTCCCTGTAATCTGCTTCAAATTGAGAGAAAGAAGTATAACCAGCACAACATGATATAGACAGTACTCACATGGGTTTCAGTCCTAATATTTATTTATATAGCTTAACTTTGAAATCGGGAAAAATAAAAAACAATAATGTTCTTAGAGAAAAAAAATTACCGGTGTGAAGTTAGCGGCCATTTTATAGCGGCCGTTTTTATGATGAAGCCAACTAATTTCAAAAATAGTGTTAAAAAATATTCTCTACAAATATGCCTTTTATTCACTAAATGAATATCTGACCGCTTGACACCATGAATGTTTGCTTGTGTACTATTTTATTGTTCTGTACTATTTTTTAATTGTTCTATGTGATTCCATTCTACCATTACTATTGACTTTTTTTTTACATGTGAATCCAATTTTCTACCGACAAAACCAAAAAGTAGGAGGTTCTCTAGTCGAAGCGTATATTTTTTATTTTTTTATGTATGACCCACATAACTGTTTACTGAGACTTCCGATTTCCGAAAATGTTTTCAATGAATAGGGTGTACTTCGAAGTTGGTCTAATTTGAATTTAAAAGATGAAATCCAACCCTAAGGGTAGCAAAAATGAAGGATATTGATCACTCACCCTCTGAATTCTGGCCCGTTACCGATTCTATCGGGCATAACTTTGTACTGGGTTCTTCGATTTGGATGGTTCTTCTTTTATTAGATAGGGTATACCTCATAGTTGATCATATTTAGATTTCGAATGGAATTATCCACCCGTACGGGTAGAAAAATAGGGAATAATTAATTTTTCACTTGCGAACATTGGCACACATATGTAGATGACAATGACAGATCGCTATTGTCATTATTTTTGTTCTCCTACATCCGTCACAATTATTATATTCTATGAGAGGATGAAATGATGTACAAAGTGATGAAATAAACCAACCAGAACAACAAAAAAAATTTATATTACAACAAACAGTAAAAGTAGATAATCATATTATTTAACTGGTAATGGTTGAAGTAAGGTGGGTAAGTAAGTATTTCGGAAGTAATAAAAAAACAAGAAGGTAGTAATAAGTAGATTTTAGCACAAAAAATTGAAAAATAAAAACTTTTTAACAAAAAATTAAACCGACGAAATATGGAACTGAAAAGTAAAAAATAAAATAAACCTTCTTAGTCTCAATAACTAAGCTCCTAAACTAATGTAAGTAACTGATTTTGAGTCAACGCCAAACAAACAATCAACAAAGATCATTAAATTACCTCAAAAAAATTATCAGAATGTCCCCGTACAACTAGATGCTATCAGTTTTCGCCTCACCTAATTCATTTGCTTGTTTGTTTGGCGCCGACTCAAAATTGGTTACTTACATTAGTTCAGGAGCTTAGTTATTGAGACTAAGAAGGTTTATTTTATTTTTTACTCCTCAGTTCCGTATTTCGTCGGTTTAATTTTTTGTCAAAAAGTTTTTATTATGATCTAATTTAAATACTGCCGTTTTATTTCTTGTTTTTGACGTTTTCCGTGCATGTGATGTCTCAGGAAATAAAGTATTGTATGATCGGCAAAGATATATACAAAAAATCCGAAAGCCGTGGAGTATTGGGTAGTATTTCTGTTGAAATCGAACTGAATATTCATGTGCGATTTTCATTCGAATTTGGACTAACATAGAGGGATTAGTTTAAATGATTTTGTAGGTATCTATGTAAAATGGTTCATTGGAAGAACAATCAAGAAGTGAGTAGGAGAAAGAGGAATTTTTGAGAAACCCATAGTTTGTTTGTGACTAAAATTGCCCAGAACCGTCCTCGTGTTATTCCAACGACTGTCAGCAACATTGAATCCAAACCATATAAGATACACATCAGTAATAAAGTTGAATTTTCTATAAATACTTCATAATAAATCAGCTGTGGGACACCCCAGAACTTGACCGGCAGATACTTTGGGGGGATGTGGTTTTTTTGAAATAAAACATCGATAAAACATTTTTACCGCTCAATTGACCAAGTGATATTCGTTTGTTGTGTTGCTCCCTGCCGAAATAAGATCTAATCCATCGATTAGATTCTGAATAATTGAATGTCAAGGTTCTGAATTTTGACATTTTTTTATTTTTGACAGATATCAGTTGGAGAAATAATTTTAATCGTCCTGGACAAAGTTTTTCAAGGGCTTTCAATGACATATTGCAAGTCCAGTTCCCTACGATATAGTTTCTGACATTTTTTAATAGTGTCAATTCTGTTCGACAGATGACAGCAAATAACTAATGGTCGCATTCGGGGCAGGAACAGATCTTGAAAATGATAAGGTCACGAATTAATCAGGTTTTTAGATTATTTCCAATGTTTTTTATGATTTCATATACACGAAAATAAACATAAAATATTTCCATACCACATAGAAGAGACCATTAAAAAATATGTTTTCTTCATAACGAGTCCCTTATTCGATGTCACAGGAAATATCTGATTTGTTCAAGCGATTTCAGATACATTTTTCTCAAAAAAGTTTTAGATGTTCATGGGGAGTCCTTAGATGTAAGTGGGCGGCACAAATTCTCAACATTTAGGTCTCTTGATTGTGCTTGACATGCATCCACTAGGCAAACTTTTGTATATACAGTGCGGCTTTTCATAGCCCCCCTCCCCCTGGTAACTTTTGGCAAAATGCTATCAAACATTGCTGTGTACTTGGGCCTCCCAAATCCTGAGAATTACTCCGTCACTGTTTCCGGCAGTCGTCAGCCGACCCTGGGACCAACATCACCAACATTAAAAGTCACTATGAATGGAAATCTATGGCAGAATTCTGTGGCAGAATCAGATACCTCGAGAATTCGCTCGAAAATAAGAAATTTCTAAAAAACCGTTCAAACACTCCACAGCTCCTCATCGAAATCAGTTTCTCGCGAAGCAGCATCCTCACCAGTCGATGATTCAGTAAAAATTCAACAAGCTTTCTTTCATGACACATCTGAGGAGAGCCGATCGGTTACATTTCCATAATGCTTCTAATCATTCGAAGGGTACATTTAACTTTAATAATATTCATAATTAGTTTGAATTGAAAATAAATAAAAATAATATTAGGTATCCTTTCTCTCTCATAAAAATGTTAGATATGATATATAATAGTTGTAGGAAAAATATTGTACCTTACACATGCGAAAATGGTTTTTTCCGCACTTTAACGTCTTGACCGAACTTTGCTTCGCGTCACGTGCGGAAAAAAATCTCTAGAGTGTGAAAAATCACTTTCGCACGAGTAATGTACGCTATTTTTCCTACGACCACCTATTTTATTAAACAATATGTAAATATTAGATCGTGTATATTGAGTTGCGTGACTAATTTTACGCTTCATATGTGACAGTCTATGTTTGAATATTGTTTCTATAAAAAGTGCACATGAATTTAGAATTACTTTCATAGTGAAATAAAGAAATAACGATAATTAACGTTTATTTGAAAAAATTACAAAAAGTAAGTACTTATTAGATACAACTGGGGAACGAATTGAATTATTTGGAACCATAAAAATTAAAAGTAAATTGGTTATTGTTACAATTTGTAAATTGTAACGGTGTTTGCGAAAGATTCGTTTCAATATTTTCTCGGATGCTGCTTGTAATTATTGTGCTCATCGAAGAAGTTGAGGGTTTTAAATTTATGTTTTCTAATATGGCTGATTGAGCATCAGTGTCTTCCGAGGTTCTACGCACAGCGCTGACAATTTTAGTCGCGGTGTTCATTCTGTTGGTGTGAGCATTAATAATTACATCTGTAAATCTTACAGGATTCACGGGTTTGCCGGCTTATTGACAGCCGTGCGGAAAGTACTTTCCGCACGCGTGAGAATGAAGGTCACTTTCCATGGGAGTAGAGAGTGCGATTGTGTTACTTTCCTATGTGGTCGTAGGAAAAAGTATATTGTTATACAAGTGACAAAAGTTACATTTTTTGAAGCGAGAGAACAGTTTACCAGCCGAGGCTGGTAATGTTCACGAGCTTCAAAAAATGTTTTCGACGAGTGAAACACTACTGTTTATATCATAATGATATGCTGAGAAAGAACAATGAACAAATATTTTATTTTAAATTAAAAATAACAGAATTTCTTCAAACATTACTGATGATTTAAATATTGGTTAAATGTTACATTCGAGCAATTATTCAAAATTATAGGAGTATTGCAATCAAGATTTTTATGTATTGAGGTAGACTATGCCACATCTGTTATGTTGTTAACTGATGTCACTCCAGATGAAGATGCGCCGTAATCGAATAGCGTTGTATTTTGTATGGATTGTAGAATTTTGATTTGTATTGAATTTCTGCTGCTAACTGATTGATCATCATATCCCTAGATTGATCATCATATCCCTAGATTTCCAGCCTCCATGCTTTTCCAATTGAGGTAAATCTCCTCCTGCACCCACTAATAGCGTTGCGGAAGTTCTAGGCAAACAATGCCCAATATATTTTTGAGAATCAGGCAAGTTTGAATATTGAGCTAGTTGCATAGGAAATTTACTAAATTTATTCATTCCCACAACCTGTCTAGTACACTTTCTGTTCTGGTAGTTGATAAAGAATATTGAATTTATTTTGCCAATAACTAGTGGACGGAGGTTCATATATAATTTAGAAATCTCGTAGAAGAACCCAGAAATGTGGAAAGAACGCGGTACTTTAGTTTTTGTTATACGCATTGTAACTGAGAGTATTATGCTGGTATCTTTTACATCATTTAATGTCAAATCTTTTAATTCATGTCAACGACAAGCCCCCGAAATTCCAAGAACTAGGCTACCCACAAACGTTAATATTGATATCATTAGGAATTTGTCGCAATAATAATGTAATTAACTTACCTTAGTCATTAAGTATTTGGAGTCGGGTGCATTCTTTAAGAAAGTGTGTATCTCATCGGAAGAAAAAATTTCAGACTTTTGACTTTTAAAACCATCAGATTTTCGTTTTAAAAAAGAATGTTATTTGGGATATTTACTGATATCGATATTATTTTCAATCTATAACTTGAATTTTTTTGACAACCATCCAGAATACGCATGCAGCACAGTTAGCGACAATGAAATTACGTGATTATCAACTCTCCAATCCATGAATTTTCCATATATTTCTTCATATCTCTTTTTAGATTTTACTGGTAATAAATCCAAAGAAGATTCCTCAGCTTGATTTGCTATTTCTGGTGGTGTATTTGGAAAATCTAAATCACTTTCTGAATCAGAAATCATGATAACTTGAGAAACTAACAATGCTTTCAGTGCAAACTGACAAGTCTAAATAATTAACGAGGAACGTAAAACTAATGAAACCAGGCAACTGGATATGAGTTGTTTTTGAATCTCTCGGTATTTTTACGATCCTATTTTGCTTTTTAATTGAACAAAAGTAAAAAAAAATGCATTCTAATTATAGAAATGATCCACAATGTAATTGAAATAGCCCATCATCATTTTTTTATGGTTCTACCAATTATATTTGGTGGATTTGTTTTTGTTTATTATTGAATTTGAAGTCATCAAAACATTATATACGAGGGCGGGAAATGATTGAAAATATAAATTTAACTTTCGTCACTAGAAACGAAAGTTAACGTTATGAGAATTTCTCTCACTTGCGACGGAAATCACGTTTTCGCTGAAGGTATTCTATTACAAAATGACGTTGTAGAAAAATAACTATTTCAACATTTCCAAATTCACACATCCGGAAACTGAAAATATTGAACCGTTCAATGGATCAAAGTAACTGTGTATTATTATATGACCGCCTTCAAGCTTTCGTTCTGCCGATGAATCAATTAAATGTCTACCCTCCTCAGTGGTTCTTAACCTGTACTATAATCGTATTTCTGAACTATATTGTCAATGGAAACCAGGGTTATTATATATATAATACTGCCACGGTTACGGCGAAACCTCCATTTTGATGACGTCTGATGTGTGCCAGAATCGCCAACTTTATAGAACTTATTTTCAAATTTCGAAGAGTAACAAGGATGAACATTCAAGATGAACAAGGATAAATACAATAAAAACCTAAATAATTAGTATATGTTGGCAGCAGTGGCACACTTTCCTCACCTTACGTCTGGTCACCCGAACTCTCCTAAAGCTGTTTTATGCCGTAACCCTGTCAGTATATATATATATATATATATTAAATATATATATATATATATATATATATATATATATATATATATATATATATATATATATATGGAAACATGGTTGGAGTATTAGCCGTACTTCAATTCTTGGCTCAGCTCGGACCCCTGCTTCAGATGTGGGGAATGGTCTCGAGGTGAAAATAAATATATAATAATTACATTGAATGAATGTCATCGCAACAGTGCTAATTGTTCCCATACTAATCAATCACGAATAAGACAGCAACCACTCGTGAATGTTCTCAAGGCGTAATCCAAATTGTAGTCATTAACAAAAAAATTACTGTTGTTCTCCACCAGGTCTCGATAAACATTTCATTGAATACTGGCTATAAAAAACACGGAAGGGAATCTTACTCTCAGATTATGTTAATTTGATTGAACATGAAACTATGAGCTTGTTGATTATATATAATTATGATAATATATTGCGACAGACCTTGATTTTGGATTTTGATCGTAAAACAAGCTGATGGAGGAGATTGCTTGGGGTTAGGAATGGGCAGGCTGGTGCTCACTTATCCCTTCTGCGTCTCCTAATCAGAATTATAATGATAATATTCATTGACATAAATTAAAAATATATGATAATTAACGATGCGGACGATTTCAATTATTGTAAAAATGTATTAAAAATCCCGAGAAGAGTCAATTATAGATTTTGAAATGACACCCTGTAACGTGAAAATGTCACCGCTCAATTCATCCCCCTTCCCGTGACCTTTCAACTTCCAAATTCTTTAATTTGAAGTAAGGGTTCGTGACACCTCATTCGAAATGTCTTTACATTCTCAGAAATACAATTATTCTGAAATCCATCGCAAAAATCAACAGAAAAAACATTCCATTGACGAAGTTTGCTACAACCAACTATAAGCTAAATAACTAACGTTTTTTGTTTTTGACAATGCAATAATGGTATTACAAGAGTTTTGAAAAGCGTATTACGAACGAATAGAATTCTAGGAGTGCGTAATTGCCTTGAAACTCGAATTGTGTGCTATACTTTTTCTACGACTACATTCATTCCCATAAAAATTAGGATTCCAGGAATTGAACATTGTTTTCATGAATTGATCAACCAGCTACAAAGATGATTCAACTACAGTATATTTCCCCTTGTAGATATCGTATCCATCTCAATTTAACGTGGTATTACTTAATAACTTTACTTCTTTTTTCATTGTAATAGTTAATTATTTTAGAATAGAATATTAATTCAGCCAAAAGATCATTACAATGATAAAGGTTATGTCAACAACAAGAAGAAACACGTATATATTTATATATATAATATATATATATATATATATAAATATATATATATATATATATATATATATATATAAATATATAATATATATATATATATATATATATATATAAAACCCTCGCGCGGCCTTGGCTTTTGTGGGTTTTTCTATGTTTATTTGTGTAACATCATGTATAGAAGTGTATCCATAATACTGTTAACTACATGAATAAACATTGAAAGGGAGGAATATCTAGGGGACTGTTGAAAACGAAATGGGAGAAATTCAATTGACATAGCCCTCTTAGAAAAGTGTTAACCGTAGACACGTGTTTCGGGCTTTCGGCCCTCATCAGTACGGTGAAGAAGTGCAAGGATGAACAACATTTGGTAGTGAACGACAAATCAACGGATGTCACGCAGGCAGCTATAGCTACCTTCGTGGTGACGTTGGTTGTTGCCCTGGAATGCAGGGTCTGCTAACCGAAACCACAAATGTGCGGCTAGTTTCTGTTTGTCGACTCCGAATCAAATATCTATTTGAAAAGCGGAATCAATTAATTTTGTTTGAAATGTGAGGTTCATATTCCAGATGAAATTTCCTTTTTATATTTATTCCAGAAAATATGTATGTATGAAAGGAAATATATTGTTTCATTTCCCTGGAATCATGGGCTATTCCCTCCATTTAGAATATTGCTGTGGATTATTAATTCATGATCATTATGGAAATTGAAATAAGATTGTGAAACAACTGAATGAACGAATTGCGGAAATGGCCTACCGACATATTTCCGTTTTGATAAAAAGAAGATAAAGATATGTTATTCTACTACGTTTGTAGGAAATACTTGAAAAATATAAAATATCAATCATGAGTTTTCATATCAAGCAATAGGTCAAGAGAACAATAAAGAATTATTCGAAAATATAAAAAAATCAACCGTTATATGAAGAAACGGTTGATTCGATAGTGTCCATTGGAACTAGATGAGTCAAAACGGTTATGTTGAATATAATTCGGAGTTGGACTTGTTTGGAAATATGAACAGGGTGTCCATAAAATCAGATTTGTAATCATCTCACTATCTTCTATTGTTCCTGATAACCTCTTGAGAATGGTAAATGTTGAAAAGGAAAATATTCTCGATTCAATATTGAAAAGAAATGAATATCACACGGAAAACAACTAATTCCGGTGCCAAAATACGTTAAAAGGGTTTTAACCCATAACCTGATAAATACTTTTTTTATTTGTTTTTTTTTTCTGAATAAAAATGTAAATTACTTATTGCAGATTTTTGCAGACAATATAGTCTTTTCAAAATATCTATCAGATGTAGTTCAACATGCAGGCGTGCACTTTTACCGAGAAAGTAGTTGTTTTCTGTAAAATGTTACATGTAAAATAGTTTAATTTCGATTGAAGATTTTTTTATTGTCAGAGGAATTTGTCTCTTCAATATTGAACTGAGGAAGTTTCCGCTTTCGAAAATTAGGAGTGTTCCAGAAGTAAATGCAAAATTTTTAAAATAAAATGGTATTACTTTAAAAAGGAAGAACTGATATTCACTGATATTTTTGTTGAAAGTTGTGTTTATAGAGTATCTGGAAGTTACACGTTTGCATAACTCGAGTTGTCTGAACCACGTACAAAAATGAGAATGTTTATCCAGAAGCTGGTACCGACTTCTTTAACACCCTATATAGCTGTAGAAGTGACATTTTGGCATCCAGAACAAATAATTATTCATGATTGCTTGTCATGTTTTAAGTTTTCGATTACCTAAGTGAATCATGCTGTATACTGATTTTTAGCATGGGAACATTTTGGTTGCACATTTTTATTTCCAGAATCTATTTTCAATAACATATTTATGTAAAAGAACTCGACTAGGTTCCTGAATAAAGATTTGGATTCAGAAAGCAAACTCATATTTCCTGGGATTTCTTGGGTAGATTGGAATTAAATCAAAATATCAATAATATAAAGTCCCTTCGTAACATTTTTGGGTATATTTTTCATCATTCTTGAAGCAAAAACTATTAACGAATCATTTGTGATTCTTCCCCAACTATTAACGAACCGATATTTCGTTGAAATTATCAGGAATCCCATATAAAACGCACTTTAATGTTGACATTGTATAACACTGGGAGGTAAACGAATGTGTTTTGAGAACAAAATTGGGAAATACGAGAACATACGCCAATGAATCACAAAAACTACAACGTGACTCATCAAATCCAGAGTATTTCTAGCTGAAAGTATTTCGGAAAATACTACCACTCGTTACTATTAGGGGCAAACATGACGGGAAAATATCCAATCGCATGCAGACACTCCTGAACATAATCAGAAGCTGGGGCTAGACCAAGCGCCAGCAAAAAAAATAACGTATGATTATCTCAAAGCTAAAACCTTTTGAGACGTAATCCAGTGTTATAAATAACAGGGCAGCGCAAGTATGGCGGGGCCCGTAAGTGTCGGAGTTGCGCTGCGCAACTTTTTGAATGTGCCAAATGAAACGATGCTCTTGGAGAATGAGCTCTAAGCTAATTCTCGTTTTTGCACGCTTTATTACAAGCTTCATATTGTTTGAAGGTTGTAGACGATGTGGTAACTTGATTACTATCGTTTCGGACGTCCATCGTCTTAATGTATTTAAAAGGTTTTCACGACGTTTCGAATGCTTGTATCTGCAATCGTCTTCAGGAGAATACTGACAAGTTTAGGTGCTACTTACCAATTTATATGACTGTCGGCGCAATGATGCGTGCAATTCCGCCATGTGCAGCGGTGCGTGTAATTTCGCGCGGTGTGGTGGTGCGTGAAGTTTCGCGCCTCTGCAGCCCGCCAGAAAGAGCATTCAGGGGTTTCCATACGTTCTTGATCTCAACGCTTGGTTGACTAAAGGCATTATTGGCTTCGATGTGGGCGGCCTCTTTGAACTTTCGTTTGAACCAATGCTCCTCTCTATGTAGAACACTTACGTCGTCCCATAGAACTCGATGGTGCTCAGTCCAGGCGTGGTCAGCGATTCCCGATTTTGATGTTTCTCCACGTTGAGTCCATTTCTTGTGCTCATCCAATCTTACCGATAACGGTCTCTTTGTCTCTCCAATGAAGGAATCTCCGCATCCACATGGAACTTCATAAATGCAATTCTTACTGATTTCATTTTTGTTGTCAGGTTTGGTCTTGGTCAGGAAACTCCGTGAAGTACTTCCGGATTGGAAGCAGCTTTGATGTTGAACTTGTTTCCAATCCTTCTGATCTTCTCGGAGACACCTCTGATATACGGAAGGCAGATCACTGTGCTTTGTTGTTGCTCTTCAGATGTCTTCGTTCTCCGGAGTTGTTTCAATACTTCTTCTAGGAGTTTCTTGGGATATCCATTCCGGTGGAGGTCCTCTCTGATGTGGTTTAATTCGGCATCTAGTGACTCCACGTCGTTGCATATGTGCGTCGCTCTCTCCACCAATGTTCTTACGATCCCTATCTTCGTCGAACTCGGATGGTTGGAGCTGTAACTGAGGTACTGCCCCGTATGTGTCTTCTTTCTGTAGACGGAGGTGCGAATTTCCTTGCCTATTCTCTCAACGTTCACATCGAGGAAGGGTAAGGCACTGTTGGTTTCCATCTCCATCGTGAACTTGATCGAATCACTGATTCTGTTAATTCCTGAGAAGAAATCCTGGAGATGTTGGTCTCTGGGATTCCATACAATGAAGGTGTCATCCACGTACCTCAACCACAGCTTTGGTTTGTATTCGGCCTCCCATATAGCCAATTCCTCGAACCACTCCATGTATATGTTGGCGATGATTGGAGAAAGAAAAGATCCCATCGGGAGTCTGTCGAGAGAAGAATCGGTCCTTTTCCTGAAAATATGAGTTATGTAGGCAGCACTGCAGTAATTCCAATATTGCGTCGGTAGGAAGGTCAGTCCTCTCGTGCAGCTGGTCATCCTCTTGGAGTTTCCTTATGATGATACTGAGAGATTCCTGTATAGGGACATTGGTGTAAAGGCTCTCCACGTCGAAGCTGATGAAACGATCTTCTGGTCCAAGTTCAACATCTGTGATGGTGTCAACGAAGTGCTTGGAATTCTTGACGTATGAACTGCTATTTCCTTGTAAGGGTTGTAGTCTCGGTAGGAGGTATTCCAATAACTTGTAGGTTGGTGAGTTCCGTGAGCTGGTGATCGGTCTCACTGGCATGTCTGGTTTGTGGATTTTCGGAAGCCCGTAGAGATGCGGTGGTTTGCTGTAGTGTGGCGTTAGATGTGATCGTTCGTTGTCTGGAATGAAGTGTTTGAATTTCCTCAGAGTGTTGTAGGTCTTCCTTTCTATAGTGGGTGTCGGATCCTTCTTCAAGAGTTTATAGTTTCCTGTGTGGAGTAACGACTCTATCTTGTCATCATATGTTGTGGTGTCCATGCTAACTGTGGCGTTTCCTTTATCGGCTGGAAGAATCTTTATGGATGAATCCTTTTGTAGAATTTTTAGGGCCCTCTGTTCCCCTGCAGTGATGTTACTCCAGGGATTCCTCTCCTTCTCGAGTGTCTCTCACTTTCCATCTGAACTCTTCTGCCTGGATGGGATTCATTCTGCTGCTGGTTGACTCTACAGAGCTTACAATGTCCAAGGATAGGTATTGTTTTAGGTGCAACTGCAAAGTTAAATCCCTTTTCCAGCAGGGACTCCTCTACTCCTGTAAGTGGTTCAGTTGAGATATTAATAATGGTTTTTTTACACGCACCGCTGCACATGGCGGAATTGCACGCATCATTGCGCCGACAGTCATATAAATTGGTAAGTAGCACCTTAACTTGTCAGTATTCACATGAAAACGATTGCAGATACAAGCATTCGAAACGTCGTGAAAACCTTCTAAATACATTGAGAGGATGGACGTCCGAAACGATAGTAATCAAGCTTTATATTAGCTTCACTTGTATGTTTGTTTGTTTGTTTGTAACCGACTCCTTTGGGCGCGATTTTGACCCACTTTCAGGCGTCCGAATGACTT
Source organism: Gonioctena quinquepunctata (assembly GCA_018342105.1). Lineage (NCBI taxonomy): Eukaryota > Metazoa > Arthropoda > Insecta > Coleoptera > Chrysomelidae > Gonioctena > Gonioctena quinquepunctata. The sequence goes on along the minus strand of JAFIRS010000237.1, from coordinate 570,850 downwards.
GAAATTTGGCAGGTGTACATAATTCCGGTGGCAATGCATTGAGAAATTTTTGTGTGGAAAAAAAACAAAATGGCGGCTCCAATATGGCGTACGAGTTTTGTGATTATGGTCCGATTCACTACAAAATTGGTATGTGTGGGTTTTTGGGGTCAAATATTATGATTCTTCTTTAAAAATTTAAAAATTCAAGATGGCGGCTTTAAAATGGCGGCCGAGATATGTTATTATGGTCTGATTCTATTCAAAATTGGTATGTGGGGGTTTTTGGGGTCGAATATTTTGATTCTTCTGTAAAAATAAAAAATTCAAGATGGCGGCTTTATAATGGCGGCCGAATTTTGTGATTATGGTCTGGTTCTATTCAAAATTGGTATGTGGGGGTTTTTGGGGTCGGAGATTATGATTACCTGATTTGATAAGATTATTCCATTTTTTAATTTGCAAAAAAATAATAAAAATAATAGTTTTAAGAAACTAACAAAACACGCTTTTATAAATGAACCACACTGAAAAGTAGGAATAAATAATAGTTTAAAAAACTAAAAAACACGCTTTTATTAAAAACCAGACTACAAAAATAGAAAATAAGAAAAAAAAATTCTATTTGAAAAAAATTGTGGGGTGCATGGTATCAATAATTATATAGTACATTACACACCTAGGGCAGTGAAATAAAAAATGTCTCAGATCACAGGTAATTGTTGGTCGAGGCGATACCATGCACCCCACGCTTTCTTCAAAATAAAATCCATTTTTTTCTTATTTTCTATTTTTTAGTCTGGTTTTCTATAAAATCGTGTTTTTTAGTTTTTTTAAACTATTATTTATATATTATACATAAGACAGCCAAAATATGCAGGAGTTGTATGCCATACCGATGCAGTGTCTCAAACTGTCCGCCATACTCAATTAAAAGTGTAATTTTTCAGATGCTCTCTTGAAATACGAGCTCAAATCAAATTTATTGGTATCAGGCGTTTTGATTCCCGGACAAAATATCCCCGATAAAATTTCCCTGACAAAATATCCCCATGACAAATTATCTCTAGACAGAAGATCCTAGGACAAAATATCCCCATAATAAAAAATCTCCGTATAATTTGGGACGTTTAGTTTCTGTAGGTTTCCCCATCTCGTGTATTTCAATTAGTTGTAGTATACGTTCTGTCAGCTGTCTTCATTCAGAAAGTTCGTTGTGTATCGTTGCTATTATTGCAAATCAAGGTTGAGATATTTGAAGTTCTGATATATCAATATTGTTGATGAACCTGATGATAATTGTTATTTTCGGCTAGGATATATGTCGTTAAAATTTGTTCCGTCGCAGAAGGGACAAACACTCTTATTACATGATGGAATATTGTATTCTAAGAAGAAAGTAAATAAAAGCAAAATATCATGGCGATGTGCATCTAACCCCAAATGTAATATACTGATTTACACGGATTCAGAGTTTCGAACAGGTAATTTTTGGTTGATATTACGATTTATGTATTTGATAATTTTATAATTTTTGGCAACTTTTTTTTTCTTTTTTTAACCATTGAAATTATTGTTGGTTATTTATATATTGTATGAGCAATTGATTTGATTATCTGTGTTTTGTTTCAATGTTTATTTGTAATTATAATTTTGTTATTTTATGTTATTTGTGTTATTTTTTTCTAATTAGTTGAATAAAAATGTGTTTCTATGAATTTACAATTGACAATAATTATTTGTCTTGTGTGCGTGTGCAGGTTCGCCAGAAATATTTCGTCTTGGGGGTGTAATGTCTGTAGATGTTTTGTCTTGGGGATATTTTGTCCGGAGATGAAAACGCTGGAACCAATTTTTTCACCCAATAATGGAAAAAATGTCTCCACCGATTAATACCTTGCCATACTATTCCGGTGTCGCTAAGTACCCGCCATATTGATTGACAAATGTAACATTTTCCACTAACCATGTATGGCGGTCCGTATGACCCCTGTGGTCCATTTCGATGAATCGAAGCAACGCCATACTGATAGAAAGCCTTTAACTGGCAGCCATACTGAAAAAAAAATTATTTCTTTCAAAATATTCATAATATCATTAGTGAGTTTTGGAAAATAATTCTCTAGTCTTAACATTAATGAAAAAGTGATATGAAATTACATTTGCAACGTTTTATGAAAAATTAGGAAATATACAGTGCTAGTCAAAAGTCCGCTCCCCCCCTCGTATCTTTTGAACTGGTATACTTATAATAATGAAATTTGGAGAATGGAAATAAACGGATGTAGGCTTCTCAACTGGTCATAACAGGTGACGCAATAGTCATAAATGACGTCACAAGGCCACTGTGACCAATAATTTTAAATGGGACCCTATGGCAAGTGACAGCTCGTTTGAAAGGTATTGACAATACCTATTCAGTCATACCAATTTTGTTTGGGTTTCAGCTGATTTTGATTGATAAATTGAAAAAATACGAAAATTATAGTTTCGCATTTAATTAATAAAGATTTTAAAGTACGCCTCTGGTTAATTGTCAAAAAGGTTGACGTTTTTGAATTCTCTACTTGTCAAAAGTGTTTATACCTTGAAAATTTACCTAAGCTATCGTTTAACGAGACGTTTAAGTGTTTATATAGGCAAAATGGTACGTACTGTAGTCGACAAAGTAGCAGCTATCTTAATAATTGGTGAATGTAGAAACAATTTCCATGCAGCGGAACGACTGTTTAATGAGAGGTACCCCGATCGCCCTATATCGAGGGTTTATTTGAGGGAGCTCCTTCGGAAGTTTGAAGCATCAGGTAGTGTTCAAGATGCCAAACGATCTGGTCGACCAACAATTAGTGATGACAAAAAAATTGACATAATTGGAGAAATAGTAGTAAACCCTACTTCTTCCACAGCCCAAGTTGCGTCTATCTGTGAAGTCAGTCAAAGGACAGTACATAGGGTGTTGGCTAAAACAAATTTCATCCATACAAATTAAAATGGTGCACCAACTTTCAGATGATGACCCCGACCGAAGACTAGAATTCTGTGAAACTATGTCCAATAAAATGAACCAACAACCAGGCTACATACAGACAATTTGTTTTAGTGACGAAAGTACTTTCTTTCTCAATGGAATGTTAACACTCAAAATGTGAGGTATTGGAGTGACACAAATCTCACATCTTTCGTGAAAACATACTCAATTTCCAGAAAAAGTAAATGTTTGGGCAGGTATTTTGGGAAACCACATAGTTGCTCTTTTTCTCAATGCTAACTTAACCGGTGAATTGTATCTGGAGATGTTACAAAATGATATTGAATCGTTAATTCTTGAAATTCTAGAAGATAATCCAGATGAATTCGACAACTTGGAAATAACGTTTCAACAAGATGGTGCTCCTGCACACTATTACGGTGCAGTAAGACGTTACCTAGATGAAGAATATCGTGGTAGATGGATTGGACGACGAGGTTCGATCGAATGGCCAGCTCGGTCACCGGACCTTACACCATTAGATTTTTTTCTATGGGGTACTTTGAAATCTAAGGTTTACGCTAGAGCACCTGACAGTATTGCCATTCTGAAACAACGAATTGTTGAAGAATGTAGGGCAATTTCCGCTGACACACTGGGACGAGTACGACAAGAGTTTAGCAATAGGATGCATTACTGCCAGGAAGTAGATGGAGCACATTTTGAACACTTATTATAAGAACTGGTTCTTAAATCTTTATTAATTAAATGCGAAACTATAATTTTCGTATTTCTTCAATTTATCAATCAAAATCAGCCGAAACCCAAACAAAATTGGTATGACTGAATAGGTATTTTCAATACTTTTCAAACGAGCTGTCATTTGCCATAGGGTCCCATTTAAAATTATTGGTCACAGTGGCCTTGTGACGTCATTTATGACTATTGCGTCACCTGTTATGACCAGTTGAGAAGCCTACATCCGTTTATTTCCACCCTCCAAATTTCATTATTATAAGTATACCCGTTCAAAAGATACGAGGGGGGGAGGGGACTTTTGACTAGCACTGTATAATTTATTGAAAGAAATGAAATACAGTAAATTCCATTTCATTTCTTTCAAAAAAATATATAGGTCCTAATTTTTCATAAAACGTTGCAAATGTAATTTAATATTATTTCTTCATTGATGTAAAGACTAGAGAATTATTTTCCAAAACTTACTAATGCTATTATGAATATTTTGAAAAAACAAAGAGTTTTTTAGTATGGCGGCCATTCAAACTGGTTAGTGACTGAGATACCATCCGACACACTCACAGGCCAGACCTTCCTATGGACTTTTGTAAGTGGCGCCGCAGTAGCAGAATCAAGCGAATTACTCCAGATAGCGCAAACTCTCCGTATATGCCGCTTTGATAAGAAGAGTATTTTCAAAGTACAACAATTTGAATTTGTTTGTTCGGCATGTGCCCTGGTTTCGGAAATTGCCCTAGTAATGAATAAAATGCAGATTGAGACGGGTAGTCTGCGAACCTAATACAGACAACTGAACACGTGCACTGCGAATACGTGATTCACCTGTCATCGTAGTGTTGACATATAATCTATTGTCAATTTGAAAAGTGTTTTATATTCGTGATGGATCAAGTTGTTGCAACTGGGTTTTTACCCATTTCAAGCCAAATCGCTATCGAGAATCAGTCTGTGAAAAAAAGAGCAGCATTGGTGCAATCGGGTCATTTGGGTTGGGTGTGAGAAATGAAAAAAAAATTATAAGTCCAGCATACATGAGAAAGTGATTAGCTAAGCAGCAGCGACAACGAATCAGTACTCCGTCGAATAAGAGATGAATGAATATTTTCACAAACAATTGATAAAATTAAATTAAAACTTACATGTCTGATGTAGGAGTAAATTGGACGAATGAAAAATTTTTTGAAGGAATATTGATAAATATGGGAGAAATATAAAAAAATTTATTGAAAATATTGTTTTCTTTTCTACATAGGTACATTTTCTTATATTTTTCATATTGTTCGTTTACTGTCAGAATTGAAATAAAAATTTATTAGAAATATGTTCCATGCATGTTTTTTCAGATAACTGTAATCATGAATATGAAAAAGTTCTAATGTTTATATCAATTTGAAAATTTTACTTGCAAAATTTGACAATTGACCTTTTTTCCTTTCGTTAGCTTGTGGCGACTGTAAACACGTCTACGCAGTATTTTCATTTATAAACGCTCACCGAGGGACGTCCAAACATTTTATTTGGGGTTATTTGCGGCCGAATCGTTCATTGTCGTTTATTTATCATACGCGCACTTTCGACACTGGACCTCTCTTCAAAACAAAGCTTTTATCCGCCGAACCACAATACAAATAACGTTTTGACGTTTGCGACTGAAAATTTTTAACTATCGCTCTTTGTAGATACCCTTTTTATCACAGCGGTAAATGGGGATAAGTGATACTGTCTAGACCAGTTTGTCCGATTCCGCCACTGAGGCGCTGCACGTTAAACTTCTCTCCCATGCTCCAAGTCCATAGACTATTGCAAAATATAAATCCTTTAGAGTGGACGTTTCCGAAGAAAATCGAATGAAATAGTAATATTGCTAATGGCTCATATTTAAGACGGTGGTCCAGCAGGAAATCGTGCGTGGTTCATATACGGGACGCTTGGTAGCAAACGTGTTCATCACTAAGGATGATTACACAACTTTGTAATAGAGATAAATGGAAAATAATAAAAAAAAATCTTTGGTTCTTTGGTACTTCTCAGATATGCAATTGCATTCACTTCTACTCGTACTATTGAAGAAAATTTAATCTAAATATTCCTTCACGTGGTGTAATAACTTCAGAAGTTGAATAACTCCTAGATATTTTGAGAGATATCTAGACTATACACTGAAAGCTCAAAGAGTTCAGCCCCCCCCCCAGATTTTGGACTAGGTGTTGATTGTCCAGCAGCTGAAGAAGACATGCAGTGTCCTTATATCCGGAAAGCATCTTCTGGATTTTTTCTGCAACTGGTGGGATATTAGGTCCCAATATATATATATATATATATATATATATATATATATATATATATATATATATATATATATATATATATATCTATTTCTGACATTACTTGGGGCATCGGCAATATTCCTCAGAACTTCCTTTCGGGTGTAGTTCGAATAGTTTTCATTTTATCCTCACTTCGAATAAATTTTTCCATTTCAGCTCAACATCCCAATTTATACCAACGTACCCAATTCCGATAATTCTATGGAACAAATCAATAGATGGTCATTTTGATCTATTCCAAAATATCACATGTTGAAAAGGGAAACATTCTCAATTGAATATTGATAGAAAGATTTTTCTGTGAATTGAAAAATCCACGATTAAAATGGAGTTATTTTAGATGTCTTACAGAAAAACTATTCGAAAAGCCACGCTGGACATTGAACTACATCTGATAGATATTCTGAAAAGGCTCTAACTCAAAAGAAAAAATCTGAAATTGAAAATATTCATTTTCATTCAGATAGTTATTTGATTTTCTATTCCAGTCTGAATTAAGAACTCATAAAGATGAATGCGGCAAAGAAAAATGTTTTCCAAAAGAGAGTACTCACCAGAAATCATTCGTAACATTGACGCAGGAGAGACATCGCATTCACTAGGTCTTCAATACATTTTTGTCGACGAAAATCTATTTCATGCTTTTGAGTTAGGGCCTTTTCAGAATATCTATCAGATGTAGTTCAATGTCCAGCGTGGCTTTAGCCGGGGAAGTAGTTGTTTTCTGTTAGACATTCACAAAAAATATCTTCATTTTAATCGTGGATTCTTCAATTCACAGAAAAATCTTTCTATCAATATTCAATTGAGAATGTTTCCCTTTTCAACATGAATACCCCACAAGAGGTTATCTTGACGATGGAAGATAGTGACTAAAACTCATCTTTCAGTCGCAGATGATTCCACATCTGATTTTATGAATATCCTGTTTATATTTTCAACAAATCAATCTATCACACCCCATGACAGGTTTTAATGTCAGAAAACACTAATTTCAAAGTGTCTCTCCAAAAGAAATGATTCTAACTTTTTCCATCTTTGCAAAGTGAGATTGCTTCTTGAAAATGTGTTTCCCATTTCTTCCGGTCTTCCTGATGATCGTGGAAGCGTGAAATAGATTTTCGTCGACAAAAATGTATTGAAGACCTAGTGAATGCGATGTCTCTCCTGCGTCAATGTAACGAATGATTTCTGGTGAGTACTCTCTTTTGGAAAACATTCTTCTTTGCCTCATTCATCTTTATGAGTTCTTAATTAAGACTGGTATAGAAAATCAAATAACTATCTGAATGAAAATGCGAATTTTCAATTTCAGATTTTTTCTTTTGAGTTAGGGCCTTTTCAGAATATCTATCAGATGTAGTTCAATGTCCAGCGTGGCTTTAGCCGGAGAAGTAGTTGTTTTCTGTTAGACATTCACAAAAAATAACTTCATTTTAATCGTGGATTTTTCAATTCACAGAAAAATCTTTCTATCAATATTCAATTGAGAATGTTTCCCCTTTCAACATGAATACCCCACAAGAGGTTATCTTGACGATGGAAGATAGTGACTAAAGTTCATCTTTCAGTCGCAGATGATTCCACATCTAATTTTATGAACATCCTGTTTATATTTTCAACAAATCAATCACATGTTGTATTTAAATGAAAAAAGTGTTTTATTATGTTGTTTATCATTATGTTTTATTATTATGAAAGAGTTGAGAAAAAAGTTGTTATTTTCAGGTACCGTCTATGGTTGTTAGCTACCACGGCAATAAATACTTGGACTGGAACTACCAAACAGAACCTGAACCAGCTGCATGCCAGGGTTTTCCCGAGAAACGTTGTTCGTGGCCCCGTGGGAAAGTCCTGGGAGGATGTAGTGTTATAAATGGCATGATGTATACAAGAGGCACACCAAAAGGTATAGAACAATGCAATTCCGTGTTTTTTTTCATCATGGGAATTCAACAAATTATTCACATTGTATGTGGAATTATATTGAACAAATAATGATAGAACTTGTTTTCATTAAAATGTTGAAAAAATGCATTAATATTCACCAAACCGAATTGTACCTTGACATTTGTAAAACATGCTGAAGCATCCAATGCGAAAAGAGCCATTTAAAAACAAGATTTTTCATATCCATTAATCGCAAAGGTTGAAAGAATGTTGCCATCGTCAGGAAGTTATCTGGGCTTTCAACAAAATGCATGGTCAAGGTCATCATTGGCATAAATTTACTTTTTATTTGAATACTTCCAAACAACGTACTATAGAACCAACAGATTCGAAACTCATTTTGAGTTAATTCACGTAATTTCCATATCTATTTTTTCGAAACTCGTTTTGAGGTTTGATTATTCGTTTCGCCTAAATAAATATTACAGAGTGTTTTAAGAACGTTGAACCTTAATTCAGGAACTGAAGTCTTTCGCATTGAATTTTTCATTCACGAAAACTGGTTCTCAAAACATTTATGATAAAAAAGTGTTTCTTGGTGAATTGCCGTGGGAGCATCCGTATCTGAGAAAAGCTGAATTTTATTAAACATTGAATGAGACGATGACAAAAATTTTAACATTGGAATACTCAGTATTCTATGTTTTTTTATTATCCACAACCGTTATTGAATATGTCAATTTCAAAATCAATTTTGCTAATGGGAATTTGACATACGGACGCTTGTTTTCGAAGAATTAATCTACGAAGAAATGTTGTGCTAGTAACAGTAAAAATCCTTTCTCAAATTATCGTTTATTAAAGTGGTTGAATAGTTATATGAATTGTGTTATTTGGTCTGAAGACAGGCTGCAAATCGTTCCTGTGAAAACTGCAAGAAAATCCCAGGTATAGCTATCAGGCCAGTAAATAGAGACATCTACCTCAAAATGGTTTGGACGAAGGTGATTTATTTTGTACCAGATTTGGAAAAGTACTCTTCTAATTTGAAAAGTTCTTCAGCCTAGCAGAAAGTCCTTGAGAAAATCGAGAAATTTCGATATATACGATATCAACTCAAACATTTTGAAAGAACTTAACGATATTGTCATTGTTGAATGAACAATTGTTGCGGAGAAAATGTCTGTCAAACTGAACGAGGAAATCACTTATGATAATTTACTTGCTACCTCACAAAATGTATTAGTGAGCAACGAATGTATAAAGAACAAAATGATGAATAAAATTCAAATAACTGAACATGAAGAAATATTTTCATGAAGAGATTGAGAAACTGACAGCGGTTAATTGTAAACTGAGAGTGAAAAAAAGAGTGGAAGGAATTTGAAAAAATTCAACTTAGTTTTCTATGGTCTAGAAGAGTGGACAAATAGTTGGAATGATATCCAGCACATACTAAGTGTGTTTCATGATATATCTGCAATTGAATACAAGTTCCATAACATGCTTCAATGATATGAATTATGTGAATTTTGACCACATAGCCTCATTTCCAATAGGCGAGATCACAAACTCACAAATTTGATTCATATGTGCTTGTAAGTGAAATATAATGATATAATATTCGAATAAACGCTGCTCTGACACCCTCATGTCAGTGAGACATTCAAACACAGGGTTATTGCCGCTTCTTTTGGAGTCCATTGATTTGGATTTTTACCGAGTTGCTAGTGTCACTATTCTGCAGAATTTCCGAGGAACTGTTATTCTGTTTCATCCTATGAATGCAAACAGAACTTGTGTCAGCATGTGTTATATTGAAATGAAGACTTCCCATTCGATAGCTATGTCATTATTTTTGCAGCTCACATAGTAAAAAAAATTACGAATAACGCTTAGCAACTCTGTAATTATCGTACGCTTTCGGCAATTGATCTGAACCTGGTACGTCACATCCTGACGCAGTTTCCGCAGTGTTCAAACAAGAACATTTCTTTGGGATTTTCTTTTGAGAAACTACTCCGACAAAAAATATCCAACCACTTTTCTCATCGTTCTGGATAATGTGGTATTTTTTCCAGAAATTAGTGATCTCGCCTATTGGAAGTTTTTGTTCCAACTTATAACGAAAATGTTTGACCCGATATGAAGGATCAATACTCCAATGGTGATTCCAGAGAAATAGTTGAAGTAACGTTAAAATTATAATAAACTTTTTGGCGAATTTAAATTTGCATCAGTTTATACTCTTGTTGACATTGGCTAAAGAGATATATGATAGAAACACATTGATGGCTGCCATTTCCCAAAATGGCCTCCATATTAGGCAAGCACAGAATAGTAGAGCGGGGAGTTGGAATTCTAAGGAAGGTCTTTCTTGTATACTCACGCTTTAATAACATATTGTTCTTCTTTTAACAGATTACGACAACTGGGAAGCAGCCGGTAATCCGGGATGGGGCTACAAAGATGTTCTCCCTGTATTCAAAAGATTCGAGGATAATAAGGACATCGGAACACTGGTCGACGCCAAGTATCACGGCAAAGGGGGTCCTCTCACTACGACACGGTTCAATGATCAACCTGAGATGGCATATGATATTTTGAAAGCAGCACAGGAAATTGGATACAATGCAACCAACGATCTGAATGGGAAGGATTTTTTGGGATTCACAATTGCCCAGTCGAATACAAGGTGATTATTATGATTTCTTAGGCACTCACAAATAAGAATTAACATCTATTTTACAAGCTCTTATTTAGTTTCACCTGTCCCGGTGACTGTCTGTAATCAAATTTCGCAAAATAAATTTGACCCACTCCTAAATGCCCGAATAACTTGAAATTTGGCAGGTGTTCATAGTTTCCGTGACAATGCAATATGGAATTTTTGTTAGAGAAAAAACAGAATGGCGGCTCTAAGATTTCGGACGAAATTTGTGTTTATAGTCCGATTCTACTCAAAATTGTTACGTGTGAGTTTTTGGGGTCGAAGATCGAAAATCATAAAATCAAAATGGCGGCTCCAAGATGGCGGATGAAATTTGTGTTCCGATTCAGTTTATGGTCCTATTCCATTCAAAATTGGTATGTGCAGGATTTTGTTGTCGGAGATAATGAATTGCTATTCAAATTTTACAAATTCAAGATGGCGGCTCCAAGAAGGCAGACGAGTTTTGTAATTATGGTACGATTCGATTCAAAATTGATGTCTGGAAGTTTTTGGGGTCGAAGATTATGAATTTTCTGTCAAAATTCATAAAATCAAAATGGCGGCTCCAAGATGGCGGACGAACTTTGTGTTTATGGTCCAATCCTATTAAAAATTGGTATGTAGAGATTTTTGGGGTCGGAGATTGTGAATTTATTGTCAAAATTCATGAACTCGAGATGGCGGCTTCAGGATGGTGAACAATTTTTGTGATAATTTCTATTCAAAATTGGTATGTCGGGGTTTTTGGGGTCAGAAATTATGAATATAGTGGAATATTATTATTTTTTTGTTAGAATTCATAATTTGAAGGTGGCAGCTCCAGGATGGCGGAAGAGTTAATCCTTAGATGGTATCTTCAATGAAGAACTAGACACTTACAGAAAAAAGGCCTCATAATGACGATGCATCATCAAAAATGCATAGATAGAGGCGTACTTACTAAAAAGCACAAAATAAAATAATTAATAAAAAAAACTTTTTATAGACAAGCTTTTTTTCAAATGCGCTAAAGAATTGAAAATAGTTGCTTTGGAAAGTTCGTCGCTTTTTTATTCGAACTGAAACTTTTGGGCGACAAGCTCTTGAATCTATTACTAACTGATTAACCTACATCGCACATCCAAAGTTATTATTTTCACCTTTTTTTCGCTTGTCTTTAAAAAGGTTTTTTATCAATTATTTTATCAACAACCGTGGTTGTTTCCTAGAGACTGCAGTACTGCAAAACTATGAAGATGTTATTTTCTTTGTATGAGTTCAAAAATCCAGTTGAGATGTTCAAATGGTAAAATGCAGAAGACAAAATGAATATTTGAAAAGTTTTTATGAAGAAGATGTATCAAACAAAAAATTCAGTAAGGCTTAAAATAACCTATCGAAAATCGAAACACCTTAAATTTCGTTAGGGATCGTGTGCAAACTATTTATTTTTGGGAAGCAGTGATAACACCATCTTTAGCATTTTATATAGTCACAATTTGGAAGGATACAATTTATGTTTCATTTACCTCATATTCACCATCATCGGAATATCGGAGGAAATTCAGAAGTTGAGAGCAAATATTAGCAAAATTGATTTGATAGTGGTATTTTCTACTTATTCTTCATCTCTTATAGGCTATAAAGAATCAAACAGTGAAGGTCAGAAAAATATCGTTATTTCAGCTCAACATTCCAATTGATAATATAAAAATTTGGTTTAAAATTAATTTAATTATTTAGTTCTGATATATTTCACAAAATCATAAAACACGTCAGAAGCACTATTTTGAAATAACTATCTGAATGAAGATGCAAATTTTCAATTTTAGATTTTTTCTTTTGAGTTAGGGTTTTTTCAGAATATCTATCAGATGTCGTTCAATGTCCAGCGTGGCTTTAGCCGGGGAAGTAGTTGTTTTCTGTTAGAAATTCGCAAAAAATAACTTAATTTTTATCGTGGATTTTTCAATTCACAGAAAAATATTTTTATCGATATCCCTTTTTCAACATGATTGAAACCATTAAGAATATTATATATATATATATATATATATATATATATATATATATATAAACGAAAAGAACTCATTTGGAGAACTATCCATCAACTGTGGAAATGTCTTCATCTTTATTAAGCATATTGACATCATCTAATGTGTATATACAATTACTTGTCAAAATTATTTAAAATTATTTCGAAAATTTGGGGAGCGTCATGTTCAGAAGAATTTTTGCATATTTCTGTTTGATGTATTACTCTATAGTAGAACATGCAGCTGATTTCCCCAATGTGAAAGCTTGTTACACATCATTATATGTTCTGATCATTGCAATTCTGCATTCATGATACTTCCAAGGAAATACATGATTTAATCAACATATGATTTTTTATCAACTGAATTTTGAAAAATTCTGTTTATGAATATTCATCTTTATGAAAAATAACTCATTCAAAGCAGGCCTTGGCCTTTTCCAAAGTGACGGACTGGTTTCTATATCCTCCTTGTTTATATGTTAATCTCAAAAGTTGTATCATCTGCATGGTTGAGACACATGTGGAATTCACGAAATGGGGAAGATCGTTTATGTGAATTAAAAACAATAGGGGACTAAGAACCGACCCTTGTGGTACTTCACTCCTGACAATAGCTGTTTCAGTTCGATGTTCCCCACTAATTACTATTTGCTCGGCGCTAAATAGGGCGAACGTAAATGTTGCATAATATTCACGAAAAATTCACCAATGATTATGGAAATAATTTGGGAGTCGTAAATTGAGACATCAAGATATTTTGCAAAATAGGTTGAAGGTATAAATGAATAAATTTGCCAAATTTGTTTTTTTTATCGAGTTCATTTTATTGGAATTTAGCAATGGGAAGTAAAACTAACTCATCTGTTAACGGAAAAAAACACTTCGCCACTTCATAAAAAATTTGGCAAATACTTCAACAAAATATCTCTTAGCTATTTTTTTTCTTGAACAATTAAAGCGGACATCAATATGCTTTGCACTTCTGTGCATAATATCAATAATTAATAATACTCAACTCACTAGTATATAAAAAAAATATCATTCCATTCCCTGCGGATATTTTTGTCTAAGTTTTCGATGCTGGAACTCTATATACTGCTGGTAATTCTGCAATTGATCATCATACAGTCATATAAATTGGTAAGTAGCACATAAACTTGTCAGTATTCACCTGAAGACGATTGCAGATACAAGCATTCGAAACGTCGTGAAAACCTTTTAAATACATTAAGACGATGGACGTCCGAAACGATAGTAATCTTGTATCAAATTGCACAAACGAATGCAACGTGTTATGAGCGTAACATGAAATGAGAAATCCTTTCAGAATATTCATTTCTGCCGCAGCGGACAAAATATATACGAGGATCGAATGAATACCTTACTAGCAAGTTCCTTTTGTTCTCAGATTATATGAATATTACGTAATGTCACATCTGACTACCCACTGCCAGCCAACTCATATCCCCAGGAATAATTCATAAATGCACACCGAAAGGGAAATATCACGCAAGACTCCTTATTCAAGCACAGAAGACCTGGGCGTGGAGTTAACTTTCAACCGAGTTAGTATGAATAAATGAAACTGTTTTAATTCTCGGTGAGTCGTTCGAAACTTCAAGATTTTTCGAGGAAACTTTCGTTTATTATTCAAATATGTCAGCGAGTTTCGCGGAAATGTGCTTGAAAAATGATTTCTCTGTTTAAAATGCTATCTACCCGAGAATTGGAATATAAGAAATGCATGAAGAGTCGGTTTTCAGTGAGTTGGTTTCTATTTCTCAGAAAGGAAGGAGTAATGCACAGGGTGTACAAATTATTCATTACAGCCCCTTCCTAGACAAATAATCACTGGTTTCATGGTATGGTGTGAAAAAGTGGAGCAACTTATCGAATGAGAATTTTTATATTGTTCGGATTTGTTTATTCGCCGATTTTCATATAAATATCTATTTTTTCTTGACATGTTTTCTGGGTGACCTTCCACAGTCTGAAAATGAAAATATAATCAGAAAAATCTATACAAGTGTAGAAAGGGCAAACTAATTAGTTCACCCCGATAAGTTACTGCGTTCACCAAATTTCATTTCCTATAGAAAAATGATTCGATTTGTCAGTAACTTCTCGTTCCCTGAATATGCCTATAAAAACATAGTAATTATTCAAGAATAAACTTCTCTATATAGCTTTTGATTGACGTTTCGGGGACTATATCTGCCCCCGTTCTCTAGTAAGTTTTGATGTCGAAAGTTTGTTTACTAATGTCCCTATTGCTTAAACTCTAGGAATCGTGGAAGAAAGATTAGGAAATGACACATCACTGAAGACAAGAACAAAACTGGATGTCAGTGCCATCATAGAATAACTCAAACTATGCACAGAAAAAACATATTTCCAATTCAAGAACGAATTTTATCAACAAGAGTTTGGTATGGCGATGGGTTTCCCTTTGTCACCCATTTTAAGTAACATATTCATGGAATACTTTGAAAAATCCTTCGTTGAAACATTTCACAATAAAATATAGTAGAGATACGTGGATGATGTTTCCGCTATCTGGAATCGAAGTGAAGAAGAATTAAACATTTTCTTGGATCATATAAACGGTCAAGAACCGACGATCAAATTCACGTTAGAATCAGAACAAAACAACCAACTCCCCTTTTTAGATGTCATGATCCAAAAATCATCATCCCGAATAGAAACATCTGTACACAGAAAGAAGACGAATACCTATAGATATCTACACTACAACTCAAACCATCATGCCAGTGTGGAAAAAGGCATAGTTAAATGTCTCTATAATCGAGCCCAAACAGTTTGCAATTCCAACCAGAATCTACAGGAAGGAATGAACCTCATGAAATCTGTTCTCAAGGTAAATGCATATCTGGATCAGTTTGTGGAAAAAACAATCACTGACATTGAGAACAAAATCCATCAAACAACCGATCAACACCACCTACACATTTCACAACCAACATAATACCTTATGTCCCCGGATTATCTGAAAAGATCAAACGAATTGGACATAGGTATGATGTGAGAACATCATTAAGAACAACAAACACACTGAGATCTATACTAACACAAACAAAACCAAAAAACGTAGAAGAAAGTACCAACAACTGTGTTTACAACATACCGTGTTCGTGAGGTGATAGTTATATAGGTGAAACATCAAGACCATTGGAAGTGCGCCAAAGTGAACATCAGTGTTACATCAGAAATCGACAAATAACCGGATCAAAAATTGCAGAACATATCCTCACATCCAATGGCGATCATACAATTGAATGGAATAAGACAAAAATCTTGATGAAATTACCACATCAAGAGAGGAGGAAATTGGAAGAAGCGGCCTGTATCTTCTGTCCAATAACAACTGCTCCTCAACAAATTCTGTTGAAATGGATCATACATGGTTACCTCTACTCAGAGAGGAAGTGAGATATGGAGAATGCTAATGAACTGATCTGAACAACACCCCATATATCAAATGAGCAATACGTCACTCTCAAACTTTTTTGACAGATCTCAATTGAAATCCGTCAGTTGAACGAGCGGAAAAGACTCTGCAAGAAAAAATCCAAATTATGAAAACATTTAAAGGAGATTTAGAAGATTTTGAGAACGGGGGCAGATATAGTCCCCGAAACGTCAATCAAAAACTATATAGAGAAGTATCTTTTGAATTTTCACTATTTTTTTATAGGCATATTCAGGGAACGAGAAGTTACTGACAAATCGAATCATTTTTCTATAGGAAATATAATTTGGTGAACGCAATAACTTATCGGGGTGAACTAATTAGTTTGCCCTTTCTACACTTGTATAGATTTTCCCGATTATATTTTCATTTTCAGACTGTGGAAGGTTACCAAAAAACATATCGAGAAACGTTGTTCCTCCACAAAAAACCACATTCATTCAATATCTATTTTTTGTTTTTTCTGAATTAAAGTGAGTATTTCAGTCCCTCCAAACAGGTATGGGTATCCCAGCATAATTATTGGAACATTCAAAACCACCATCAATGTAACATTTCTATTTGGCAAGTAAAGATGTTGGCAGTGTCATGAATTTCGTGATCATAATAGAAAAACGTGAAAGTTTTATTCAGTTATTTATATTCGAATGGATGTTTACATTAGTACAATTTATAATATTTAATAATCGATTTGTTTCATCGACAGTATGTTGTGCGACGCTGTTAGATGTAGGAGTACATGCAACGGCTTCAGAAACCAGCCAAAAAGTGATTTCAGAAGATCCGGCAATTTGGGATGCTTCCAAGTTACCATGTCCAATAATATCTTTCTATTATTATGGAAGAACAAGCAACGGCAAGATTTCCTAGATCTCTTGTTCGCTTATTGTATCCTGTCTCCGGATAGAGGTTTTACTTTTCATTTTTCTATTATTAAAAGCCATTATTGATATAACTTTCAACATAGCCCTCGGCGACGGCTGTCGATTTCCACCCTCCATGTCTTTCTAAAACATCTACAGATGCACCGGAATCAGTTAATGAAGAGGCGGATGTTCGACGAAAGCAGTGTCCAGTATACAGTTTCGATATAGTAAATCAGGCAGATTTAATGATGAAGCTACTTTTTGGGGTAGTTTGCCAAATACATCCTTACCGACTGGCTGCGTGGTACATTGATTGTTTAGAAAAAAATTTGACAGTTCTAACAACCATTCAAATTTTGTAATTTTGGTTCATATGAAACAATTTCACCGAATCATGTCAACATTACACTGATAATTGCATTCAGTGCAATTATCAATCACTAGACAACACGATTGAGTTTGACAACTTCATTCAAAATTTTACGTTTTGGCAATGCGAATGTTCAAAGTATAAATGCGCTAAACAAAGAAAAAATTTCCAGAAATACAACCTACAGTCACAAATATATTTGGGGAATATTTGTGGAATTTTGCTGCGAACGAAAATTTGTATTAAATGAACATAGAAGCTTAGAGGAATTGGCGTGGATACTAAAAGATTGGGCGGTCAATATGAGAAAGAAAGACGGGACCGAATTTATAGAAGCAACGGTGAAGACAATGTGGAACGTTTCGTGCAAACTTCTGCAAAAAGAGTACTATAATGACTATAATATTATTATTGACCCGTTAAACAATATAGTACTTAAACCAGCCCGAGATGCCCGCGATGCAATCAGGAAGAAACTACAAGCAGATCCATGTAAACGTAAGTCCAGTTCAGTTTCGTTAAATTTGTCTGAAGTTAACAAAATAATATTGCTATGGGATGAAAATACTCCTGAAGGTCTTATGCATAAATTTCACCATATTGCTGCTGTAGAATTACCGTGGCGTGGAGGATAGGCAGTTGCTTGTCTGGTGGATTTTTTCAAATCGAGAAAAATAACGATGACTCTCCGACAAATCGCATTGAATACAATCCGGTGTTCAGTAAAACATGCCACGGTGGTTCTAAAAGCTGAACAAGTAGTAAATGGTTGGTTTCCAATAGTGAAAGACAAAGCTGCCCTGTACGTCTTTTTCATTAACTGATATCAAAACGAGGCGACAATATTACCTCACCACGACTGTTCTTAAAACCCAATCGAAACTGGAAAAATGAAACTGACAAATGGTACGATAATGTACCTGTTGGAAGAAATACAATGAATGGATGGACTAAATCTGCTGCTGAGGCAATTGGGTTGAATGTAAAGGACAAAAAGATAACAAATCACTCGAATAGATCAACTGCTGTTAGCGAATTGGCAAAAAGTGGTGTAGAAGAACAACAATTGCTGAAAACTACTGGTCATAGCAATCAAAATTCTATAAAACCATACTTAAATCTCGATCAAGAACACCACAACAAGATCATAAATATTATGCGTCGTAATAGATCTTCTATAGTGGAGAACAGCAAAGAATCTTATGTTAAGTTAAATTTTAATAATTGTACTTTTACTAACTGTATTCTGCCGAATATCCCTCGGACATTGACAAATGCCTCACAATTTTATGACAAATTTCTCAAGCTCGTTGTTTGGTACCAAGGAACGAGCTTTTGATTGTCATGAAATTATTTCGTCTATTATCAATGTCCTAGGGATATTACTACTGATAACGAACGAAAAATCTTGAATGAGGAGTCGCAGCCTTTCTCAAAGTCATATAGGTGAATGCTTATTCCAAAACTTACACAATCTTCACTCCAGTCACTAACCTTTGTCATTAGAAAGTGATTGTCTGGAGCTTCCAATAGAAATTTGTCAACCTGGTTCCCTGTTAGTACCTTCATTCTTTCTTTTCAGAAGAACAGTTAATTTGTGAAATTTGCTGATATCGATATCATTTCTGTTTTTGGGTATGGTTTTCATCATGGAATGAAAAGTTTCGGATTCCCCAGTGAAAAACACAAGCAATGCATCTTCGGTAAAATATTCGCAGCACCATTCGATGAATATCTGGTATTGCGCTTCATATATTTCCCTTGATTTTATTGGAAAAATACCATCTAGAGCCTCTTCTGCTGCTGTTTTCAATTCTAAATTTTATATTTCGATAATTATGATCACTGAATCCATGACACTGATAGCTTTTTTCATTTGTGACTTGTCTTATTTGTAGTTGCCGTAGCTCTTTGACTTTCTCAATTCAAAGCAAGCTGATTATATATTGAACTGGACTTGTCGAATTGAGTTATAACATTGATAGGGCGTTTTCAAATTAATATCTACAAATCACCCAATTTTGATAATAAATCTTCCGGAAGTACAAAAAATAGTATAGATAACGTGCGACTAACAAGACTTTCGATCCCTTGAGTGGTTGTTTCCTCGGACAGAGCCCTCGGGAACGAACTCCACTCATGGGACTGAACGGGTCACTTCAGTACCGTGATGATATAGTATTGTGTTCTTCATCCAATGTTCATCTGTCCCGATTCTTCGGTATTTTTGCTCTCCATATTCCATTTACAGCTTAACGTTCTCCCATGTGCTGTATATGTCCCTACCAACTGAACGGTCTCTGTTTTATACAATGCAGTGTAGATTTAATTTGAATTTTTTCTCTGATCCGTGTTATTCTCGTTCCATTCAGCTTCGTAACTCATCTGATTTATGTCATTTTCTTGATTTTATTTCATTTTTCGTCGATATCAAATATCTATCTATCTACCTTTTACAGTCGTTTATGTAGTTGAGTCCTGTATGAATCATATTTTTCAAGATCCCTCTATCTTACCCTTTTCTGTGTGGCCTGGGGTATTCTTTCCGTTCGCTGATGACTTTATTTTCTCCAACCACTTCTTTGGGGGTCTAACTCATTTTAACTTGTTTCAGCTTCGTACACCTGTCCAATTAACCTCCCGTCTGAAATTATTTCTGGATGTCCATACCACCCCAGTTGTGTTTCAAATTTTTTTCTGTGACTGGTTTTATTTCCAAGTATTATCGGTTGCCTGTTTTTTCAATATAATATTTGTTTTGTTTGATTTTATTCTCCAAAATCTCGTTCATAGACCTGTTATTCTACTTTCGTCTCTTTCTGTTATTGAACATGTTTCAGCTACCTACATTGGTGTTGGTTATTCTAGTTTCTTGAATATGTTCACTTTATTGTCTTTTGGTATCTCCTTGTTTTCTAGAGATTAGTTTTTGATATTGTTGGTCAATTTTTCTCTCGCCTCCCTTACTTTAATTTTTTTTCCATCTTCTGATTGTGTCACTCCCATGTGTTCCGCTCTCTGTTCTTGATCTAGGTCGTTCCTTTCTCAATTTTTATGCTTTCCCATATATTTTAATCTTCTTATTAGTGTTTTTCATATATTAATCATGCCTTTGGCGTAGTACAGCTCTTTTCTGCCTCTTTGTAACCTTTTCCACTACTACTTTTGAGAACAGAGGGTTCAGTAAACATTCTTGTCTGAGCCGTGAAGTAATTTTTCGTTATACTATTTTGAAAGTTATCAAAAATTAAGTAGGTGGTGATTAGTAGATTTCAGCCACAAAAAATTGAAAAATAAAAACATTTTAACAAACAATTGAATCGACGAAAAAATCAATTGAAAAGCAAAAAATAAACTAAACCTCAGTCTTAATGATAATTGAGGTCCTAAACTAATGTGAGTAACTAATTTCGAGTCAAACAAACTAGCAATTGAATTAGGTAAAGCGTAAAATGATTGCAGCGAGATGCACAGCGGCGTTTTGATGACTTCTTCAAAGTATTATTATGATCTTCGATAATTGTTTGTTTGGCGCCGACTAAAAATTAGTTACATTAGTTTGGGAGCTCAATTATCATCAAGACTAAGAAGGTTTATCTTATTTTTTGCTTTCCAGTTGAATTTTTCGTCGGTTTAATTTTTTTTTTTAAGTTTTGTGTACTTCTATTGGGTGCTCCTGATGTTCCTTTTTGTCTCAGTATCCTCAAGAATTTTTACACACACAAATGTATTCCTTCTTTTATATTATGGCTTCTTCTCCTATTTGCCACAATATGAAAGTTGCATTATTTACCACTTTGTTTTGTTGGAAACCAAATTCTGTATCTTTCAATTTCCGCTTTAGGTCACAAAAAAATCCAAGAAAAAATTCGCCACTAAGAAGAGACCTACGAGATGTACTGAAGGAGGATCGCCACCTTAGAAAATCTCAACAATTCCTCTGGTTTCTTATATCACTGAAAATGAAATATTCAATATTGCGAAATACTGTTTTTGGCAACCGAAATCCATTCGTAAATTATGTTTCCGTTCATTTTTCAAATTTCCACGACGTTGGCTAAATACAGGTTTCGAAAACTTGTTGCCAGGCAATAGACATGAGAGCCCGATGGGCTTGCGTGGCTATTGCCAAACGGCTAAAATCTGAAGAATTATTTTCTACTTTATCGAACTCTCGTGTGATATTCTATAGATTATTTTTTATGTAACAATCATGAACACATTTCTTCGCAAAATGATACGATGTACTAAATCGTTTTTGATTCATATTTGATTCATGCAAATTGATGGCAGACGTCAAATTAAAAATAAACGTTTTCGGACAATAAAAACAAAATATATCAAAGAATTCCCGCGGCAATTTTATAGGTAGAAAATGCTCACTATAATAACGTTTTGATTGGCCAAAACGTACATGAATGACTTGAATTGGAAGTTTCTATTGTTTTCTAGAAATATCAAAACATAATCGATCATATTTAGGGTATGTTATGGAAACAATAATTTTCAACACAGTTATCTTCAGAAATGTGGAAGTCAAACAATCAATAGATTAGGATCGGCCAATTATCCCCTTGAACCCCGAATTTGAGAGTTCAACTCGAACTATTGCTAAACAAATTTTATCCCGTTAACCCTTATTGAAAAACTGCAACAGAATGGGTAACACTGGTTCAGCTATGGCTATCTTTGATTGAAGAATCGGGCCTACGAGTAATGAAACTGTGATTTGTCTCAAAGTAAAATGATGTATGGTTGAATTTATCATGATTTCGTACTGAAAATGTATTATACCAACATCAATCCCTTTATTATCAAGAGAATTATTTTTTAGAAATGGAATTCGGCTCAGCAGTGCCAGAGCCTACCTACGACCAGCAAGAAATAGAAACAACTTGCATATTATGCTCAATTCTACTGCTACCAAAATCATAGTCGGCAAAAACGGCAACAAAAAAATAGCACAGGGTGTCGAGTTCATCTTCCAGAACAAGGTATTCTCAGTTCGAGTGAAAAAGGAGGTGATTTTGGCTGCAGGTGCCATCAATACTCCTCAAATTCTTTTGCTGTCTGGAATTGGACCCAAAACTGAATTGGATAAGGTAATATACATCTAGTTGATATTTTGTGGAAGTAGACATGGACATTTTTCACTTGAAAAGAGGTCCTTGAATTACATTTGTTTCGGTTTCTCAAGGATAATCTTAAGTCTTGAACATTTCTGTGATCCAATTTGTTCCTTAATGAATAAGACAGACTGATTGCTCTACACTGATGATCATTTTCAAAATACTCCAGTTCATTTAAATGTGGGTTTTCTAGAGTCCAAACGATATAACCTGGAATATCGACAAAGTATGTTGAAAAAATGTAAAATAAAATTATGTCCATCACGATTTGAAAGCTGCATTACAGAAATATGCGACACATAATAGAAAATCTGATTTCCGAGACCATGCAAAATGTCAACAACAACTATTTTCCTGGCTATTGCTCTGACGGATATTGGGTTGAGAAGTTACTTCGCAAATGTTTGTTGCGAAATGCTTGAATATTAACCACATATTTCAGGTTGACCACCTATCGATGTGTTTTGGGATATTTGCCCATCATCAGTACAGTTTGGGTCAAACAGACAATGAGTAATGTATAGGTAGTGGTAGCAGCAATCCGAAAAAATAGACATTGTTCATAGTCTATAATTTGGAAGAATTATTATTAGCATAATCAAAATATTCAGCTTATCTCAAAACTTTGTTGTACCATAGGGTGATAGAATGTTTTCACATGTTCTTCAGTAATTCTGAAAATAACAAGAGATTCGTTTCAGGTTGGGATTGAACAAGTCCATGACCTACCTGGTGTCGGTAGGAATTTGAGGAATCATGTAGCCTTCTATATAAATTATAATATGAAAAAAGTGAAGAACGTAAATGATCTGGACTGGGCGACAGCTCTGGATTATATTTTGAATAAAAGAGGTCCAATGTCTTCTACAGGTAAGGAACATATCTAGAGAATGTTTTATAATATTTAATAACCGAGCAATTTTGCTTTCGAAATTTTTGAAGCCCTACCGATGGAATAAGTCAAGGCTAGGTTGGATTGCAATAATTATTTAGATATTTTTTTCAATATACCACGTTTATAAAACGGCCTAAAAAGTTAAAAATGATTTTTCCTAGCCCCATATAGATGTATAACCACATACAGGTACCTTACCCCACACATATTGCCCTGAAAATTTGTGATTATGAATTTTTAATGGCTATACAAATACTTGTAACTTGTAACTAATTCGTACTAACATTGGTGAACTGGTTAGGTTTCACAAATCAATTATCTATTGCATGCGCCCCGCGTTTTTTGTTTTAAATCTCACAAATATTTTCAGTTGTAATACCACAAGAGAGTCAGAATAAAGTGAAAATAATTCGTGTGATATTCTGTAGATAATCTTTTGAACTAAACCGGTTTTGATTTATTTTTCACTGTTCATGCGAATTGGTGACATACGTCAAATTAAAAATATAGGTTGTCAAAGAAAAAAAACAAAATACCCCAAATTATTCCCGCGGCAATTTTCCAGGTGGATTATTCTCACTATGATGATGTTTTGATTGGCCAAAACGTTGATAAATGATTTGAATTGAAAGTTCCCATTGGTTTCTAGAAAAGTCAAAAATTAATCAGTTACAATATATCAGGGAAATTTTATTTTGCCGGAAAAAATTTATTTTTCAATTCGTCGAGGGAAGTAACTTATAAGCAACAATCTTTAGATCAATTTTTTCCTGAAAAATAATAGACCGAGATATATTTGATTAGACTATTTCCCAAACAAGCTAAACTGTCACCAAAAATAATATGTTTATTTTTCTTTCAATTACATATTAGGATTCAAATAGAAATTTGTACAATAAAGAGTACAATTCTGGTAAACAGACTAGGAGTAGTTGCCGCTGGTTGAGAAACGAAACTGGTAGGCATCCCTTCTGCAGGTATGAACAGTAAGCTTCCAGAGGCAAAATCATTAGATGCTTCAGATCCAGATGAATTTTTTCTAATATTATTTATGAGGCTCTTGTGATCCTCATTATTCAGCTGTTGATAAGGCGAAATGGAATTCATGCTTGAGTGTCCAGAAATGTCCATTATTGAGTGCTCTCCAGTGCCACATTTTGCTAGATTGGATATCGCTGCAGATCAACGAGAATGATTGGCGGTTTTCCTAATTTTTTTATCGATACCAATTTTTTGTGCGGTTACGGCTGTCCATTTTGATATAAAAAATACCCAATGGGAACATTCTGATACCACCCAATTGATTATGGACTATTCCATGCCATATTGACTCTCAAAAATAGTCGATCCGTCGTTACGTACGTGCGCTGTGCGCTTATCAAACAGTTTTTTCAACAAACGCACTTGCTATCAGTGGGTCTTTCTTCTCCCCCTTGAATTGTTTTGGAAAATATTGGGTTGTACTCGATTCTTCCTGTTGGTATACCGTCGTTTGTACACCTCTCCAGGCTAGTTCATATGCCATTATATGGTACAATTTTTTTGTATTCCTTCAGAATTATCTTCATCCCATGCAACTGATCACATACACCTATTTGCCATATGTACAGCCTTTGATCCTGCCAATACTTGTCCAGGACAATTATTCAATTGTAACCTAGTTTCGTCCATATTGAAGATGCAGTTCGGTTTATTACACATTTTCAGTAAGAAGACTCTCCATGAAATCAAAATTATCTTTCTGTTCATACCTTCAGCTGTGGCATGAGAACATCCTTTCTTCGATTGAATGTCTGTATTTCGACTTGAAAAAAAACTCAATCTATCATATCCTACTTTTTCTTTTGTTGTATTGGATCCACGTTTGAAATGAAGTTGTTCTGCAAAGTGATACGCTAATAGACGGAGAGGCAGAGCCAGAAAAAATCTCTGAATTTATTAAGCCTGTTTTTTTCTCAGGTGATTATAATCATAATCTACAATAAAATGCTGCGGTCAGTCAAGCGGAAATTAGAACAGGTGTCTCAGGTGCGCGGTCAAACATGTCGTGACCAGCGACATAATAAAATCAATTTCTTAAGACTGAAACTTTATGAACTTTGTTTTTTTTTTATATTTAAATCGAAATTATGATAGTCAGTCAACGTCCTATGGGGACACAGCTGGTCAGTCAGCTGTAATGTACATAGCGAGGTTAATAAGGGTGCAATTCATTTATTAGGCCTGAAATTTTTTAAGTAACTACCACTGACTATATTATTAATAAATAAAATGGTCAGTCAACCATTTCGTAGAACAACGCCCGTCAGTCAGTGAATAAGAAATTAAATTTTTTCGCTCTCTATAGATGTTACACGCGGCAACTCGTTTTTTATTTATAATTTACTTAAAATAAAATAACATTATCATAATCATTCAAAGTACGACATTAATTTTGATCACTTCTGTGTCGCAGTTGACTGGATGCGATTTTAACCCGGCTTTTTACAAGAAAGGTAAAAAAAAGCCTCTGCAGTTAATGATGCAAAGCGAAGATTTTCCAAAAACCTTCGCTGACCTTGGACTTGCCGATGAAAGCAACCAAAATAATATATTTAATAAGGTTCAAGAATTTGTTTGCCATTTATACGGCTTGAAAAAAATTAAATCAATCGACGAGGCAAGATTCGTTTTATTTTCGAAAAAGTATAAATGTTTTAGTACTGCAAACGATTCTTTCAAAATTAAAGTAAAGAATGTAGATGGGTCGAGTATGCCACCATGCCTATCAGAATTGATGCAGCAGTTCTTAAGAGCGAGCTTCATTGCAAATATTTGGCGTAATGCTCACCGTCAAATTCCAACGGAGCTATCTCCTACTGACTACGGCTGGAAATTAGTTGATGAAAAATATGAGTTTGATTGGTTCAAAGGCGATCAATCACCAGAACTTGTACATGATGTTATTATTCAAACTTTAGAAGAAAATATAGGTATACAAATGATTTTAACAATCACAAAAATATTTTTTTTCAATGAATTTATTTATTTTTTAGATTCTCAGTCTGAAACATCTGAGCTTGACGTGTCAGATCACGATAGTGAGATCAATGAGATTGAAGATTCAGATGAGGAATTATTTGATGATAATTTATAAATTGTTAGAATTTTGTATCCTTTATGAAATAAATAAATATATGAGTTGAAAATGTTTAAAAATACATAAATGAGTTCTTACCTGTGTATATACCTGCGTTCGTTAAGTACACTGTTGTATTCGAACTAATTTTATTCCTGGGACTTTTAGGCACAACTGCGACAATGTCGTACTTCAAATGATTATGATAATGTTATTTTATTTTAAGTGAATTATAAATAAAAGACGAGCTGCCGCGTGTAACATCTATAGAGAGCGAAACAGTTTAATTTCTTATTCACTGACTGACGGGTGTTGTTCAACGGAATGGTTGACTGACCATTTTATTTATCAATAATATAGTCAGTAGTAGTTACTAAAAAAATTTCACGCTTTATGAACGAATTGCACCCTTATAAACTTCGCTACGTACATTACAGCTGACTGACCAGCTGTGTCCCCATAGGACGTTGACTGACTATCATAATTTCGATTAAAATATAAAAAAAAACAAAGTTCATAAAGTTTCAGCCTTAAGAAATTGATTTTATTATGTGGTCACGACATGTTTGATCGCGCACCTGAGACACCTGTTCTAATATCCGCTTGACTGACCGTAGCATTCTATTGTAAATTATGATTATAATCACCTGAGAAAAAACCAGGCCTAATGAATTCAGAGACTTTTTTTGGCTCTGCCTCTTGGACCTGACATCATCTATGCTCAAAGGAAAACCGTGTGTTTGCAAGATTCTCATGTGCAAGTTAGCCTTAATTTCCATGACCGAAAATGGGTAGATGGCCCCCCCATTGCAAATTTCTTATCGTTGTTCTTCTCTAGTTTTCGTTCTGATGTCTTTCTTGGGATATCGTGAAGTATGGCAGCCCTGTATATAGACATGTTCGTTTTGACTGATTGCAGCTTTCGATTCATCTTCAATCCAAAGACCGCGAACGCCAAAAGCCTTCCTTTTGTACTTGTTCAGCATCTATATATTAGAAACGAAATGAAATTAGTCATATCATACCTACCTATATCATCGTCACGTTCATTAGTATGAAGTAAAAAAAAATGTAAAAACAAAAACAAATGATCTTTATGAACATTTTCAACTTTGTGGCCATCTTTCCACCAAAAATTATGGCCAACTGTCTCGATGGTCCGAGACAGATC
Source organism: Gonioctena quinquepunctata (assembly GCA_018342105.1). Lineage (NCBI taxonomy): Eukaryota > Metazoa > Arthropoda > Insecta > Coleoptera > Chrysomelidae > Gonioctena > Gonioctena quinquepunctata. The sequence continues at coordinate 543,158 of JAFIRS010000237.1, read as the reverse complement.
GCCATACATCACATAAGTATAATAGCTACAAACGAAAAATAAATTTTGAGGTAACGTTGAAGTATATTACATGTGCTTCACCGAAAAGTTAAAAAAATACAATTGTTTACGGAAATAATTACTTATTCTTAAAGCTTTAAAACTAACTTTCACAATTGCCGTTTTGAATAAATGAAATAAACTCGGTGTTTTGTTTTGATTACGGAAACGGACGCTTGCCGAAACAGTGGTGGTAAGAAATAAGTAATGCCATATGTTATTTACTTCATGAAATAATTTAATGTGGCCAACTATATCTTATGGCCATCTCCCTCGGACTTACCCTATATTTTATATATTGAACCATTAATCACTTTACATAAACCATATTCTGTATGTGTCATATAGTCAATGAACTATTTTTCTATCTAACGACACGCGAACAAATTTCCGGTCAATTTCATGGAATGAGTTTATTATTCGTCAGGAATGTCCCAAGTGACTGCCAGAATCAACTCCCAATATGCAGACCCGAGTGGCAACAACCCGGACCTCCAAATATTCTTCGCCGGCTACCTTGCCAAATGTGCCAAATCTGGGGAAGTGCGAGCCCTCGAAAATCCTGAACATCCGGACACCCCGAAAGTTCTGACGGTATCTCCTGTAACCCTACATCCGGAAAGCGTTGGATACATCGGATTGAGATCCAAGGACCCACTGGCACCCCCTGTGATGGTTGCAAATTATCTGACGGAACCAGAAGACGTCAGAACTCTGGTGGCTGGAATTCGAGTGATTCAGAGACTTGCGAACACAACTGTGCTCAGTAGCAAATATGGAATGGAACTGGATAAGGAAGAATATGGAGATTGCGCGAAGAAACATGGGTGAGTTACTTTGAAGAAATTATGTTTTTTTATACACGCTTTATTAGCTCCACCTGTATGTATGAATGTAGGTTATGGAATATGAATGAGAGCCGCTTCACATTTTTTGTTTGTTTAGGTTTTATTGTTTGTTTCACATGTACCTTAGTAATATACCGCGTGGAGGTTCTCTCAGCTTATGCCATCATTATTTTTTCTAATTTTATCATTTGAAGTGACACTTTTTGAAACTCGTTGACGTTATCAAATGTTTTACTTTTCATCACGTTACGAAAAGTAAAATACAGGAATCAAATTTGTTATAATTTCAAAGCTAAACTACTTGAAGTACTTCTCTACTGCACTAAAATGAGAGAAATAATTTTAATATTCAACGACTATGCCAAAAAGCGTGGGGTGCTTTGTCGAAATCAATTAAAATAGTCCAAGAAGAACTGAAATTTTGACTATGAGTGTAGTTGAGAAGGTATGCGTACTTGTTAACTTGAAAGCCAGTCCCTTTTACAGGCAGCAGGTACAAAAAATTAATAAAAAACTTTCCAACTTACGTTAAACTATGGTAATGCGTTTGACAATTAACGTCGTCCGGTGGCCGAGCGGTCCAAGGCACTGGAATAAGCTCTGTATCTCAAAAGTTAGCGTGGGTTCGAATCCCCACGCCTGACGATTTTTTTTCACTTTGAAATTCAGAAATGGTTTGTTTTTTCTATTTTAATATTCATGGTCGTTGAATATTGAATCAATTTTTCAATTTTTAGTGCGTTAGAAGTGTGTTCTTCAGTTTTTTTAAATATAGTTCAAATTGTTATTAGGCACATTCTTTATCACCCGACGCTGATTTGCTTGGTTTTGTTTGCTTCACTAAATTTTTTTTTATTGTTTTTTTATGTATATTTTTTATTTATAGACATTTGATTTGATATTTTCTTCGCGACACAAGTGCTTGCACTTATCGCTAAAACGCATTATTCACTTCTGCCATGTAACTATCCAATTTTTTGTATTTGTATTTATTGAGTGAATAAAGTTATTATTATTATTATTATTATACAGTGAGTCTGCTTAAGTTGGCTACATATGGGAAACTTTTTTATTATTGATATTACGAAAAAAAGTTATTCTACATAAAAAATTCTGCATGGTGTAAAAGCCAAGATGCAGCCATCAGATATCGAATCCTATCAATCCTATACGAGGTATGTAAAAAAATATGAATTTTACTCAGGAGTAAAGTAACTTTATATTTCACAATGTTGAGAATTGTTATGGTGAAAAATTGTTCAGAATTAAAAATCACGTTCAAATATGCAGTTGCATCAATTTATAGTATTTTTTTTTATTTCTCGAAACATCACTACAATAAAAACAAAAATTTAACTGTAATTATTGTACATGTAATCTAGGATGCTCTGACAAGAAATGTCAGACAGTAAAATGTTTGAGAGTTACATTCAAAACATCAGATGTATTTAGCGAAATTTGGTAGAAATACCAGCAATATTATAAGTACTGAAGATAAAATTGAAATTGTGTTAATTGTGGGTGAGAATTATAAAACTTATCGGGAAAATGCAGAAACTTTTAATAACCGACACCCAGAGAAAAATCTTCACTATATCACAGTAAGGAAATTATTAACAAAATTTAAGACTTCTGGAGATTTAAAAAATAAATTCAGCAACAGTAATCGAACATCCTAAAATATCCTTGCGAGAAAGGGCAGCTTCGATGCAAAATCCTTTCAACAAAGATACAGTTTCAAAAATTTAAAAAAAAATCAAGTTTCATCCATACAAGCCCCGATTTATTCATACGTTAAGACCAGGAGATCATGATAGACGATTTGAATTCTGTTGTAATATCCAAGGAATGTTAGAAGATAACCCATTTAAGACATATTCTTTATTCGGATGAATCAACATTTACATCAAATGGAACAGTCTCTAGCCAAATCTGCCGTTGATGGAGTGATACTAATCCAAATATTATCAACAAAACTCGGGACCAGTATGCATCCAAAACAAATGTGTGGTGTGGAATTTACTGAAATTAAATAATTGGACCTTTTTTTCATCAATCTTTGAATGGGGACCGTTATTTGCTCATTTTAGATAATGAATCAGATGATCTCCTTGATAATGTTCCCCTCTTTCAACGTCAACAAATATGGTTCCAACAGGATGGTGCCCCATGCCACAGTAGGTTAGACATAAGGCAATACGTTGAAAATCGTTTTGATGGAAGAGTTATTCATCTGTTTGCTGAAATTTTTTGGCCTCCTAAGTTTCCCGATTTGACGCCACTCGATTTTTTTTTGTGGGATTACCTAAAGGAAAAGGTAAATTTTCAAAAGCCATTTACAAATGTTGCTCATTTGGAAAGAGTCATTACAGAATGCGTTCAGAGTATTACTCCGGCTATGGTTAGAAGGGTATTGAAAAACTTTCGTGATAGAACAATTACCTGTATTGAAAGAGAAGGCGGATATGTTGAGGCGTTAGTGAATTGAGGGAGCTTATAATGTTCATTAAATTAATACTACAAAATGAATTATTAGGGTATTATTAATTTAAATGCATCGCTGAAATGTTACAAGACAGACATTAACTAATCAAAAGGTTATCACCTGTTCAATGTTCATTAGATTTTTAATAAATTATGTTTTGTTGAAATTTGATTATTAATTTCTAAACGGAACGGAAAGGTTAACATATTTGTAATAAATAAAAATGATAAATGTTCGGTATTGATAATTTGAGAAAAATTTGTAAAAAAAGAATTTTTCCAATAAGAAGGATATAATTGCATATTGAAACATAGTTTTAACTTCCGAACAACTTTTCATATTAACAATTTTCGATATTGTGAAATATAAAGTTACTTTACTCTTGAGTAAAATTCATATTTTTTGACATACCTCGTAGAAGATTGATAGAATTTGATATCTGATGATTGCATCTTGGTTTTTAGACCATGCAGAACTTTTTATGAGGAATAACTTTTTTTTCGTAAAATTAATAATAAAAAAGTTTTCCATATGTAGCCAACTTAAGCAGACTCACTGTATATTTTTTAATTTTAATATTGTGTGAAACACGTTGGGAAACACTGTTTTTCGTAACTAGCTCGCTCGTTCCGCAGAAATTCCCTTATGACGAAAAATAGTGCTTTTCCCAACTGGTTGCACAAATAACTATGTTTTTTTTTTTATATAACTTTAACTTTAACTGTGTATCGTGGTCCATAATGAGAAACGTATTTATTATATAGGTTTTTCGAGTAGGTTTGGAGAGAAAATATGTTTGGCTCACATCTGAGGCGTGATTTTAAAAATTATTCCCAAGTGTCGTGTGTATGCATGCAAAGCCGCGAGTAACAGCTAACAATATATACAGGGTGAGTCAGAATAAAACCGACAAACTCTGACTACAGATTCCTCACCTCATTTCGGGATGAAAAGTTGCTATCAAGGTATGTCCTAAAATGCATCCCCTCTGAGATACAGGGTGTCAGAAGTACGAAAAAAATTAAGATTTAATTTGTTTTCTCCAAAATTCCCCAAGGAAAAAATGTTAAACTTGGTACACTAATCAAAGTTCATCAACGTGCTAATTCAAAATTATGATTTTTTATTTTCGTAAACCAGTGGCGTAGTTGATGGTATGTGGTCATATAAGTGAATGGACAAATGAGCGTTTGACATCAGTTCGACTCATCGATACTCAACCTAAAAATCAACATTCCATGCGCCTTGAAGTGGAGGTTTCTGAGATAATTGAGAAAAACTGAAGATATGTCCCTAGTAGAGACATAATTTTCTATCTGCAATAATCGCATATTGCTAATTCAATTTAAAAAATTATAACTTCATAGTAGCACGTTGATAAACCTTGATTAGTGTATCAAGTTTCAAATTTTTTCCTTCAGGATTTTTGGAGAAAACAAATTAAATCTTAATTTTTTTCGTACTTTCGACACCTTGTATCTCAGGGGGGATGCATTTTGAGACATACCTTGATGGCAACTTTTCACCTCGAAATGAGGTGAGGAGTCTGTAGTCGGAGTTTGTCAGTCTCATTCTGACTCATTCTGTATACATATTTTTGAAATGTACTAATCAAGCTCTTTCATTTGATACCCAACCCGGCATCATTACCAAAAATATTTTTTTCAGTTCATGACTTTATGTCCTTTAGAGCTACGCTACGCAATGTTCACATAAGAGATCATTTTTTTGGTAATTGACTTTATTCTTATCATTCTCAATTCTTTAGTACGTATATCTATATAAGCGTGTTTTTTTATTTTTTTTAAACTATAATTATTTCCATAAAATATTCCACCCAGATCATATAATTTTGGTATAAGGTTCAATAGTCCGTTATCTTTATATCAAGTTGTTTTAATGAAAGTTGAGCTAGTGGAATCCCATTATAAGAGCATGAATGATGTGAGCAGGCAACCCGGAAATAATCTGAGTTGTTTTGGAGATTCCTTCGATGAATAATTCAAACACTCATTGATTAATGTGGAAAATGTAAGAATTTTAGAATATTCAAGGATTATTCTAATGCAATTCGGACAAAAACCTTGTAGGAATTGATAATACTGAATAATGAAATCACCTGATGCCTGTTGGCCTTCTTTGTGTGTTCAATGAAATGGATACTTGACTTTTTTTGTTTAGTGATATCGAGAAGAGTATTCAGACCAAAGACGATTATGAGAAAACCGAGATTATAAAACAGATGATACTGGTCCTTTTGGGTACTTCTCTTGAATGGATTGCCGATAATTCATTAACTAACAATTGAGGATAAAAAATTCACAAAACAAAATGAAGATGGTTTCAATTCAATTGCCTTCACGGTGATATATGATGTGACCCTAACTCCGATTATAAATAATATAGAAGGTTAACCTGGGACTAGATGATCGAACTGAGTAATAATTCTCAAGTGTTTGTACAATTCTCTTCAAACTCATTTGGGTAATTAGGGGTGTTGAATGGTTCAGGATCAACTTATAACAAATAATAAGTTTCATGAAGTCGTTTTCTAGCTTTGCCTCATTTGAACAACGGGAAGCTTGTAAAAATAATCCAAATATTCCAACATAAAATGAATGTGAAAACGAGTTCATCACATACAAATCAACCTGAATTCCACCAATCACATTACCCTCAGAAATAAATAACAATTTTAATCCCAATATGGAGAATTGAACAAAGCGAATCATAGAAAATAACTGAAATAATAATAATAATAATAATAATAATAATATCGCTTATTATGCATAAAGTACATTTTATACATAAAAGGAAAAGGGTTAGCCAAAGGCCACCCCTCCTAAAAATTAAATAGTGTGTGTAAGAAAATAATGATAAAATTAAAAAGAAAAATACTTATTCACTACCAAAACAATGTTAGAGAAAAAAACAATGTTAGAGAAAAAACAATGTTAGAGAAAAAAAGAAAGAAATCAATAATGAAGAGAGAAAGAAAGAACAAAACAAAATTTATTCAATCATAAATGTGCTAATAGCTATTAATATCCTTGACATTCCATTGGTCAACTTAACGAATACATTACAATATTATACATTGAGTCTTATATTAGCACTGAGCAGTAAGCAGCTGTGATTTTATTTTTTTCTTGAATTGATGAATATTATGATGTAAAATGGGTAAAATTTCATTCAGATAACTAGGGGCAATATTTACAATATTATACATTGAGTTGTATGTCAGAATGCCTGCTTAATAGACTATATAAATAACTAGGAGTTTTAGTTTGGAGCAACTTAAACAGAAAAATTGTTATCAAATATTGGACTCTGTACCTCACATTCAACTCCTTCGCTTTTAACAAAAATGGCGTGACATGTTCACCATATGGAATGCAGCATACGAATCGCATGCAAGCATTTTGTATGCGTTGTAACTTCAATTTGTTATATTGCGGCAAAAAATTGTAATACACCGAACAACAATACTCGATATGGGGGTAAATAAGAGTTTTAACTAGCCTGAGTTTCATTTCTTCAGATAACTGATACTTGAATTTATATAGCGATTTGAGTTTGAAGAATGATACTTTAAAAATGTTTTTCACATGTTCATCGAAAGACAAAGAGCTATCTATGATTACGCCAAGATTTTTAGCACTATCTACCCAGTCAATGTCTGCGTTATCGAGAGTGAGCCTAAAGTTTCTTTGGGTTTCAACTTTTTGTCCCTGAGATCCTATGCATAGAGCCAAGGTTTTATTTGGATTAATTTTCAGTCCATGATGCTCCGAGTAAAGGAATGTTTTATGCAAATCTGAGTTTAAATTAGCTACGCAACTTTCTGTATCAGTGTTATGGGAAGACAAATATAACTGTATATCATCTGCGTATAGATGTACCTGACAATGTGATAGGGAAGTGGGGTAATCAAAAATAAACATTGAAAACATCAAGGGCCCCAAAATGCTTCCCTGCGGTACACCTGAGGAGGTTTCTTTTAGGGTTGACCATGAGTAATCATTCAGTTTGACCCTCTGTGATCGGCCTGTGAGATAGCTGGTCATCCATTTAAGAGAAATGTCGTCGAATCCTATGAACTTGAGTTTGCCAATGAGCAAATCAAAATTAACTAAATCGAAAGCTTTGCTTTGATCAAGCAGTACTGAAATGGTGACTTCTGACTCATCTCTGGCTCTCGCAAGATCGTTGATGACTTTCAAGAGGGCAGTCTGTGTTCCGTGTTTTTTGCGGAACCCAGACTGCTCGTTCGGAAGTATTCGATTTTCTTCCAGAAAAGCTCTTACTTGATGGGAAACATTTTTCTCGAATATTTTAGAGAATGAGGGCAGAATGCTAATAGGGCGCAGGTCACTGAAAGAGGTAGGTGCCTTTTTTTTCGGGATTGGAATTATATTAGCAACCTTCCAGACATCTGGAAAAATACCCTGTCTGAAGGACTCGTTGAAAATATGTTTAACTTCATCAATACAGTGTGGTATCACTAGGGAAATCATCTTGATATTTATATTGTCAATTCCTAAAGCATTGGATTTTATTTCGTTGATAGCAGTCAAAATATCAGCATTACATATATCGGTAAGGGAAATGTTTATTATAACAAACGAGTTTCCATTGAAACTCATCTTCATAAATGAAAGGAAAGAAAATCCATTGGTAACGGATTTATTTTCCAAAATAAAAAAGAGCAACTATATTTTTCGTTTTTGGATGAATGAGTGGATCAACTTATTTCCTTTTTCCATTTAAACATCTCAATATTACGAAACAATCTAGCATTCATCTATAGAGTAAAGAAAATATCGCAAATTGGAGGGAGAGAATTCTTCGAAGTTGAAATATTCGAACCCACACATATACAAGTTTATGCACGTTTTGTTGTATCCTTTTTCCATTCGAATGTCAACTTACATGGTCAATAGTGATATGTCACTAGATTTTCTGATTGAATCCATATTCCTTTTTACCGCCTATGATTTTTGTTGCATATTTCAATCGAAACATCAGTTCCTCTCATTTATTTTCCAACAAACTTGATGCCGACCATTTTCCTGAATGGCCCCGTTAGTCGCCGATGGAAAACTATCCGTTTGTTATCCATTATTGAATTGAACCGAACAAATTGCCCCAAATAGATGGAACATAATTGAATAAAAACCAAAATAAGCATACTGTGAATTTTTCGGAATACCTGATAAAAACATACAGACATTATAAATCAGAAACTCATCATTCATTGTCTATTGACTATTTCTCCCATTATTTATGTACCAAACAAATTGTCCAAATTCCCTCAGAGACAATCAACTGAATTTTAAAGTAATAAATGTCTACACCATAGCTTCTCGATAAACGCACACTAGCTCCTGTCGTAAATATATGTCAACATAACCAATTCATATGAAGGAATGCAAATCTGATTGACTAACTGGGATTTCGAACTAACTGCATACAGTGATTTGATATTGGATTTCAAAAGTAACTTCTATCGTATTGAATGATTTCCAGGTCTCAAAGTTGCTGAATATTCTGAGAAATATGTGTCGTTTTTCCAGATATGACACCGACAATTTCTGGGAGTGCGCGGTAAAATACTACACTGGACCTGAAAATCACCAAACGTGCTCTTGCAAAATGGGTCCAGCTTCTGACCCCAAAGCTGTTGTGGACAACAAACTCAGCGTACATGGAATCGACGGTATCAGAATCACCGATGCTTCAGCCATGCCAATCATCGTATCTGGCAACACCCATGCCACGATCGTGATGATGGCGGAACGAGCGGTAGACTTCATCAAGGAAAAATGGTTGGCATCGCATAATATTTCCAATAGGGCTGATCTTGAAGGTTCCGTACACAGTAATGATAACGATTGGAATAGGAGAACTGGGCAAGGCAACCATTCCTTCCACTGGTCACCACATGATGGTCATCACCACCATCATCCATGGGGCCCCAGTCGCTCCACAGGCGCCCCTCAAGGAAGGAGTTTCCAGCAACAGTTCTATCATCATGGACCTGGTCATGATACGAGCTTCCATCACCAGTATGGTCCCCCTCCATATCAACGGCAGACAGGAAATTTGATCAAATAATAGTTTAGTGCCAAAATTACTCTAAAATTGTAATTGATGAACTCTCAGTCACCTCGTGTATAATTTCAGTTTTTCAGTTGAATGAGATGTGGTATCTATGCAGAATATGAAACTGGGAGCTTCATATTGACTTATTGTTCTACCGGTTCAAAAAAGTGGAGATGGGGGTTACGATTCATATCTCATTACGAAAGAGATAATCAATCAACGTCACTGATGTTGAATTAATGAAAAATAAGGTGAAAACCATACTCAACTGAACTTGATTAAGGAATGTTATGGCGAAGAATTGATATTACAGTTGTTCGTGTAAATATAGACATATTTTCTCATTGAAGTGTTATTTACTAATAATAGGAAAATAGGTGTTTTTCCATCATAATCATCTTCTGTGTACACATCCATTACTGTAGTTGTGAATATATAGTTTATCTGTCATAGTGCAACATATCGGAAAAATATCCGCCACGGTACGCAGGAGGGAAAATTCAATTTTATGTTCATCATTCATATATCAATGATCAGGATTCATCTGATGAATCATTTTATAAATAGCGTCATATTTTCTATTTCTCTATAAATGTTGTTTTTATCCATATTCAACATGGTTGTTGGATTTTCAATTATATTTTCGATCCCGTAATAAAATGGTGTGAATTGAATGATAATTCAAAATAGAATATTCGGAACATAAACTGCATTTCATTTCAGTTATTCAGTTATATCGTTAATGGAGTTCTTTTCACAGAATCGAATCGAATGTTATTTATAGATAAAAATGTGTTTGTTGAAGTTTCTGTGAATAAACTATTTTCGTTTTTTCCAATCATTCTAGAACGTTGTCCAGAAATATCCGATACCTCGTCACTTGCATTTATTATCAAGGCAAAATTATAAAAGAAAGTACGAATATCGTCAAAGATATATTCTTCGCAATAGATACATCATATTTACTGATATTTAATTTATGTTTCCTACTCCCTAAGTGCTTTCTTATATTCCAATGTAATCTAAAATAAAAAGAAAGAATCAGCACACAAGAATCCAGAGAGTACTTACCTGGGTTTCAATTTTAATATAACTCAAAAAAATTAGCAATAAAAAATATTTTTAGAAAAACTTTTATTAAATACGCTAAAAAGTATAAAATAATGGCTTTGGATGTGTAACGTAGGTTATTCCGTAACTCAAGAGCTTGTCGCGCAAAGTTTTCAGTTCGAGGACACAAACGATAAACTTTTGAATTAACCGACGTCACAAATCCAAAGCATTTATTTTCTACTTTTTAGTGCATTTGAATAAAAATATTTTTTATTAATCATTTTATTTTGTGCTTTTTAGTAAGTACGCCTCAATCTTTGCATTTTTATTGAAGCATGATTATTATGAGGCCTTTTTATACACGCTTTATTAGCTTCACCTGTATGTATGAATGTAGGTAGTGAAATCTTTGAAATTAATTTTCACCCAGTTCCAGACGTCCGAATTAATTGATATTTTTTACACTTGTTGAGAACCGATGTCAATACAATAATTTCATAGATATAGCCTGGTATGCACACCATGATCTTCAGAAAAAAATTATTAACATTTCGAAGATATGGCGAATGCGCAGATTCACCAAAATGCAGCATGCATCTCATTCACCACAATTTTGAAAAAACTTCCATTCCATGTGAATGAATGAATCGAAGATTTTCTCCCGTAGTCTTTTTCAGTCTTCTGTAGCAACAATATGGACTAAAAAGCTGAAAAATTAAATTGTAGTCTGAAAAAACTGACAAAAAAAACCGCTTATGTAGCAATAATGTCTGAAAAGGTAAACATATTGAGAATGAAGTCATTGACCAAAAAATTTCTTCTTATGTAAAAAAAGCATTACTTCTCATAATGATATTGGAATAATTGATATCAAGCAGCTCATGCTTTTCCTACATAATTGTTTTGGTCAATAATTTTATTTTCATTATTTCCAACTTTTTAGTCCTTATTGCTACATAAGCGAGTTTTCTTTTAGTTTTTTTCAACTATAATTTTATTTCTGTGAGTTCTGAGTCCTTCAATGAGGAGACCATCTGGAGATTTTGATGAAATATTACTAATCCTCGATTGAATTCATAATCTTCGACCCCAAAAACCCCGACATTTTGTATAGAAACGGTCCATAATCACGAAACTGGTCCACCATCTCCAATTTATGAACTCTGACAATAAATTCTTAATCTCCACCGCAAAAACCACCACATACCAATTTAGAATAGAGTCGGACCATAATCAAAGAGATCGTTCGCCATCTTGGAGCCTCCATTTCAATTTTATGAAAAATGAAAATTCATAGTATTCGACCCCAAACACCCCCACATACCAATTTTCAATCGAATCGGACCATAATTACAAAACTCGTCCGCCATACTGGAGCGGCCAACCAGAATACATGAATTTTGACAAAAAATTCATGATATCCGACCCCGAAAACTTCCACATACCAATTCTGAATAGAATCGGATCATAATAACAGAGATCGTCAGCCATATTGGAGCCGCGATTTTGATTTTATGAATTTTGACAAAAAATTCATAATCTTCGACTCCGAAAACCCCAACATACCAATTTTGAATTGAATCGAACTATAAACACAAATCTTGTCCGCTATCATTCTGGTTTTTTGCGCATCGTCACGGGAACTATGAACACCTGCCAACTTTTACGTTAATCGGTCAACTTAAAGTGGGTTAACTTTAACTTGCAAGATTTGATTACAGACAGACAGACACCGGAACAGGTAATAATAATAATAATAATAATAATAACGTTTATTGAACAAGGCTCACAAGAAAAAGTTCCTATGTTTACAATTTAACGTTAGAATATATTCGCGAGTGTCGAGCACTTATAAGGGATAAGCACTAGTCACTGTGTGCGATAAAAAGAAAAAACAAAATTCTAAATGTAAATGTTTCAGTTTTATGATAATATAAGTATAAGGTACAAGCTATATAAAATATAACATGGTACGAAAAGTAAAATGACAATATATACATACATATACTGTAACGATATATCTTGTTACATTTCTTATTGATATGCTCTATGCTCGAGATTCATACACTTCCCTATTGAAAATCCATCCATCTAACCGTGGGTAATGCAACAATCATTACGGCTAGGGAAGAAGAACTGTCGCAAAGAATCTGACAGTATATTTAAGGTGATATGCATGGGATTCTCGTCCGTTTTTTTGATCTTTCGGCACTCAATATATATTGTTTTCTGAAGCTCGTCGGCCATTGATTAACAGAGTGGAATATGCCATGTTGAAATAATTTATTAAATCCGAGCATTTTCCTTTCTCCGCGAGTATGATTTCAGATCAGTGAATAGTGTTTGATGTCAAGGAGCTACGTATTGAGAACTATGTTTGAACCAAATATATTTTAAATATGTCACATTCAAATAATTTTCAAGAGAACGTCAGATAATTTTTCACAAAGGAAGTATCTGAAGTTATCTACGCATTTTGTTTGAGAAAACAGTGATTAGATTCATTTAGGTCAATCTGACTGAAAAAAGCAGTGTCGTTCACTATATATTTTTGAAGAATTTTCTTAGAATTATGAAATGCCACATGTGGTATGTCCGATTGAATTGAAATATCGGTGTTCGGTCTTATCAGGTTGGATTGCTTCAGATAACTTCAGATACTTCAGATACTTCCTTTGTGAAAAATTATCTGACGTTCTCTTGAAAATTATTTGAATGTGACATATTTAAAATATATTTGGTTCAAACATAGTTCTCAATACGTAGCTCCTTGACATCAAACACTATTCACTGATCTGAAATCATACTCGCGGAGAAAGGAAAATGCTCGGATTTAATAAATTATTTCAACATGGCATATTCCACTCTGTTAATCAATGGCCGACGAGCTTCAGAAAACAATATATCTTGAGTGCCGAAAGATCAAAAAAACGGACGAGAATCTCATGCATATCACATTAAATATACTGTCAGATTCTTTGCGACAGTTCTTCTTCCCTAGCCGTAATGATTGTTGCATTACCCACGGTTAGATGTCGCTAAGATTTTCAATAGGGAAGTGTATGAATCTCGAGCATAGAGCATATCAATAAGAAATGTAACAAGATATATCGTAACAGTATATGTATGTATATATTGTCATTTTACTTTTCGTACCATGTTAAATTTTATATAGCTTGTACCTTATATAGCTTGTACCTTATATAGCTTGTACCTTATACTTATATTATCATAAAACTGAAACATTTACATTCAGAATTTTGTTTTTTCTTTTTATCGCACACAGTGACTAGTGCTCATCCCTTATGAGTGCTCGACACTCGCGAATATATTCTAACGTTAAATTGTAAACATAGGAACTTTTTCTTGTGAGCCTTGTTCAATAAACGTTATTATTATTATTATTATTATTATTATTATTACCTGTTCCGGTGTCTGTCTGTCTGTAATCAAATCTTGCAAGTTAAAGTTAACCCACTTTAAGTTGACCGATTAACGTAAAAGTTGGCAGGTGTTCATAGTTCCCGTGACGATGCGCAAAAAACCAGAATGATAGCGGACAAGATTTGTGTTTATAGTTCGATTCAATTCAAAATTGGTATGTTGGGGTTTTCGGAGTCGAAGATTATGAATTTTTTGTCAAAATTCATAAAATCAAAATCGCGGCTCCAATATGGCTGACGATCTCTGTGATTATGATCCGATTCTATTCAGAATTGGTATGTGGAAGTTTTCGGGGTCGGATATCATGAATTTTTTGTCAAAATTCATGTATTCTGGTTGGCCGCTCCAGTATGGCGGACGAGTTTTGTAATTATGGTCCGATTCGATTGAAAATTGGTATGTGGGGGTGTTTGGGGTCGAATACTATGAATTTTCATTTTTCATAAAATTGAAATGGAGGCTCCAAGATGGCGAACGATCTCTTTGATTATGGTCCGACTCTATTCTAAATTGGTATGTGGTGGTTTTTGCGGTGGAGATTAAGAATTTATTGTCAGAGTTCATAAATTGGAGATGGTGGACCAGTTTCGTGATTATGGACCGTTTCTATACAAAATGTCGGGGTTTTTGGGGTCGAAGATTATGAATTCAATCGAGGATTAGTAATTTTTCATCAAAATCTCCAGATGGTCTCCTCATTGAAGGACTCAGAACTCACAGAAATAAAATTATAGTTGAAAAAAACTAAAAGAAAACTCGCTTATGTAGCAATAAGGACTAAAAAGTTGGAAATAATGAAAATAAAATCATTGACCAAAACAATTATGTAGGAAAAGCATGAGCTGCTTGATATCAATTATTCCAATATCATTATAAGTAATGCTTTTTTTACATAAGAAAAAATTTTTTGGTCAATGACTTCATTCTCAATATGTTTACCTTTTCAGACATTATTGCTACATAAGCGGTTTTTTTTGTCAGTTTTTTCAGACTACAATTTTATTTTTCAGCTTTTTAGTCCATATTGTTGCTACAGAAGACTGAAAAAGACTACGGGAGAAAATCTTCGATTTATTCATTCACATGGAATGGAAGTTTTTTCAAAATTGTGGTGAATGAGATGCATGCTGCATTTTGGTGAATCTGCGCATTCGCCATATCTTCGAAATGTAAATATTTTTTTTCTGAAGATCATGGTGTGCATACCAGGCTATATCTATGAAATTATTGTATTGACATCGGTTCTCAACAAGTGTAAAAAATATCAATTAATTCGGACGTCTGGAACTGGGTGAAAATTAATTTCGAAGATTTCACTACCTACATTCATACATACAGGTGAAGCTAATAAAGCGTGTATAAAAAGGCCTCATAATAATCATGCTTCAATAAAAATGCAAAGATTGAGGCGTACTTACTAAAAAGCACAAAATAAAATGATATATATATTTATATATATATATATATATATATATATATATATATATATATATATATTTTTCATTAAATGGTCCACATTAATAAAAATAAAACAAAAACTATCAATAAAAAAACAGATAATAATGAACTGAGTTCAATTTATACTTACATATTACATAAACAAGGAGAGATTGATCAAAATAATCGTCCCACATAAAAATATATTGTTTACAAATATTTTGTCATCCTGTATAATGAAATTGTCACTGTCTGAAATATTTCCAAACTTCAAATAGAAAATTCCAATGTTCTTCATTGTTCCAAATTCTTTTTAATTTTCATGTTAAGTAAGTAACCATTTATATTATATATCACATGTTTTTTATTATATAACATTGTAGATAGTCTTGAGAAAGAAAATAAAGATTTTCGAAAGCTTGACTTAATAACGAAGAATATAATTTGAACTGGTCATCACTGACTGCATTCCCAAAAATAATTTCCACTATATATATATATATATATATATATATATATATATATATATATATATATATATATATATATATATATATATATATATATATATCATGTATAAATTTGGTACTTGGAATTTGGAATTTTCTTTGAATTTTAGAAACCTTTTTGAAGAAGTATTTGACTCAATTGTAACAACAATGAGTTGAGGAGTGCATTGAAAATATTCCATGTTTCAAAAAGTAGAATTTTTGTATATCAAATTCTGACACAAACAATATTGTTTTTCATGTTAAATCGCTGAGAACACACTCGA
The DNA here is from genome assembly GCA_018342105.1 of Gonioctena quinquepunctata. Lineage (NCBI taxonomy): Eukaryota > Metazoa > Arthropoda > Insecta > Coleoptera > Chrysomelidae > Gonioctena > Gonioctena quinquepunctata. The sequence goes on along the minus strand of JAFIRS010000237.1, from coordinate 526,972 downwards.
TGGACCAGAAGCTGATGCTTATGTTCACCTGATCGGTCGCCCAGCAGCTATAAGTACCCCCTGATTGCGAGCCAAACCACTTCGTGAAGTCTAAGTGCTAGACAAAGAAAATACAATCAAGGTATAGTATTTCTGATCCCAATTGGACCGACATAAAAAGTTTCGAGAAGGAATTCTCTTCCACACGACAGAACTTTTTTATTATTGTACCAGGAACGCTTTGAAAGTAAAAACACTGGTGGTATATAAATTTCCCATTTGCCGAGCAGTACATATCAACACTCCTCGTAGTGCTCTAATTTTTATTGCCGTTCCAATTGGGATTAGAAGAACTATACATCAACATCGAAAAAACCGACAGATTCAGCAAACAAAACAATATTAGTTTTCTTACATTGGAATTAAAAATAAATTTTTTATTCAAATGTTAAGGAATTGGAAAATGTTAATTTTGTGAATAGATTGTTATAAGTTGGTATTTGTTTTATTGTTGTAGTTATTCACAGAAGTTAATTGATGTGCAATCATTATTGAATAGGGAATTTGGATTTTTGTCCTAGTTTAAATAGAAATTATGGCGTCCATTCAAGTTCACAATTTCTAAAACTTTGCTTGAAACATAAAAAATTTGAAACGAGCAAGGCGGTCCAAAGAACTCCACACCGCTCTTCACTGAATAGTCTGGGCATTTTATTACAAAAAATGACTTGTATTCTTATTACAATACACAGTATAGGATATAAAATGGAAAATTAAGTTAAAAATATCAAATATAATCTAAAATATAAAAATATAAAAGTTTGGGATATAAATATTTTGGTAAAGTTATTTTTAGGGTCTATGAGTTTTTAGGGGTATTTTGAATTTAAAACCACAATTGTAGTATCGAAAGAGACGAAGTGTGAGATGGTTTGTGTAAGCACAAACGAGCACACATTAACAATTGGTTTATATATGTTTTTTCAAATGTCAAAACTGACAAACTACAACAGTTTTAGTGCGGTGTTTCCAAATCGAACAAAAAGTATTGAAGCTTTAAATACTTCCTATGAAATATTTACATGTACCCCATAAGCTGAAATTATGCATCATAAATGTTTCAATCGATTTTTCATGATGGAAACTTAACTCATTGAAAATCATTTACGATCAACAGTATCAGCAATGGCAATTTCCTCGAAAACGGTGAATTTCACTAGATATGGGAATATGGCCTTTTTTTGGCGCGCTCTAGCGGTGGGACGGTTAGTCTCACAGTAAAACGTTTTTCACAAAAAATTTAGAAATTTTTTATTGGTGGAAAAACGCTTCCTTTCTGAGATATGGGCCAAAAACTGAAAAAGTACCAAAATTTGGGCAAAAAGTGCCAAAAAAAGAAATTTATGCGTGCAAAGTTCAAATTTATGTTCAGCTACCCAAAAAACATGGGGGGTGAGAAAATCAAAATTATAGCAAAAGTTTCCTATGAACCTCCTTTATTTTCCTAATAAGCTTAGATTATTGGTGATAAGTGAACGCCAAAAACGCTCCGGGGAAGGAAAACCTAAGATTCCCAACATTCCCGACGCAGAGAGAAACGACCTGGTCTCCTTTCGGAGAGTATTGAGAAAGGTATGTAATCATATATGTTAAAAATGTCTTCGGGGTGGACGCTGAGATAACGACCGAACATTCACCCAAATTATCGAGATTAGTAATGAGTAATCAAGGAATTCCTAGTTAGTTTCGGAGTCGAGTCCATCTATTGTAGGGTATATTCGGTACTTCGCTGGTATTCTTCAAAAATTGAACCCACATTGGGCCAACCGACATATGCGTGAGTTATTCGGTGAAGTCAATCAAACACAACAGTAATAATAATAATAATAATAATAATCTTTATTCACCGTTTTTGATACACTTGGTATATATGGAAGAACAAGAAACTTCTTGATGACAATTGCCATTCAGGGAACAGAGATGGTGAGATAAAAGATTTGAAAATTGTGGAAAAGTAAGAACGGAGAAACGTTAAAGATAATTATCATCAAATATTGTATTTAGTTTATAAGAAATGTAAAATATATTAGTTCATAAGTTTTCTCAAATAACACCAAAATAGTGAAAGTTCGACAAGAAAGTGCGCAATTTTGAAATTTCAAATAAAAATGACAAAACAAAAATGGTATCCAGGTAAAGAAAAAACAAAGCCAGAGGGAGATTGAAAAAATTTTTTGAATAAAAGCCAGGTACAAAATTTGAGAGAAAAGGAAATTGAATATTTTCACGAATGACAAAGTAGTTTGCCAAAAATAACAAACCAATTCAACTTCTGGATAATTCCGACACAAAATAAATAGCATAAAAGAAGATTACCTTTTTGGACTCCACATAAAGACTTGTCCAAGCTGATTTCGGGGATTTTAGATGGCTCCTTTGCAAATGGAGAGTCCCTGAGAGGAGTGGATGAAGCAGGATTTCAGATTATTGGCAGGTATTGCATCAGCGACAGTTCCAGCTCCAGGTATGAACTCTTTCAGTGCACATCACAAACTGAATCACTTTACAACGTAACTCGTATATCTGAAGAACTATATTTTATTTTGGTATTGAACTATAAGAGAATTCTTCCAACCCAAAAGGAAAGGTGAGGTTATGTCTACAGTATCCATCACTGTTTTCCATTATTTCCTATGAAAATTTGTCAATTGATCATAGTTTTAAGTTATCGATCGCAGGCCAGGTTAATATAAGTTTTTCTGAATAAAGGAAATAATTGTTTTTTGATCATTTCTGGTTTCTTTTCCACAATGATATGCAATATCTTACTTATCAACACTGAACTAAAATAGTTCGACTGACATCTATACAGGCAGTAGCTCTGTTACCAGTACCGACTCCTGAGGCGAAGGCGTACCAACTGAGTTAGTCGTGGTAAGAAAGGGTAATAACAATTGGCAGCAACGTGGCGAGAAAACAGTGACGTTAGCTAACAATTATTATTTCATAACAATTAGCTATTATCATATCACAATATAACAATTGGCTTCCCATCGCGGAGCTGAATTGCCTACATAAGTATTAGAGGTATATCAAAATCGAAATCAAAATATGTATACAGGGAGAAAATATTTGAGGGGCAATAACAATCATTATTTCATAACAATTTGTCCCACAACGAGGTGCGAAAATATTTATAAGCATAAATAATAATAATAATAAAATTGATATACCTATCTCAACAATTGACTTTCAACGCGGGGTAAAAACACGTATTAGTATTCCATAACAATATATATATATATATATATATATATATATATATATATATATATATATATATATATATATATATATAAATACACATATATACTCACATACATAAAAGGTATGCGAGCATTTTACAACATTCACAAAATTGCTCCTAATTAAAATCGGGAACACAGTGATTGAAATCATTTCTGAGATTGTCAATTAGGAAATCTTGATGACTATAATAGCATTTCTCTAAAAGAATTTTTTTACCACAATCATGGAATATTTTATCACTTCTGATTCTTTTGACTACATTTGGTAACTTATTGAAGCAAGTAATGGCATTATAATGAGAGGATTTTTTATAATTTGACATTTGCGGTTGTGGGATTCTCAAAAGATCACCATTTCTTGTATTATGACTGCGTTGACTGTGTTATAATTAGAGGAAACTGTGGTCTCAAAGCAGTTATACCATTTTTCTCGGTGTGGATGTAGGTACATGTCAAGCGTGTTAAGAATAGTGGAAAAATTATTTGTTTCATTTCTGGAAAGCAGATCAAACATATATTCCAGACAATTTCACTACTCAGATTCCCGTTGAAGCGGAGCCAAAGCGCCTCGTGTCACTCCAGACCCCGAGGAATTCTAATTAAATTCCAATTACTATCAGTTATTCCCTAATTGCATAGCGAGCACGAAATAAGTAACTGAACATCTACGACAGTGAGAAAACCGTTATTTCGAAAACATACGCTGTCAAAACGAAACGGGAGCGTTTCAAGCTGTCCCTTCCAGAAATTTAATTTATGGGCACTCATGGAAATAACAGAGTACAGTTCCGTAATGTCATTCGTCTGGTCACTAAGAGATTCCCTTCACATGGTCGAGTTTATGTACGGCCATCGAGAAACTGTGGAAGTTTCGATCGAATTTGGGTCGGATAATTGTTGGGAATTCGGGGAAGATATATCTTGGTCTTGATTTCTGAGTGAATTCGAGAAAAACTTCATATCAAAATGAATTCTCAATTTCTGAACTTTTTTATTAACCGACAAAATAAAAAAGGAGGAGGTTCTCTAGTCGACGCGTATTTTTTTTATGCATGTAGTAGTTAGATTTCCATTATTCTTTTTTCATTGGATAGAGTTTACTTCGAAATTGGTCCCATTTGAATTTGAAAATAAAAATCCCCCCCAGAGGGTAGCAAAATTGAGGATATTGATCGTTCACCCTATGAATTTTTGTTCGTTAACCGATTCTAGTAGGTATAACTTTGTACTGGGTTGTCCAATTTGGATAATTCTTTTTTTATTAGGTAGTGTATACCTCATAGTTGATCACATTTGAATTGAAATGGAAAAATGCACCCCTTTGGATGAAAAAATAGGGGATGATTGATTTTCCACTTGTGAACATTGGCACACATATGTAGTTGACATTGACAGATTGCTATTGTCATTATTTTTGTCCTCCTACATCCGTCACAATGATTACATTATATAAAAGGATGGAATTATATACGAAGTGATGAAATAAATTAACCAGAATTATCAAAAATAATTTCTATTATATAACAATAAATAATTAAAGTAGATAATCATATTATTTAACTGTTAATAGTTGATGTAAGGTAGGTAAGTAAGAATTTTGGAAGTAATCAAAAATCAAATAGGTAGTAATTAGTAAATTTCAACCACAAAAAATTGAAAAATAATAACTTTTTAACAAAAAATTAAACCGACGAAAAACGGAACTGAAAAGCAAAAAATAAAATTAACCTTTTTTAGTCTTAATAACTTAACTCCTAAATTAATGTGAGTAACTAATTTTGAGTCGGCGCCAAACAAACAAGCAAATGAGTTAGGTAAAGAATAAAATGATGGCATCGAGATGCGCGGTGACATTTTGATAATTTTTTTGGATAGATTGAATGATCTTCCTTGATTGTTTGTTTGGCGCCGACTCAAAATTAGTTACTCACATTAGTTTAGGAGCTTAGTTATTAAGACTAAGAAGGTTTATTTTACTTATTGCTTTTCAGTTCCGTTTTTCGTCAGTTTAATTTCATTTTATTTTGGAAATACATATTGAGGATGAGATAAAGAAATTGTTTTTTTTTTTCACTATTTATTTGACCATCCCACATATTTATTCGAATTGTGTTTGATACTAACTGAGCATGAATTTCTATAGTAATTTTACAAAAAAAAACGTTGAAAGTTTTAACGCATAACATTATAGAAATTATAGAATTCAGTTTTGTAAATCAACTACACGACTTATTTCAACTCCATTTAGTGAAATTACAAAACATTTGTTGAAATTTACTAAACATCTATCGTGAATTTGTTCAGTAAAATTACAATACGAATATTGTAATTTTATCAAATATATTTGATTGAAAATGTTTTGTAATTTCAGTATGCTGCATTGTAAATTTACTACACAATTTAATTCAACTTAGTTTCGAAAAATTACAACATATTTGTTGCATTTTTACCAAACATCCATCAGAAATTTGTTTAGTAATATTTACATTTATTGAAAATATTTTGTTATTTCAGTATATTGCATCGTGAATTCACTATCAAATTTAGTTCTTATTAAAAATTGACGAATTAAACCAACAAATGGTCAGATGACTACAGATGCGAGTACCATGAATAATTAATGATATCAAATAGAAAATTAATTATTATTGAATTACTTACCAACAATTCGCTCGTTTAACTCTCAACAAATGGCCTTTGATTATGAGCAATAACTTCTTCCAGTTACTTTAGCAAAAGTGTCACACCTATTTAAATAGGTGATTTTTTATTAAAACAAGTCTACACGATGGGAATTATAGAAAAATTATTATTTAGAAGTTGCTTGCTATTTTGTGGAATGTAAAACAAACTCAAAAAAACATTGAACCGACGAAAAAAAAAATGAAAAGCAAAGTTCATGTTATTTTTTGCTTTTCATTTTTTTCTTCATCGGTTTCATTTTCCGTTAAAATGTTTTAGTTTTTTAATTTTTTGTTGCTAAAATCCACTCATAACTTCCTATCCAATCGACTCCGTGTATCCATTATGTTATAGTGTCGTCAGAACTACATATGCGTGCCAAGTTCAAGAGAATCAGTTCACAGATGAAAAAAAAATCATCCCCTATTTTTCTACCCTTAGGGGTGGATTATTCTTTTTCAAATTCCAATGATGACCAACTCTAAAGTATACCATTCAATAAAAAAAAATCATCTAAATCGGATAACCCAGTACATAGTTATAAGTGGTAGAATCGGTTAACGGGTAGAAATTTAGTGGGTGAACGATAAATATCCCCCATTTTTCTACCCTTAAGGATGAAATTTTTTTTCAAATTCAAGTGGACCAATTTCGAGGTATACCCTATCTGATGAAGGAAAAATCATCGAAATCGAACCACTCTGTGAAAAGTTATGCGTGGTCATACATAAAAAAAATTATTTTTTTTCGTCAGGTTATAACCAAACCGCTTTACTAATTCCAGTAACACTAAACAGTAATCGCAGCATTGTCTAGTCGGTGTCAACTCCGATTGTCCCGAGAAGCCGGGAAAACAAAAGACACAGTTCCAACATGCACAGGCTGGGAACGTTTGATGCGTAAATCGGAGTATAGAATCAAATAACAACAATGTTTGTAAAAAAAAAATCGGTAATATTACAAAACGCATAAGATTGACTTTTTTTCGTGAAATTACAATACAGTGCTAGTCAAAAGTCCCCTCCCCCCCTCGTATCTTTTGAACGGGTATACTTATAATAATGAAATTTGGAGGGTGGAAATAAACGGATGTAGGCTTCTCAACTGGTCATAACAGGTGACGCAATAGTCATAAATGACGTCACAAGGCCACTGTGACCAATAATTTTAAATGGGACCCTATGGCAAGTGACAGCTCGTTTGAAAGGTATTGAAAATACCTATTCAGTCATACCAATTTTGTTTGAGTTTCGGCTGATTTTGATTGATAAATTGAAGAAATACGAAAATTATAGTTTCGCATTTAATTAATAAAGATTTAAGAACCAGTTCTTATAATAAGTGTTCAAAATGTGCTCCATCTACTTCCTGGCAGTAATGCATCCTATTGCTAAACTCTTGTCGTACTCGTCCCAGTGTGTCAGCGGAAATTGCCCTACATTCTTCAACAATTCGTTGTTTCAGAATGGCAATACTGTCAGGTGCTGTAGCGTAAACCTTAGATTCCAAGTACCCCCATAGAAAAAAATCTAATGGTGTAAGGTCCGGTGACCGAGCTGACCATTCGATCGAACCTCGTCGTCCAATCCATCTACCACGATATTCTTCATCTAGGTAACGTCTTACTGCACCGTAATAGTGTGCAGGAGCACCATCTTGTTGAAACGTTATTTCCAAGTTGTCGAATTCATCTGGATTATCTTCTAGAATTTCAAGAATTAACGCCTCAATATCATTTTGTAACATCTCCAGATACAATTCACCGGTTAAGTTAGCATTGAGAAAAAGAGGCCCAACTATGTGGTTTCCCAAAATACCTGCCCAAACATTATACCTGCCCTGAGAAAGAAAGTACTTTCGTCACTAAAACAAATTGTCTGTATGTAGCCTGGTTGTTGGTTCATTTTATTGGACATAGTTTCACAGAATTCTAGTCTTCGGTCGGGGTCATCATCTGAAAGTTGGTGCACCATTTTTAATTTGTATGGATGAAATTTGTTTTTAGCCAACACCCTATGTACTGTCCTTTGACTGACTTCACAGATAGACGCAACTTGGGCTGTGGAAGAAGTAGGGTTTACTACTTCTCGAAGAAGCTCCCTCAAATAAACCCTCGATATAGGGCGATCGGGGTACCTCTCATTAAACAGTCGTTCCGCTGCATGGAAATTGTTTCTACATTCACCAATTATTAAGATAGCTGCTACTTTGTCGGCTACAGTACGTACCATTTTGCCTATGTAAACACTTAAACGTCTCGTTAAACAATAGCTTAGGTAAATTCTCAAGGTATAAACACTTTTGACAAGTAGATAATTCAAAAACCAGAGGCGTACTTTAAAATCTTTATTAATTAAATGCGAAACTATAATTTTCGTATTTCTTCAATTTATCAATCAAAATCAGCCGAAACCCAAACAAAATTGGTATGACTGAATAGGTATTTTCAATACCTTTCAAACGAGCTGTCACTTGCCATAGGGTCCCATTTAAAATTATTGGTCACAGTGGCCTTGTGACGTCATTTATGACTATTGCGTCACCTGTTATGACCAGTTGAGAAGCCTACATCCGTTTATTTCCACCCTCCAAATTTCATTATTATAAGTATACCCGTTCAAAAGATACGAGGGGGGGAGGGGACTTTTGACTAGCACTGTACATATATTATGCAATTTTCAAGTCAGAGTTTTAAAAATACTTAAAATATTCGTAAATTTTTTATGATTTCAGAGTGATTTCAGTTTCAATATATTTTTGTAACTTTACAGAAAATTGTAGTAAATTGAGTCACAAACAATGTTTGTGAATTCTAAAAACTTTTTTTGGAAACTGACCAACAGTTCGGTAAAATCACGATACGTGTAGAGTTACTACACGAAGAAATAACGACTCTTCTTAGTAGGTTTCCTCACATGCCTTGGTATATTACTCGAATTGTATTGGCAATACACTGATTTGTAACTTCACACATATGTTGTAATGCAAAACAATTGTAATTATTCATAAAAATTAAACATCCGCCCAAACATGTTATTGATTATTTTCCATGAAAAAAAAAAATTTACGCCACTGCTTTTTGTCTCCCGCATAAAATGTGAAAAAGCCTTCGTGACTTGTTTCGTCCGACGAACTAGTTTTGCGTAAAAAGTGATTCCGAAAAACATAAATCACCAAAAAACTAACAAAAATTTGAAACATGTAAATTTCAAGAACAATTGCTTACAAATGAATGACATGATATACAGTGCGCGGCTAGATTATGGAACAAATTCGATATTTCGCAAGCAATGTACTTTTGACAAAAATCCTGAAAAAGGTCGAATTTTGTTTTTAAATGTCGATATTTTAATGTTTATTCTAAAGAGGTTATGTCACTGGTTTTGATGTGGTGACGTAATCGGTATTTTTTTATTGAAATATATGTCTTGTGATACTCCATCTGAAAGGTCTTTCGAAACTGCATTCAATGATAATAAATAAATTGATTTGTTTGTACAGGGTAAAAGAAATTAATATTTAATTTCAGTAAGAGAATAATTTCATATCCAACAGACATTTAAATAAAATATTAATTTTTGTTCACCCTGTATTAATTGAAAGACCTTTCGGATGAAGTATAAGAGAATAACTTTATATGCAACAAAATATAACATTTAAATAAAATATTAATTTTTGTTCACCCAGTATGAACAAATCAAATTATTTATTTTCATTGAATGCAGTATTGAAAGACCTTCCAGATGAAGTATCACAAGACATCTATTTCAATTTGAAAAAATTACTGATTACGTCACCACGTCAAAACCAGTGACATAACCTCTTTAGAATATCTATTAAAAAATCGGCATTTGAAAACAAAAATCGACTTCTCTCAGGATTTTTGTCAAAAGTACATTGATTGCAAAATATCGAATTTGTTCCATAATTTAGCCACGCTCTATATGTTTTTTTTTCGTTTCTAACCAAAGTTAATATGAATGGAGCATAGAGGGTAAACACAAATTATTGATTCATTGCGAAGAAGAACATTAATGGTAATTTACAGCGTACGTTTATGTGTACGAATGATTGTTGTTAGATATTAAAGTTTGTTATTTTTTGCGTCTTTCGTCTATTCAGTTCATTGTTGAATTCAATTGAGGTATCAGGAGTATTTTGTTTCATTCAGTTGAAAAATGTAAAAATGTGGCTTCCAGTTCCAGTTGGGATATAACGCAACTTATCAACAGAGTGGAGACCACATTTTTCAACCGAATCGAATCTGCGCTGACTTAGTAGAAAACTCTGTATAAATTTGGATATTTCTGTCATGCACTAATGAAATATCTTCAATAACACGTAATTTTTCAATATTTCGATATCCCGTTTGCAATGAATATTTCAAATACGGAAGTTTGGTGACCGTATTATTCTGTATCAGAAACATAACCTGGCGTCAACGGAGTGAGAAGGGTTTTGAGTTTTTTGTACAAATTCAGAAAATTAAACTTAGTATCAGTAAAATGTAACAGAAAATTTGCCGAGAAGGCCACAACGTCTGGAAGTAAACCCAATATTTCGATATCCCGTTTGCAATGAATAGTTCAAATACGGAAGTTTGGTGACCGTATTATTCTATATCAGAAACATACCCTGGCGTCAACGGAGTGAGAAGGGTTTTGAGTTTTTTGTACAAATTCAGAAAATTAAACTTACTATCAGTAAAATGTAACAGAAAATTTGCCGAGAAGGCCACAACGTCTGGAAGTAAACCCAAAAAATTATCTTCTGAGCTATGATCGGAATACTTTCTATATACTCACGGTATACCTCTATGGACGTTTCATACCTGGCACTGAAACAAAAGAAAATCAGAATCAGTATTGGTTGATTGAGTCGAAACATAATTACTTGCGAATTTCATTTCAGAATTATAATTCTGAAATATTTTATACAATCACAGAACACAATATCATTATTCTTATGTGGAAAAATGTTCCTTAATTATATTGCCTTCATTTGACTTATGAACCACTCTTTGTATTTAACGATCCTCTGCAGCGAACAGAACAAGAAATCGCTGGGAATTTATTGTTCTCATTTTTAACAAACAAAAGAAACGCCAGAATTGCAGAGAATGCTCGCTCTTTTTCCATCTTAAAATACTATCAGTGCCACAACAAAAGTGGTTGAATCTTGTTAGGAAATCTTAGACGAGGACATGATTCTGATTATTTTCTTTAATATTTTGAACCAATCGAAAGGCTCAAAATATTATAGATGTAGGTAGGGTACCAAATAAATCGTAAATGATGAATACATAATATTTTAGGTAGATTTTGAAATACACTACCTGTTGCGGAAGTCACCACTTGGTATATCTTCGCCATGCTCCCCTGAACTCGAACATACCTTATATTAATAATATATATACAGGGTGTTCCAAATTAAGTCGGCACCATTGCCAACTTCGTTATTATTGATGCTACGATTTCGGTTGGAGGGGCAAACTGGTAGCATTTTTAGTAGCCTTCTCGATGCCGAAAACAAAAAAAAAATTTGACAGTCGCGTTGTCATAATATTTCATAAAATGATATTTTTTTCAATGGAACACCCTATATTTTTTCATCCATTTCGATTCGTAATAACATTGTCAACAACAAAGCTCTTATCACTTTTCTTCCCAAATTGGAAAATGAGCGACTTATGTGGAAATATTTATTTCTTTCACTAGTACAAAAAAATTCTTTGTTTTGGCGAATAAAACCTCATGATTGTCCAAACACCCATTTTTTATACTTATACGAATGACAATATTTTGTTACTAATAGCAAAATAAGACAGTAAAAATAAAAAATTGCGCTGGGATGTGAACTCGTGAAACCCGTGATCATCATGTCGCACCACTCAATTGACACCACTAAGCTATTTGGTATTGATGTACAAAACGATAAATGTTTCCTATTAATACAACTGTCTTATTTTCACCTTTACGAAAAAAAGTCAAATGAGCTTTGTTGTTGAGAATGTTATTACGAATCGAAATGCATGAAAAAATATCATTTTATGAAATATTATGACAACGCGACTGTCAATTATTTTTTTGTTCTCGGCATCGAGAAGGTCACTAATAATGCTACCAGTTTGCCCATTTAACCGAAATCGTAGCATCAATAATAACGGAGTTGGCAATGGTGCCGACTTAATTTGGAATACCCTGTATATATATATATATATATATATATATATATATATATATATATATGTATATATATATATATATATATATGTCATCCGGTCATATATTGAATTTTATTTTCAAAAAATCAGTTGGTAACACCTAACCTCAAACGTCATAGTTGACGTGTGTCATATGTCAATTGTCTCTGGGAAATGACATTTACCAGTATCATGGGAAATGACATTTACAGTACATGGTGAGATAAATTTTAGTATAGTTTTTTACAATTTCAATGTGTTTTACAACTCTTAACTCAACTCATTTGTTATTCTTCATTTGACCTGATTCACAATGTACGAACAATACAATCTTTGTGTTACATCATGGGAGCTAACCTCAACATAGATGTTGGTTACAATATGAACTATAATTAAAAAATAAAATAACCCACTTGTATTGTTCTTCGATTGTGGTCTCCCTGATGCAAATAAATACTCCCGAAAGCTTGGAATAATATAAAAAGAGTTTCCTTTTTCCTTTGCTGTAAACCCCAATATCCTCGAGTTTTATAACTAACTAGTCAGCAACGACTATCCTTCTATATATATATATATATATATATATATATATATATATATATATATATATATATATATATATATATATTTGTTTTTGTTCTTTCTTGACTCCCCTATCATTTATTTTGGGAGATTTGGATTCCTATACTAAAACATATTTAGTAAAAATACGTTCTGTCCCTGTCCGGAGATATTTTAATATTTATGTTGGTTTACAAAAGTGCATATTATTTTGAGGGCATTTTTTGCTCAGCGGAAAATATGTCTTGGGCAGATAATATGGATGTGGAGAGTGTGATATCATGCTTTCTGATTCGGAATTTTGAACTTGAAAGACAGGGAAGGAATACAATGCTCATGGACAAGGAACTGATTGTTCGACAACATAAAATTGTTGTTATTGTTGGCAACAATCAAAACAAAGTTGTTTCGAGATTGCCGCCATACCATTGCGAGTTGAACCCTATGGAACTTGTATGGGCAGTGATAAAACATTCTGTTGCTGCCAAAAATACAACCTACAAATTTTCAGATATGAAACAGCTGTTAGAAGCCATACTACTCTAGAATTCTGGTTTGGCTCATGTTATATAAAAAGTAGAAAAAAAGATGTGGAGGTTGGATTATATAATGGAAGCACAAGCTGAAATTGAAGGTATTATAAGCAGTTCATCTACTTTGTCAGAATAAATTTCAGTTTGATAATTGCAGGATCCGGCGTATCATTTGTCCCCTATTTCAATACACCAAAACTCAAAGTGGGGGTAATATATGAAAAATAGTATTTTCCGAAATATACATGTATGGTCCTGAATGCGGCCCTGATATCACACTAACGGCGTGCATTTGTTTTGATTGTAATTGTCTTCACCTTGAATGAACTATAATTATAGTATGTATATATTGTATATTCCATTGATGCACACAGGAAATAATGATATTTTACTAATTTTGTATTTTACTGTTTTTTGTTTTATGCACTGTTTACATTATGTAAAAGAATAAGAAGAATGTAATCAATTCGAAGACGGCATGGAGTGAAAATAACCTTTTTTACAGAAACAACCTGCAAATATTGTTATACAATTAAATATTTCCTTCTTTCCGTACTAATTATCTCTGGAAATCATGATTCATAATCTAATTTGAATGGTCGCTCATTTTTCCCTCTGTATAAACATATAATTCTGGGGTTTGTATATCATACCGTTACGTATCCAAAAACCGAGCACTCTTAACCCCAACTCACTACCTCTAAGCTCATGTCTGCATACGCCCCTGATGTCAACCATATTTTAATACGGTAATAACAAGGTTATTATGCGTAGACAAGGGCTATCTTTGACAAAACCTGAACTTCGGAATTAGCAAACAAAAATTGCCGAAACTTCTCCGTCTACAAGCCCAACAATGGTCCCCTGTTATCTCCTTCTATAATTGACCACATTCTTGTCTTGAACTAGCAATTAAGAGAGAGAAAAGGGTGCATTCTACCCCAAAACAAACTGAATGTCTCTTTTGAAGTGATAGCCATGTCTTGAAGTAAATTTCAGATAAGGTTGTGGGTTTCAGGAAGTTGGAATGGAAACAAAGCGAACAACCGCCGTCAAAATCATTCGAACGGGGGATTTTTTTATTCAGTGTTCATTCCACCCAAATTGAAACACATTTACGTGCCGATAGGGGAATATTCCCAACACAAGTCCTTAGTATTACATCACAGTTCTCAAAAAAAACCTGAAATTCCATCTTCCTTGCATATTCTGACTACCTATTATAACTTTTCGGGACTCAATCATACTTTCATTATCATAATTCGATTGAATGACTGGGGATATTGGTAACCATAAGAGATACGAGATTTGAAATGGTTCACAAAATTATTTACTAAATGATATAACGCAAGACTATCAATTTTCATTTCAAAATACATAAAAAAAATATTTTTAACAAAAAATTTAAACGACGAAATACGGAACAGAAAAGTAAAAAATAAATCAAATCTTCTTAGTCTCAATAACTAAGCTCCTAAACTAATGTAAGTAACTAATTTTGAGTCGGCGCCAAACAAACAAGCAAATTAGGTAAGGCGTAAGATGGCATCGAGTTGCGCGTGACATTCTGATAATTTTTTTGAAGTAATTTAATGATCTTCGTTGATTGTTCGTTTGGCCCGACTCAAAATTAGTTACTTACATTAGTTCAGAAGCTCAGTTATTGAGACTAAGAAGGTTTATTTTATGTTTTACTTTTCAGTTCGTTTTAATTTTTTGTTGAAAAGTTTTCATTTTTCAATTTTTTGTGATTGAAATCTACTAATTACTACCCACTTGTTTTTTAACTACTTCCAAAATACTTACTGACCCACCTTACTTCAAACATTACCTGTTAAATAATATGATTATCTACTCTTACTATTTGTTGTAATATAAATTATTTTTGTTGTTCTGGTTGATTTATTTAATAACTTTGTACATTATTTCATCCTCTCATAGAATATCATGATTGTGACGAATGTAGGAAAACAAAAATAATGACAATAGCGATCTCTCATTGTCAACCACATATGTGTGCCAATGTTCTCAGGTGAAAAATCAATTATCCCCCATTTTTCCACCCGTGAGGGTGTATAATTCCATTCGAAATCCAGAT
Organism: Gonioctena quinquepunctata; assembly: GCA_018342105.1. Classification (NCBI taxonomy): domain Eukaryota; kingdom Metazoa; phylum Arthropoda; class Insecta; order Coleoptera; family Chrysomelidae; genus Gonioctena; species Gonioctena quinquepunctata. The sequence continues at coordinate 511,609 of JAFIRS010000237.1, read as the reverse complement.
ATGATCAACTATCTAATAAAAAAAAGAATCATCCAAATCAAAGAACCCAGTACGAAGTTGTGCCTGATAGAATCGGTTAACGGACCAGTATTCAGAGGGTGAGTGATCAATATCGTTCATTTTGCTACCCTCAGGGGTAAATTCTTTCAATTTCAAATGGGGCCAACTTCGAAGTACACCCTATCCACTGAGAGAAGAGTTATCGGAATCGGACGTCTCAGTCAAAAGTAATACGTGGTCATACATAAAAAAAAAATACGCGTCCAACAGTGAACCTCCTCCTTCTTGGTTTCGTCAGTTAAAAACACTTTTTAGCATAACTGTCAGAAAAACTTGACATTTTTCATCTCTATTGATAAGTGGGCGTTTTAGTTTTTCAAATCATAAAACATTACTTTTTTTAAAATTCCGTGGCTTTGAATCGTCTCCTGCAGGAGTCCTGAATATCCTAAATACCCTTCTGACAGAAAGCATTTTACCAAGGAAATGCCGAGAGTAATCCTCATCCCTAAACGAAATTCTACAAACCAGCTGAGTAAATGCTGGCCTATATGCCTAATTGATTGCTTTGGAAAACTGTACGAGTACCTGCTGAAAGATAGACTGGAGCTGGCCGAGAAATATTGCATTTTCAGCACACAGTTCAGCCTTAGGACCAAAAGGTCAACAGTACATGCCGTTAAACACGTTTTAGCCAGAGCGTGCACCTATCGATATACAAAACGCATTCAACACCGCCAAATGGGATCACATTACGTTGAAGCTGCAACAAATAGGCATTAGCTTCAAGCCATCGCCAACTATCTGTCCGATAGATCACTGCAGTCCGGGAACACCATAAAGCACATGACATAAGGCGTGCCACAGGGATCAATAATTGAACCAACTTCATGAAATATCCTATATAACGGGGTGCTCGAACTACAACTACCACCAGGGTGACACACAGACACCTTCGCCGATGACCTGGCCCTTGTGGTGAGGTCCTGCCTTGGGGATTCGCTTATGGGCAACGAAAACTTAGCCCTTGGAAGCACTGAGAGATGGATGGAAATCATCGTTATTATCGTAAAGGGGCCTAGGGAAAGAGAAAATATCACTTTCCTACAGGCTACGGCTCGCATAGTTCCAAGTAGGTTCATCAATTATCTAGGGGTCTGGCTGGACGACAAACTCATTTTCATTGAGCATATTCTCAAACAATGCGAGAAAGCCAACAGACAGACCACGGCTTTGACGAGGCTCCTTCCGAACATGCGAGGCCCAAGCATACAAAAAAGAAGGTTTCTCTACGGAGTTCTTCAATCGGTCATTCTATACGCCGCGCCTGTTTGGAAGAGTGTGCTGCAGGTCGAGAAATACAGAAACATGTCCATTTCTTCTCGAAGAAAGATGTTATTGAGAACTACCTCGGCCTACAGCACGGTATCCTCAGATACACACCCCCTACCGATCTTCTCGTTATGGAAAGAGGACGCCTAACCAATCCAGATGAGGTTAATGAACAGTTCAAACATAAAGAACATGCAAACGACTATCATACAATGGCGGGAAAGATAGGTAGGCAATACTACAAAGGCACAGTGGACCAGAAGACGATATCGAAATCTGGTATGCCTGCCCCCACAGAAATACACATTTTTACACTAACCAGTTCTTGACCGGACATGCGTCATTCAGACAATTCACTCTCCAAATCAACAAATCCGCTGATGATTTATGTAAATACTGTCAGCGAATGGCACCGTGCAAAAACAAGCTTTGAAACCGATTAGGGAACGGATCTGGACCCAGATAACATCATCCCATATATGGCAACATCGGGAAGTAAATGGAATAGGGCCACAAAATACATTCGTTGAATCATGGAATCGAAAGCGAAAGAAGAACTGGAATACCAATCGAAACAGATACAAAGAGCAGCAAACCTGTAATTTCCAAGACGCCGCCTACCTCCTGATGTGATGTTTTCAGCAATAGTTCCAGGAGTAGGGAAGGGCATGGGGTGTTTTAGTTGGAGAAGCTCCCAACACTACCAGGTCGGATAGATTCTCAGGCCTTAGATCCTGGTGCCATGCGGTTTCCCCCCACCAAAAAAAAGTAGTAACTGAATGAGAACAATTATTTTACTGCAGTTCCGATATACTTCATCTTGAAAACGAGTATACTAGAAGTAACACATTGAATATGATTGAAGTTGGTGGTCGAGTATTTTATCAGATTTTTTATCTACTTTTCTTGGATGATGTCATCCAAAGGAAACACGTTTGAAGGATTTTCTTCAAAATGGAAAGTTTATTTCAGGATCTGTATATTTTTCTGGACTTCTCCAAAGATCGAGGAACACATGTAATTCATAATAATTCAACCAGTAAGAGAATTATCTGCTTGAACCCCTTTTTTGGAATATGCTAATTAGGGGAAAACTAATACTACTCCATGATTTTGGCAATAATTGAAGGGGATATCACTTCTTTTTTTTTCCAATCAACTACTAACATGGTGATATTTCCTTGATCACCTTATCAAATCAGTACAAACACCAGCTTGTACGAAATGAGAAAAAATATTTCCCACTCAATCTAAGATGACTAGCGTTGGTTATTTGTGGAAAACCTTTTTCTTTCATTCAATTTAAGATTCATATTTGGAACATAAAACTATATAACTTTTCTCGTATGCGGAAGCCACTGGTCCAAGCTCACAAAATGTCACTCATAACGCTCGAAGAATTCTCGTTTTCAATTGTATTCTATTATAAAATGATTGAAATTACATTCCAATCGACTGGAAGTAGATCAAAAGTGCTCACTGAACGATTGATACGTTCTTTCTCGGAAACAAAGTTCTTTTTAACTATTCATTATATCAAGTGAACTGGCAGATAATTACATTGTTCCGAAACTAGACTGACGATTCGATTTGAAAGGGAACTGCAGATGCAAATAAATAGCAGATATCGGAATATGTGGAGTTGGCATTCAGTTTGGCCATTGTTGACATACGATTATCGCTGAATTTTGATACAGTGTGTTCAATTCAATATACAAACAAATGGAAAAATATAAATCGCAATTTTTTTCTGAGAAGCTGCAATCCTAATTGCCATGTGAATCTGTTATGAATATTGCCATGGCAATATTTGGTAGCATGGAAATATTTGGAAAATACCCTTAATTTCTTTCAGGCAAAGCTTCATACTCAACAGGATACCGAATGAAAAGAGAACACAATGGTCTGACGTGAATTTTGCCACAGAGTAAGAACCCATAAGGGAGTAAGCAGTATAAGCCAAGCTTCAATATATGACATGGAATTCCTCGAGCGGCACTTGGACTTCATTATCGAAACCAAAATTCAGTTACACATCTTGAAAGGAAAAGTGTTCTGAGCCTTGAACAAGAAAATTATCTAGTGGCATGGATTCATGAGCTAGCGGTGATGGGCATGCCAATAACAAGTGAAATGATAAGAAGAAATGTGTATGTTCATTGATTCTGCATATATCCGCAAAATCAATAAACATACGCACTTCTTTTTTGACGTACGATGTAACCAGATACAAGACGCAGAAAGGGAGTATGACAGAGAGCCGTTTGTTCCATGGCTAGCTCATTTTGCGGTTACCTTAATTTGACTCCCAAGTAACTCTACCCACGAACTACAGCCCATGGATAAGGCAGTCTCTCGAAGTAATGAGGCTTTCTGGGATCAGGAAGTTTGAAATTTTCTGCCAACGCAACCTGGAAAACAATCAACCGAAATAAAATTCGGTGAAATATTCAGTAAAATTTGGTTGAAAGCTGACATCATCTCTGGATTTAGCTACGAACATATTTCCGTTCAACCCAGATATCAAACTCGAATCGGTATCTGCAACAAGTGTTACAATGCATGTTGAAGGAAATATGTTACAGCAGACAAAATATGTCGATGATCATAAGCCATCAACTTCCATAGTTGATGATGAAAATGGGACTTCAAAACGGCCCAGCACGAGTGGAGTCAGTTCAAAAATAAATGCACCAAAGAAAAACAATTCAACAAAATGGCCCCATTTACGTAGTGAGTTATATTCTTCTGAATCATATTTCGGTGTTCATTATAATTAATCCAACGATATGAAGGATGATGATGACGGAAGGTGGCTCGCCCCCATACATTCTTTGTATTCGGAGATAATGGAATGAAATTTGAATGATCCGTTCAATGCAAAAACTGCAGTTTTTGACAAGTAACTCAACTTCATGCAAATTTCGGATACACCGGAAGTGACATAAACTTTTGATTTTTGAATGGGACACCTGGTATATTTTTAGTTTTTTGTCTCCGTATGACATTCAGAATACAACCATGTATCATTTGTTACTGTTTGTAACCATTTTTATTTTTATTTTTCGAAATAAATTTTTACTCCAGAGGGCTATGGAGACGTTCAAATAATTAATTTCAGTCCTAAAATGTTTGTAAAAATACAACTTTACTGTTTTCGATCAAAATGTTTCAGCTGTGTGACGTTAGTTTTTTTTTTTATTTCAAATGGCATCATGGTGGCTCTTCGGGTTAGAAAAAAGAGCATTTCATTACGATTAATTTGATACCGCACTCTATTAGGTTTCAAGAAAACTTTCGATAAAAAACTGAAAATATAACGTTAGAACTTTCGTTGAATGAAGAATCTTATGGAGATTAAAATAAGATTTAAAATCATCGAGTAGCCTGTTACCAACACAACTGAAACAAAATCATTGAATTGTTGCGGTAAGAATTGACGTGTCGACATATTATTTTACATCTCTTCTACAAAGTCAATTAGGTAGTTATTGTGTACGGCTTTCGCCAGTATACATAATTTTATATGGAGATGTGTCATCCTCAAAACATTTTCCAAAGAACCAATTGCAATACTCAAGTCTCCTTGCATTATCGTTTTGGTACAGGTGCTGATGTAGTTGATATTTAAATGAATGATATTTATGTTTCTTCAAAATGTTAGCTGCAGAAGACTTCGAAATGTCACATTCTCTTGCGATCTCCCTGAGTGACGTATTAATATTTACTTGAACGTATGCCAGAACATCTAATCCTTTTTCTTCACTCACAACGAACGAATCGTTCCCATCATTATCAGGCTCATTTCGCATTTTTTTAACCAGTTTTGGAAATTAGTGCCGGGTCGGGTGACGCCGATCAGGATATCTCTGTGCGTAGAGACGTGCAGCATCGGTTGAATTATGCTTACACCCTCCAAAAACTAATAACATATAAACTTTTTCAGTTCTTGTATAAATATTGCTTTCTTCCATCATTTTCTAATAATGAGGTACACAATTAATACCTAATTGACTTTGTAGAAGAGATGTAAAATAATATGTCGACACGACAATTTTTACTGCAACAATTCAATGATTTTGTTTCAGTTGTGTTGGACACAGGCTACTCGATGATTTAAATCTTATTTTGTTCTCAATAAGATTCTTTATTTAACGAAAGTTCTAACGCTATAGTTTCAGTTTTTCATCGAAAGTTTTCTTACAACCTAATAGAGTGCGGTATCAAATTAATCGTAATAAAATGCTCTTTTTTTTCTAACCCGACGAGCCATCATGTTGTCATTTAAAAAAAAAATAGTAATACAAATTTTAAAATCAAACGTCAGAAAGCTGAAACAAATTGATCAAAAAGAGTGAAGTTGTATTTTTACAAATATTTTGGGACTGGAATTAGTCATTTGAACGTATCCATAGCCCTCTAGAATAAAAATTTATTACGAAAAATAAAAATAAAATAACGGTTACGAACAGTAACAAATGATACATGGTTGTATTCTAAATGTCATACGGAGACAAAAAAACTAAAACTATACCAGGTGTCCCATTTAAATATCGAAAGTTTATGTCACTTCCGGTGAATCAGGAATTTGCATGAAGTGGAGTTACTTGTCATATAGCTCAATTTTGCCTAATTCATTTCTTACACTCGACTATGATTACAAGAATATATAACATACAAATACGTTAGTACCATTATCACAAAACTCGCTCGCCATCACAGAGAGGCCATTTTGTATTTTACTCTAACAAAAATTCTATAATGCATTGTCACTGGAATTATGAACACCGGTCAAATTTTGAACTGGAAAGAATGACAGCATGACATATCAACAAAGCAAGTTAATTAAAAGCTTATGAATAGAATAAAAAATTCAAAAATACTGAATTATGGTTCTATTTGGTATATTATGGTCGTTAAGATTGGATCTTGCACGTGGCTGATACGTACTCGTACATGAAGAGTGGGTGGATGTAGATGAAGGATGCATTCAGGTGCCCAAATTATACATAAAAAACAGTTCATTGTTAACAGTGGGATGTGAATTTGCTGAAGAAGTTTCATATCAGTTTGTTAGCTGAAGTATTACTAATTCGTTTTTGTTAAAATTACCTGTTTCTCGTATTGCCGGTACGGTGGCAATATTGAGGTTATAAGTCCCAAATATTATCAGTTTGCAATCTTTGAAAGAGATCAGTTGCTTTCCTGTGATTTTTGGTTATATTTTGCTATATGAAAAAGTTTGTTACTTGTTTGATAACATAACATATCATTACATAACACCACTGCCTGTTACCTGTTCCAGCAGACACTAACCCAAAATCCATAACAATATCATAGCATGGCAATATTCGGCTCACTTTATGATACATTGTTTCGCTGAGCAAACTTCCTTGCTTTTCTGGAAAAAAATTCCACTTTCAACACGTATTGGTTTGCTGCGTCATAACATTTCTCTTTATTATATTTCTTCATTACTTTAGAAGCTCAGGCAATCAATTGAAATAATTACCCTTCAATATAGCAAATTGATTTTTCCTTTTTTTTCATGGAAGGTAATGATACGTTTGTGTGAAATTGGATACAGAAACAATTTTTCCTGGAACTGTGAATCATTATCACATGCATGAATGTTATTTACATTGCTCTTAATGGAATTACTTTTCAGTTTCGGTCTATTATGATGATGAATCAAGGATCAACGTACTTTGAATAACTTGTTCGACGCGGTGCCAAAGTAGCTCATCATAATACAGTAATCCCAACAATGACATGAATAGAATGAATTAGATTCATTTCCAGAAATGTTTACATGTGTGGGCATATTCATATTGTTAAATTTCCTATCAGAATACCGATCAATGGGTGAATGACCACATAGAAAATGACACGTACCAATGATTTCTTGAATATACCGATAACAAATATCAATTACACCAGGTAAATACGAGAGTAATAAGTTCATTCCTGACCTAGAGAGTGAAATTCGTTGTTTTACTATGAATACTCGACGTTGTCATAAATATTTAGAGAATTTTTTAATTTACTTGATTTGTTTCGAGAGAGAACCTAGCATAATTATATTATCAGGAAAAAATAAGTTCAAGTTTTTTTATACAACAAACAGGTATTCTGCATATTTCTCATATAATGCAATGAAATAGTTTTCAAGAAGGAGCAAACCTCGGAATAAAGAATAATAAGCTATAAACTCGTATAAACCTTCGTTTTGGCATTTCAAAAGTTTGCTCAAATCCCTCATAGAATATCTCATGTTCGAGTCTTATTCAAGGTCAAAGGTCGTACAAATCAGTTTTTCATGAATATCTCGCTTCCTATGCCTCAAATGATACTTGCATCCATTATAAAACAAAATTTGTAGGGTATGAAATCCTCTAAAAATTTGGTTTCAAGCAATTTTTTATACGCTCAACTCTTTTTGAGATAGAGGGCGAAGAGTGCGGAGCGCTCAGTGATGCATGTCATAACGCAGGATCAACCTCGAATTACCATGTCTGTTTAATCTACACGAAATCGATCGTTAATAACCCTATTAAAATTCAATTTTTTTTTAAATCATGATTGTGATATATGCAACCAAACATACACCTAAATCGACTTTCAATAATCTGTAAATGCTCGATTTATCCATTAATGTATCATTGTGGTATAGGCAGCTAAACATACCCGAATTCGAATATTATTCAAATGTCAAATCATACTATCTTTGCGCTGTCAAATTAATGTATTTTCAAATCCAAATATTGTGAGTTTCCTCCTAGTTATATATATATATATATATATATATATATATATATATATATTTATATATAAACCAGATATCGGGCCACCCCTGTAACTTCTGAATTCGTGAACGGATTTTTCTGGAATTTGGTACAGTTATATAAGCAACCATTTCGGATTTGATCCCATTACAATCCAATGAGGCGGACTTTCGGTTTTTCTGGAAACGCCAGTAACTTTGTTTTTTCAAATGGAGCACCCACTATATTTTTACATATTCAAGTTCAACAGGTCAAAACCAGTCCAAACATTATATCAAATGTAATTTTTTTGAACAATTGAAATTGTTTTTTTTTATTTTACCTCGTGGATAAATGAGATTTGTTCGAAGCTATTCACAATAAGTCGCAAATAACAAAAAAAAAAAAAATTTCTGAAAAATAATTTTTTGTGTCACTGGTTAATCAATTCAGTCACATCACATTTTGACCAAAAATTCATTTTTTTCAAATGGAACCCCTATAGGCCACCTACCTGTCTCTCTAGAACATTCATTAAGGGAAAAAATAACATATTATTTTTGTATTTCGGTGCATTAACAAATTGTATGAATTCAAAAATCTACAACGAGTTCATGAGTTTTCTGGCAGTTCGAATGATTTTTCAACTTAGTAAGCTGTGGAAAACAACATTTCTGAATCTTGTCAACTAATTGTGTAAGTTATACTTATAAGCACGATAATTGGTTTTTTTTCAAATTCTTCTAGCGTTTTCTCGACTGACATTGCATTGGTATTCCAATTCCCGCGTAGAAGCGGTTGGATCAAAATCAACATAAGCAAAACATTCATTTCAGCCCCCTCACTTACGTCATCTTCTCCATTGTTGGGTTCTTTTGTGAATCTTCTCTCCAAATTTTTGAAAGAGGTTCTTTGTGGGTGTCTTCTGTGTGGGTATCGTTCAGCGTATAACTGACAAGCGGCGACAATGTTTTCAAGACATTCTCCGTAAATTAATAACATATCAACCTGTTCACTTCTTGTGAACCTATCATTTTGATTTTACATTTCTACTAAGCTAATTCCCGGAAGTTAACTAATTTTCGAGAGTTGAGATGAAAGATGACAGCGAAACACAATTGGTTGACAAGATTCAGAAATGTTGTTTTCCACAGCTTACTAAGTTGAAAAATTATTCGAACTGCCAGAAAATTCATGAACTCGTAGATTTTTGAATTTATACAATTTGTTAATGCATCGAGGTAAAATAAAAAAACCATTTCAATTTCAATTGTTTCAAAAAAAATACATTTGACATAAGGTTTGGACTTGTTTTGACCCGTTGAACTTGAATATGTAGAAATATACAGGGTGTTCTATTTGAAAAAACAAAGTTGCTGGCATTTGCAGAAAAACTGAAAGTCCACCATATTGGATTGTAATGTGATCAAATCTGAAATGGTTGCTTATATAACTGTACCGAATTTCAGAAAAGTCCGTTCACGAATGCAGAAGTTACAAGGGTGGCCCGATATCCTGTGTTCCTCGGTATATATATATATATATATATATATATATATATATATATATATAACGTTATTATCAACGAAGGAGATGATCGTACCCGACGACTTGATACTGAGAAATGTATTTAAATTAATTATAAAGAGAATTGGACCGAGTACTGTTCCTTGTGGTACGCCACAGTTTACCTCTTTCACATTACTCAATATTCCAAACAATGTAACACCTTGTTTTCGTTCTTTCAGAACTTTTTTGGGAAAATCCAGTACCACTTCTCACACACAAATGTTTAAGTCTCTCCGGCAAAATCCCATGACTTACTGTTTCAAAGGCTTTCCGACAAGAACACCAAGACATGCAAGTTTACCATCCAAGCTCCATGAATTAATGATGTTGAGTAAGCAATGGCATCGTGGGTGGTGAGATTTTCTCTGGAACCGTATTGTTTATCAGAAATTAGTTTGTAGTCATTCAGGTAGAAAACCAAGCGACTTTTGATAAGTTTTTCAAATAACTTCGATAAAGCGGAAGTTTGAGATATCGGTCTATAATTAGACATATTTGTTTTGCCTCAGCTTTTGTGAATTGGTATTACATGCGCCTCTTCAAAATGTTTAGGTACTATACCCTGTTGCATGCAGAGGTTGATGATATGGCATAGTGGTTGGGGTGAACTATACAGGGTGTTTCATAATTGAATGCTGATCCCAGAGGGACATAATGCTTGGAAGATTTTTAAAAAAACTCTTCATATGAACATTGGTCCGAAACCGCTTTATTTCTGAGATACAGGATGTTGAAATTTAACGGAAAAATCAGTTCCTCCCCAATATCTCTGAAACCACTTTGGCTTTTTCTTTCAACTTTGGTACATGCAAAGTACTCATAAAAATACATTTTTTCCATGTTGAAGAATTTCATCAGTGGCATCCCTGTTAACATGACATGGCATTTTTTTGATCCAAATAATGATACGCCACTGTCTTTTTTCCAAATAAATATCATTTTTACAATTGTCCTCTATCTTCTCATACAAATGGTCACTTGCTTTTTTTCTCGTCCAACGGACGTTTTTCGATTTAGAAAATATAAAACATTTTTGCTTGTCCCTATTCGATTTTTTCTCAGTCTTAATTCCATAATTGTGATAACTAAAGGATCTGGGCTAAATTTCCATAATTTTATGGTAACTATTATTAAGTTTTTGTAATGGCACGCATAAAAATACATTTTTGCTTTTTAAAAACATTACTCTTATGAAGTCAAATTAACTGTTCAAAATGCCCGCCTCCTGCAAGTTTGCACGCTTCAGCCCTCCTTGTCATTGACTGGCGTACTCTTTGGAAAATCATTGGAGTATTCCTTATTGCTTCACAGGAAACTATTACGCGGTTTCGCAATTCTTCCTCAGTAAGAATTGGTTGACTGTACACCAAAGTCTTAAGATGTCCCCAGAGAAAATAATAAAGACTGTTTACGTCTGGGGATCTAGCTGGCCATGACTCTGTTCCCCCACGACCTATCCAGCGATCATGAAAGTTATGGTTTGAATATTCGCGTGCCAGAGCACTAAAATGAGCAGGTGCACCAACGTGCATAAACCACATGCGATTCCGCATTAAACTAGGAACATCTTTCAACATAATTGGCAAATTATCTTTAAGGAATCGGCGATAATTATGTCCATTTAATCTGCGTGGTAAAAAAAGGTCCAATTAGGTAATCTCCAATAATTCCAGCCCAGACATTTAATGAGAACTGCTCCTGGTAGTGAGATTTCACGATTGCATGCGGATTTTCCTCGGCCCGAAAATGATTATTATGAAAATTTCTGATCCTGTTTTTAGTAAAACTAGCTTCGTCCGTGACTAGAATTTCCCTGTCAAATAAAGAATTTTTGGTAACGTTTTGGAGAAACCATTGGCAGAAATTCACTCGTAATGGAAAGTCTCGAGGAAGTAGAGCCTGAACCCGTTGAATGTGATAGGGATGTTGAGAAGGGAAACATTCTCAATTGAATATTGATAGAAATATTTTTCTGTGAAATGAGTTAGGGCCTTTCCAGAATATCTATCAGATGTAGTTCAATGTCCAGCGTGACTTTAGCCGGGGAAGTAGTTGTTTTCTGTTAGACATTCACAAAAAATAACTTCATTTTAATCGTGGATTTTTCAATTCACAGAAAAATCTTTCTATCAATATTCAATTGGGAATGTTTCCCTTTTCAACATGAATACCCCACAAGAGGTTATCTTGACGATGGAAGATAGTGAGGTTTATCTTTCAGTCGCAGATGATTCCACATCTGATTTTATGAACATCCTGTTTATATTTTCAACAAATCAATCTATCATACCCCATGACAGGTTTAAATGTCAGAAAACACTTATTTCAAAGTGTCTCTCACAAAGAAATGATTCTAACTTTTCCCATCTTTGCAAAGTGAGATTGCTTCTTGAGAATGTGTTTCCCATTTCTTCCGGTCTTCCTGATGATCGTGGAAGCGTGAAATAGATTTTCATCGACAAAAATGTATTGAAGACCTAGTGAATGCGATGTCTCTCCTGCGTCAATGTTATGAATGATTTCTGGTGAGTACTCTCTTTTGGAAAACATTCTTCTTTGCCTCATTCATCTTCATGAGTTCTTAATTGAGACTGGAATAGAAAATCAAATAACTATCTGAATGAAAATGCAAATTTTCAATTTCAGATTTTTCTTTTGAGTTAGGGCCTTTTCAGAATATCTATCAGATGTAGTTCAATGTCCAGCGTGGCTTCAGCCGTGGAAGTAGTTGTTTTCTGTTAGACATTCACAAAAAATAACTTCATTTAATAGTGGATTTTTCAATTCACAGAAAAATCTTTCTATCAATATTCAATTGAGAATGTTACCCTTTTCAACATGAATACCCCACAAGAGGTTATCTTGACGATGAAAGATAGTGACTAAGGTTTATCTTTCAGTCGCAGATGATTCCACATCTGATTTTATGAACATCCTGTTTATATTTCCAATAAATCAGTGATAGGGATATAATAAATAATCATGAAGAATCCTCCATACTCGACTAGAATATGGGCGATATTAAAATTATTGCCTCGTACTTATTTCAGGATTTTCGTCTACTGGATTTAAAACAGCTACCTCAATTGCTGGAGTTCTTGCAGTCCGATGTGCTCCTTCCAAGTGATGATTTGGCTCAAAACTTCCTGTTCCACATATTTTTCTCTGGGTGCTTGAAATCGTTCCAGCATCACGAACCATTTGGGAAGCGCTCTTCATACAGTCGCCTGGCTTCATATGCGTTCCCGTCCGCAAGCCCATACAAGTAATGCATGTCTGCTGATTCTGTATTTGTAAAATTTGCCAGTTTTTTTAATAAACTAATTTTTATAACGTAAATAATATCACGTATCTAGCTGAAGAAGTGTCAAAATTGTTTTTGTTGAAAACAGCATACTAGATGTCTCTAGCCCACAAGATAATCCTACAGCTGATTTCGCATAGGGACAAGCAAATGAATGCATTTTATTTTCTAACTCAAAAACCGTTCGCCGGACGAAAAAAAGTCAGAAGACCATTTTTATGAGAAAATAAAGGACAATTACAAAAATAATATATATTTGGAAAAGAGACAGTGGCGTATCATTATTTTGATCAAAAATATGGCAGGGCATGTTTGTTAACAGGCAAAATTAAGAAATCCTTTATCATGGAAAAAGTTTATTTTTATGAGTACTTTGCATGTATCAAAATTGAAAAAAAAGCCGAAGTGATTTCGGACTAATTGGGAAGAACTGTTTTTTTTTTAATTTCAACATCCTGTATCAAAAGAATAAAGCGTTCGCGTTTGCGTATCAGCATTCAATTATGGAACACCCTGTATACTTGTTGATAATTATCTTTAGTTGGATCTAACTCAACACATCACTAATGCGATGATGAAACTTGAAATTCCTGTGCGACTCTGTAATTGGAACTCCTTGTTCTGTTGAGGAACCGAACCTGTAAATGAATACTTTCACAGCAATTGGAGGATGTTGCAATTAGACTATATCGAGATATTATCTCTCAAATAGAATACAGAGAGTTGAAATGAATGACCCATTTAGTGATCCCCTAATAGTCACTATGGGTGTACGACAAGGAACAGTTACTAGTTTCAATCTGTTCCTACTATTTGCTAATAATTATTTTACAATCAAATTTTTCAGGGAAAACTAATATGCGTCCCAGATGACACTGCTGTGAGATCTGTGGGTGAATCATAGATCGAAGTATATGAAAAAACAGTAAAATTGTATGAAACTAATCAACAACTGGCCCATATATTGAGTTTCAATAGAAAAAACAAAATGTATATCTTTGTCATCAACTAAAACAAATGTATAATCATTCAATGTGATAAAATGAAGGAAAAAAAACGAATAAAACTGTTAATTGAAAGTCAGTATAACCAATTGTAAAACATCTTCGAGAATGATTGAACATCAAACCACTCTCTCAATATGTATTCTTCTCTCTCACCCCCACTACCACATTATCGAACTGTTAGTCCAATCGAATCGGCTTATTTCGGTTACCACGGATAGTAGCAACCCCAATACACTAACCATGAATCTTACGGCTGAATGAACCCTGCGTCAACAGTTTGTGAATGTTTATCATGTTTGTATCTAATCTTGATGGCATAAAAGCAGCTCAAACGATCCCTTTTCATGCAGGACGCTCTATATATGATCAAGCATTAAATATGCATCGGAGTGCGTCATGCTTCCAGCAGCTGCTTGATGGTGAGCTAGTTTTGAATAGTTGTTTGTGAACTTTCCGAAAGCTCCATTGGATGCAACTTATATGCAACGCGATCGGTCTAGATATAACGAACGAGTGTTCTTTGTTTTCCAAGTTCAACGAATTTTTACCAATACCTCACCGATATGTCGAAAAAAGGTCTCTCCGTATGTTGTGTAGTTCAATCGCAACGATTTTTGAATAATGAAGTACTTGCCTAAAATCTGAAACAGGATTCACTTGAGATAAACTTTCAATTATATTGTTCACCGAAAAAAAAAAATAGTTGAAAAAGTAAGTTTGCATAGATTTTCAGGTGGATATCCTTCAATGTTCTGCGTGGTATCAGCCAGGGAAGTAGTTGTTTTTCACTTGTGGTCTTCCACTTGTTTCAATTTATATTGAATTCTTGTAAAGGGACTCTTGTTTCTAATATTACACTTCACATGTTTGGCTCTCTTGTTTGATACATAAAAAATATAGTCTATATAGAATGTGATTGAAAGACATTTCACAGTGAAAATAATCAAATCAACACCTCGTCATAAAAAAAAACAATATAAAATACACAACGTCTAGATAGAATGTGATTAAAAGACATTTCACAATAAATATAACTAAATCAACACATTTTCATTTACAAAAACATTATAAATATAAAAACTAATTTGGAAAGGACATAGCAATACTCTACCAAGACAAAACCATTTTAAAATGGAATTACAAAATTAACACGATCGCGCATTGCTTCGAATGCAATTTTTTTCGAAGGTATGAGGTGAGAAGGTCTTCATATCATTTGGCAGTAGGTTATGAATGCGAAAACCCACAAATTCAGGAGATTTTTCATGTTTTGAACGTTGATGTTTTCGTGCTGTGATAATATTTCACTCCTTATATTATAATTATGCAATTCTGCTCTCATTTGTATGTTACCTTTATTTTCATGTATATAAGTTAATGTTTTCAAAATCAACCAATTTGTAACTGTCAATATTTTTGTTTTGTTGGGATGTCTCCCTACAGGAAGTTCTATATTCCAAATTTAATATCAATCGCAGCAGTGCTTTTTGCTTCATGAAAATCCTGTCTATATATATTGTATATATATATATATATATATATATATATATATATATATATATATATATATAAATACAGATATATACATTACAGATGAAAAAAAATATGCTTGGTATATAAAACGGTAGACCACCACAATCCCTCGAAATGTGAACAGACTAGTGAAATATTTACAATAGAGCTAGTTTGAATGTGGACATAATTTGTCATGTTGTGGTTTGGATACAAATCTAGAATCCAATCAATATTGTTCAATTCATTAATACAGCATTTTTGATATTATCTGTTATTGATGGATAGTCGTCCAATAGAAGTTCGTTGAAGGAACATTGAAGCAAATGAATTATAGATTGGACTTCAGATTGGGTCACATTCACCAATGATACATCAAAGTTTAATGAGGAATGAATATTTGAACAGATCACTATCACAACTCAACTATGGTCAGCTGTATTGACCGATAGAGACATTAGTGAGTTATAATAAATGAAAACTGACATGAAGATTCAACAGCCGTAGTGTTTCCAATAATTATAGAGTTTTCATACATTCTTCCATTCATGTGTTATTAGGAGTTCCTTGTGTGGTAGGGAAGTAACAACGCAAGTATGGGGTACATCAAATGAAGCTTGTATGAAAATCTTCATTTCTGTTCTTGATTATTGATTTTTCGGAGCACACCACTATCGCATTCTTCTCCATATTTTTCCTTCCCCAACATATTCTATAACGGAAAGAGGTTCTCATTGAACTTATACGAAACAAAAATTTATGAATTCTTCCTTCGATCAATACCAGATTTGAAATAAACACGTAGAAAGCCACTTGGAAAGTCAATTCAAATCAACCCAGAACGCCAACAACTTTACTGGGGATAATAATCGGGGGTGATATCATTAGTGCTAGGGGTTTTATCGAGGGTAATATTTATTTATTTATTTATTCAAAAAATACATCCAACAGGTCTTTGTGTTCTCTGTAGATTTTCAAAGGATGAGTTTTTTCTTCAATTTTTCTAATCGTGTCCGGAGAATACCAGAGAGGATATTTACGCGAGCTACATCTACTAATGGGAACACACTTCGGAATTATATTTTTCATAATATCATTTAAAATGACACTTGCCTGTTCTACATCATCAATAACATTGATTTGTTGATCCCACTTCACAGCACTAAGTAGTTGACAAAATTTCTGCCTATTAATATTCTCGAAATCGTAGCGTTTCGCAGTAGATGAGAAATTTCTGATGACAGCGTGTACAGGTGAAAGATGCTCAATTAGTCCGGGATGGTGAGGGTCAATAGAGACCAGTGGTTCCTCATCTTGCAACACATCACAAACAGATTTACTATTTGTAATAACCAAATCCAGTAGTCTGTAGCTATGGTTTTTCATTGAGTTAATTTGAGACATATCACAATAGTTCAGAAAGTTATGGAAACGAAAAGTGAGGTTGGTTTGAACATTGTAATCAAAGAAGTTTTGAAGTTCAGGAATATTGAAGTCTCCTACGATCAAATCAGTTTGATGGTTTTCTAAGCATTCGAAAAATTCATCGTATTCATCAAAATATACAGGGTGAGTCAACAGGATTTCCGTGGATCATTGCTCCTTAATGTATCACTATTTTGATTTCTCATATTTTTTTGTCAAAGAGACCATCTAAGACCACCTTCCAACATTATTCTCATTCATACAGGGTGCATCATTGATGCGTGGCTAACCAAAGCTGTTCTTTTTCAAATGAAACACCAGGTATATTTTCATATATTCCGAACGACTGTTCCATTCGCTGCTCAATGATATTTTCAATTTTGAATTATGTTGCGGCGTTGCAGAGTTATTCAAAAGAAATCTATTTTGTAGACTTCTTTTCGGAAAATTACCTATGTCAGATAATTGAGAAATCGTTGGTCGGAATAATGATGTTCATTGAGAATATCAAGAATTTTGAATAAATTGTACAGGATGTTCGATACAACAACACAAACTTAGTCATATTCAAACCTCGGTATTTTGATTTTTTCAAATGGCATACCCTGTATATTTTCATTTAAATCAACTCCTTTTCAATAAGTCTACACTTGTCCTTCTCCATGTACCTAAAACAACTCGTTTCCGAAATATTCTGGTTAAAAGGAATTGGTCAATATCAAATCAACAATTCTATAGATTTTTTATCTACATGTTTGTTCATAGAGAATACTGATACTGAATGATATTTCAATAATTTTTTTCCATCATCAAAAGCATTCTTGGCAACTCATGAATAACTAGCATAGCAAAAGAAAATTTCAAATGTAACTATTTTTTCTAGTTCAGTTAATCATGACTACCGCTGAAAAAATGATTACCGGAATTTGTAAATAGAGGTAACTGTCAAACAATCCAGTTGTGTTAAAAATATTGTGTCATTATGAATTATCATTCAGGGGACATGGTTAGAATTGTGTATACTTTGAGGGAAAGTGATGGCAATTGCTTACTGGCATACGAACAAAAGTTTCCTGAGAGAATAAATCCAGACCAGCGAGCATTCCGAGACTTCAAAACAAGATTTGAGGAAACCGGAAAAGTATTTTACAGAAAGTTTGATCGTGCTTGTCCTGTAACGAATGATGAATATACTCTTGATATTGCATTGCATATTACCAAGAATCCCCATGTGAGTACACATATTTTCAGTAGGGAGTTGGGAATATCTCAAAGTGGTGTTTCACGGATGGTGCGAAAATGGAATTACCATCCATATCATATGCAGTTAATGCAGGAGCTGACTGAAAAAAAAAATTCCAAAGCGAATGCGGTTTTGCCAATGGAGTGTAGATAAAATCAACCAACAACCTGATTTTTTTGAGTATGTTCTATTTTCGGACGAAGCCACGTATCACAACAATGGCCATGTGAATCGGCATATTATCAACTATTATACAACTGAAAATCCTCATTTTGTTAGATATGTCAATCACCAACAACGTTGGTCACTGAATGTTTGGGGAGGTATCATTGGACGGCATGTAATTGGGCCCTTTTTTTTTCAACGGTCATCTCAATGGAAGAAAATATCTAAGATTTCTGCGAAGTCAGTTATCAAATTTATTAGATGATATTCCATTGGCAATAAGGCAGAGAATGTGGCTACAATAAGATGGCGCACCTGCACATCACCACACTGATGTGCGGGAATACATTGATAATGAATTCCGTGAAAAAATGGATAGGTAGAGGAGGGCCAATTCAGTGGCCTCCAAGGTCACCGGACCTTACAAAAATTGTTTTTTTTCTACATGGATACATTGAATGGGTTGTCTATCAAACTCCGCCTACAACTCCTGGAAATATGAAAGCAAGAATTCGTACTGCTTTCAGGGAAATTTCAGAGGAAAAGCTGGCACATGTGGATACTAATTTCCGAAACAGATTGAGAGTGTGTATTGGTGAAAATGGCAGGCACATTGAACATTTGCTGCATTAATTATTGTTATTCCCTGTTATATTCGAATAAATATGATTTTAATGCAAAGTTTAATTCCAAATATGATACCAAAGGCGAAGATTGTTAATATTTTCTGTGGAAAAATATCCATCTATTGGATGTAGAATATTTCGGAAACGAGTTGTTTTAGGTACATGACATGAGGGATGAAAGGTGTAGAGTTATTGAAAAGGATTTGATTAAGGGTGTTCCATTCGGAAAAATCAAAATACCGATGTTTGAAAATGGCTAAGTTTGTGCAATTCATTGCAAATTCTTGGTATTCTCAATGAACATCATCATATCGACCATCGATTCCCCAATTATCTTTACTAAATATCTCGAAATGTGAAAAAGGTAATTTTTCGAATAGAAGTCTACAAAATATATTTCTTTTAAATAACTCGGCAACACCGCAACGGAATTCAAAATTGAAAAAATTGTTGAGCAGCCAATGGAACAGTTGATTGGATTATATGAAAATATACTGGGTGTCTTATTCGAAAAAGAACAACTTTGATTAGCCACGCATCAATGATTCACCCTGTATAATTGAGAATAATTTTTGAAGATGGTCTCAGATGGTCCCTTTGACAAAAAAAATATAAGAAATCGAAATAGTGATACATTAAGGAGCAATGAACCACGGGAATCCTGTTGACTCACCCTGTTTTCTTGGGTGGGATGTAAGCCATGGAAAGGGTAACTGTGATATGATTATTTCCCCAAATTTTCACTGATAAAAAATCAATTTCATTAACCGAGCAAATTATTCCATTGGATTCGGAGTTGTACTGGGTTTTGTCAACTGCCAATAATACATTTGCTCCACGACCACCAGCCCCCCTGTCCTAACGATGAACCGTGTAGTTTGGAGGAAAGAGTTCGCTGCTGTATGAAGTATGAAGCCGGAATCCAACGGCTCGTGGAGTGGCACTCCTCGCGCCAAACTTGCCAGTTCACATGCCGTCGGATAGCGCAGGCTTGGTGATCTTCGGTCGGCGCGGTGAGTCCCGTCGTCTGTCTGTAAATAAACACGGTTCAAAGGAGCTCGGACGATGGCGCTCAACTTTTGTATACCGCTTAAGATGTCTAAAAACCCTGGTGAATGAACTGATTCGATATTGTTTTGATTTTCGAGGGGACACCACCTGTTACTTCATCAGAGCTAAGCTCTCTGTGGTAGATGGCGCCGTCCAAAAATGTTTGTCTATAGGTGTTTTCTAGCGTAAAAACGTATTCAATCTTGCATTTGAATACGATTCTACGTGACGACATCATTATCACGAACCGCAAGAATGCATAATTCCGAATACGATTCAATAATCAAACCTAAACTAAGAATTTTTCTGTTAGAAAGTCAGTAGACAAAAAAACTCTCACGATTATTAGTGGAAATGGAATGTCCCACTACCAAGATTTGTTTGGGGTATTATTATAGATTACGACAATGACAAAACAACAAATTATGTTTTGAAACTGAGTTCGACTTTGTTTCAAAACTTTATGAATACATTTTGAATCATTTTATATATGAAGTCATTGTTTCAACGCCAGAATGGATGTATTTGAATCACAGGATGAAAACGTTTTGAATACATGGGCGCCAAAAAACGAATTATATTCTCGCTTAATGTCAGAACTTAATTTCTGACATCTGCAACATCTTATATGAAATTATTTTCAGTGTTTTGTCGGTACCTATGCGTTTTCCTTCTTTTTGATTTGGAATCTTGCTTAGCTTATTCCTGAGTTTGTTCTTTAAAAGATCACTCGTTCATCAGTTCATTAGTGCGTGACGAATTGTTCATTTTCAGGTAGTGTAATGTTTAAGAATACTTTTTGTAGAATGGGCCACACTTGTATTTTGTGTGGACAGTATAAAGCCAAAGATTCGAATTTTCGCTTGTATTCAGTACCAAAAGCAAGTAGAAATTTCGACGAATTGACTAATAATAATATTTCTATAGCTCATCATATTGTATGCATTGAATTCTATATTTCCTGCAATTTAATGACAATTCCATTTCCGATCCTCCGTCTGTCAAAATGCAGTTAACCTCAAATTCTAATGAAAAAACAACACGACAGTGCTTTCTTTGTGCAATGTTCGGGGACTTTTAATTCTAGCTTTGCTTTTGGTGAAGTTTGACAAATGTCTCTTTCCAACCAATAGTAATTCTAGAATAAGAACCCGCGAACAGTTTGCCTCAAAATGAAATCTGAGGAAATAAATATACCCTGAAACTAAAATGAAATCGGCGCCATCTGACACGCTGGTTATCTCTATTATCGAGTAGGCCAAGTCGATCCCAAACTTCTACAGGTATAAGTGCAAGCACAAGGGTTTTTGGACATCTCAATACCAAAGACGCAGCTTGGCGCGTGGTACCGTCAGTGCCGTGGTAACTTTCACGAAGTGGTGTTAGAATTTTGATCTCCCTATGAAGCCGAGCCGATTATTTGGAACCCAGGGCATCCAAACCATAAAATCAGGAATTTAATTCATGATGTCTGAAAGCGAATTGAAGAGCAAATGAGTATAAAATATTTAATGGCAGAATTGAAAAATTTTAACCGCCAACACTGCCGGCGTACAACAGACTACAACCGCTGCGTGTCCACGTCTGAAACCGCGATCCTACGTGCATCGTGGGAATGACCCGACACATTTCTTTGCGCCAACCTTGACACTCAATCCAGGATTGCCACTCCACGCGCTGTTGAATCCTAGCTTCAGTCTTCATGCAACCAAGTTTCCGTGATAGCTACAACGCTGTGATTACATGTTAGGATATTTCGAAAGAATGTATCAGTTTTTGTGTTCAGTTCTCGGCAGTTTTGAGAGCAGATTGTGAGTGCATTATTGGTATGCATTTGTTTGAAGGTTGTAGACGATGTGGTAACTTGATTACTATCGTTTCGGACGTCCATCGTCTCAATTTATTTAAAAGGTTTTCACGACGTTTCGAATGCTTGTATCTGCAATCGTCTTTAGGTGAATACGGTATGCATGTTGTTCGTTGTCCTATTGGATGCATCTAGTGGTTTTTCTGAACTATAGATAGATGTCCATTTGAGTATCTTATAACGAGATTGATTTCTCCCGACGCAGTGTTGTGAAGTAATGGCGCTCTTTCACAGTTTTATCAGGTCTTAGATATACATTCTTGAACCTATCAATGTCCTGAAGTTTTGCTATGTTATTCAACTGAATGGGTTTATATTCTTTGTCCGGTAATGTCACTTCAATAGGTTGTCATTTCCCCTCAGTTCCATTACCTAATATAAATGTTTGTTGACTGTCCGGACTAACATTGGGAATGATTGCTGATATTTTCTCTTGTACGGACTGCAATGGATCTACCCCATCGACAGGAACACCGAAAATTAGGATATTGTTTTCTCTGCGTTTAATAATATCATAAGTACCAGGGGTTTTATCGCTCAGTTTGTTTTTAATTCTCGAGGAAGCATTTTAGTGAGTGTGATTTGTGGTCTTATTATCTGATTGAAAATCTAAAAAACTTTGCGATAGAATCCTCTATCACGAATGATATTTGATGGAAATATTTCCCGAATAACATTTGATGCTGAATAAAATCACTAGAATTCATATTATATTTAAATTTTCAACAGTGAAAATTACAACAATTCTCCTCCTCGTGTCCGTTTCTGAATGCTTCGTGTCTCACATTCATCCATTTACATTGATCAGTCACTGTTCTTGAACTCGCCCAAAGACCTATATATATATATATATATATATATATATATATGACTTTTTCACCATCACATGAATTATGTTTTTATCTGAAACGGATTAAAAAAACTCCTTGATATGGATTCAAAGCCTCCCGGGTGAGAGACTGGCGCGCTAACCACTAGTCCAAGAATATTGTTTTCGATGTTATGAAATTACCGGTATTCGATTATTCATTGCCTCACTTGGAAACCCGAGGCTTTCTAGCATGCTGAGAAAGGTATACAGGGTGAGTCAATAGGATTCCCGTGGTTCATTGCTCCTTAGTGTATCACTATTTCGATTTCTCATATTTTTTTGTCAAAGGGATCATCTATGACCACCTTCTAAAATTATTTTCATCCATACAGGGTGCATCATTGATGCGTGGCTAACCAAAGTTGTTCTTTTTCAAATGAAACACCCGGTATATTTTCATATATTCCGATCGGCTGTTCCATTGGCTGCTCAATGATTTGTTCAATTTTGAATTTCGTTGCGGCGTTGCCGAGTTATTCAAAAAATCTATTTTGTAGACTTCTTCTCGGAAAATTACCTATTTCACATTTTGAAATATTTAGTGAAGATAATTGGGGAATCGTTGGTCGATATGATGATGTTCATTGAGAATAGCAAGAATTTGGAATAAATTGTCCAGGATATTCGATACAACAACACAAACTTAGCCATTTTCAAACATCGGTATTTTGATTTTTTCGAATGGAACACCCTATATATTTTCATTTAAGTCGGGTCCTTTTTAATAACTCTACACTTTTCATTCTCCATGTCATGTACCTAAAACAACTCATTTCCGAGATATTCTACATCCAAAAGATGGATATTTTTCCACAGAAAATATTGACAATGTTCGCCTTTGGTATTATACTTGGAATTAAACTTTGCATAAAAATCATATTTATTCGAATCTAACAGAAAATAATAATTTATGCAGCAAATGTTCAATGTGCCTGCCATTTTCACCAAAACACACTCTCAATCTATTTCGAAAATTAGTATCCACATGTGCCAGCATGTCCTCTGAAATTTTTCTGAAAGCAGCACGAATTCTTGCTTCATTATTCTCAGGAGTTGTAGGCAGAGTTTGATAAACATTTAATGTATCTTCATAGAAAAAAATCCATTTTTGTAAGGTCCGGTGACCTTGGAGGCCACCGAACTGGCCCTCCTCTACCTATTTATTTTTCACGGAATTCATTATCAATGTATTCCCGCACATCAGTGTGGTGATGTGCAGGCGCGCCATCTTGTTGTAGCCACATTCTCTGCCTTATTGCCAATGGAATATCATCTAGTAAATTTGATAACTGACTTCGCAGAAATCTTAGATACTTTCTTCCATTGAGATGTCCCCAAACATTCAGTGACCACCGTTGTTGGTGATTGACATATCTAACAGAATGAGGATTTTCAGTTGCATAATAGTGCATATAATGCCAATTCACATGACCATTGTTGTAAAACGTGGTTTCGTCCGAAAATAGAACATACTCAAAAAAATCAGGTTCTTGGTTGATTTTATGTACACCCCATTGGCGAAACCGCATTCGCTTTGGAAAATCTCTTTCAGTCAGCTCTTGCATTAACTGCATATGGTATGGATGGTACCTGCATTTTCTCACCATCCGAGAAACACTACTTTGAGATATTCCCAACTCCCTACTCAAAATACGTGTACTCACATGGGGATTCTCGGTAATATGTAATGCAATATCAAAAGCATTTTCATCATTCGTTACAGGACAAGCACGTTCAAACTTTTTCTAAAATACTTTTCCGGTTTCCTCAAATCTTGTTTTGATGTCTCGAAATGCTCGCTGGTCTGGATGTCTTCTCTCAGGAAACGTTTGTTCGTATAATCTAGATGCCAGTAAGCAATTGCCATCACTTTCCTCCATAGCATACACCATTTTAACAATGTCCTCCAAACGATCATTCATAATGCCACAATAATTTTTAACACAACTGGATTGTAGTTTGACAGTTACCTCTATTTACACATTCCGATGGTAATTTTTTCAGCGGTAGTCATGGATAACTAAACTAGAAAAAATAGTTACATTTAAAAATTTCTTTCGGTATGATAGTTATTCATGAGATGCCAAGAATGCTCTTGAAGATGGAAAAAGATGATTGAAACATCATTTAGTATCAGTATTTTCTAAGAACAAACATGTAGATAAAGAAATCTATAGAATTGTTGATTTGATATTGAACAATTCCTTTAAACCAGAATATTTCGGAAACAGGTTGTTTAAGGTACATGACTTCAGGAATGAAAAGTGTAGAGTCATTAAAAAGGAGTTGATTTGAATGAAAATATAAAGGGTGTTCCATTTGAAAAAATCAAAATACCGATATTTGAAAATGGCTAAGTTTGTGTTGTTGTGTCGAACATCCTGTACAATCTATTGCAAATTCTTGGTATTCTCAATGAACATTATCATATCGACCAACGATTCCCCAATTATCCATAGTAAATATTTCAAAATGTGAAATAGGTAATTTTTCCAAAGGAAGTCTACAAAATAGATTTCTTTTGAGTAACTTGGCAACGCCGCAACGGAATTCAAAATTGAAAAAGTCGTTTAGCAGCCAATGGAACAGTCGATCGGAATATATGAAAGTATACCGGTTGTTTCATTTGAAAAAGAACAACTTTGGTGAGCCACGCCTCAATGATGCACCCTGTATGAATGAAAATAATTTCAGAAGGTGGTCTAAGCTGGTCCCTTTGACAAAAAAAATATTAGAAATCGAAATAGTGATACATGAAGGAGCAATGAACCACGGGAATCCTGTGGACTAACCCTGTATTTCAACTAAAATATCAAATCACTGTAACAGTGAGTTGAGAATCCTTATTCAACCAATTTTGTATTTCCTGTTGCCCTACATAGGAATTGAATGCGGTGACATATAATTTTATCGCAAAACAATATCGAATCTACTAGTGGTTTTATCAGTATAAAACTGCGAGATGTTTTATCACTATGACGGAAATAGTCTTCCAAAAACTTTTTTTTTCGCATTGAATCGGGCAAAAGTATTGAAGGAGTGATTTTTTTCAGGAATGAAAGTTGTTTTTTGTGAGTGGTATAACATATTGAAAAAATTATTTCCACTGCGATTGAAAAAATGATAACAAAGTGCAGATGTTCCCAAGCACATATTTTTCACTTTTTTTTCTTCTACGTTATTTCGTCCCCAACACATGATATAACGGAAATAACTCTCTGCGATTTTACGAGAATATTCATCAGTATTTGTAATTTGGAGGCATTTCCGGAATTTTGAACTAAGTTTTCTCTTCGACCAGTACCAAATTCGGAATAAAAAAACCACATGGAAAGTCGAGTCAATTTCTTCTGGAACACCAATAACTTTGCTGGTTACAATTATCTTCCAAACACTGTTCTTTTTTGCAATGAATCAGGAGACTTTATTTGAAGAAGATCAAATGAATTAATTTTTCATGATCGGAAATATACTTACACCCATACAAGTAGTTAAATAGAAGCTTGTGAAAGTAATCCACGATCAACATAAAAAACCTCTTTCCATTACGTATCTCAGAATCAAGGGTATTATATTCCTCTGCAAGCGACTGAAATCCAACCGCATGGTAACTCGAGACCTGAAATTCTTTATCAGTGGGAATCTCCGCTCACGAGTTGGATTTACGATACACCTGATAGTGTTGAACTACCACAGCAGTGTTTCTCCAATTAGGCCATTATTTACACGGCGAAAAGCCCCAACTTCATAATTATGATATCAATCAATGACACTGCAGAAAATGGAAGTCTTTATGTTGCCAGTTTGCTTGCATGACTGGATAAAAGCGGGGATTCACGGTTAACGACGTATAGACTCATAACAGATAAGGAATTACGAGAAGTGGAACAATGGTGAGGAAAATCTGAAAGCTCCAAACAATTTCCAGATATTCGAAAAAGTCATTCAAAATAGGATCTATAAACGTGGGCTAATGAAATAATTATTAGAAAAACTTTTTAAACACAAGAATTTATTCCAATGCACTTAAAAGTAAAAAATAATAGTTTAAAAAAACTAAAAAACACGCTTTTATGAAAAACCAGACAACAAAATTGGAAAAAAAAATGTATTTTATTTAGAAAAAAGCGTAGGGTGCATGGTATCACCTCGGTGTGTAATGTACTATATAATTATTGATACCATGCACCACACGCTTTCTTCAAAATAAAAAAAATTTTTTCTTATTTTCTAATTTTTTAGTCTGGTTTTCCATAAAAGCGTGTTTTTTAGTTTTTTAAATATATTATTTATTTCCTACTTTTTAGTGTGGTTTATTTATGAAAGCGTGTTTTTTAGTTTTTTTAAACTATTATTTTTATATTTTTTTTGCAAATTAAAAATTGGTATAATCTTATCAAATCAGGTAATCATAATCTCCTACCCCAAATTGCCCCACATACCAATTTTGAATAGAATCAGACCATAATCACAAAACTCGGCCGCCA
The DNA here is from genome assembly GCA_018342105.1 of Gonioctena quinquepunctata. Taxonomy (NCBI): domain Eukaryota; kingdom Metazoa; phylum Arthropoda; class Insecta; order Coleoptera; family Chrysomelidae; genus Gonioctena; species Gonioctena quinquepunctata. The sequence goes on along the minus strand of JAFIRS010000237.1, from coordinate 484,387 downwards.
TTTCAAAACCACCATCTTGAATTTTTAAATTTTTACGAAAGAATCATATTATTCGACCCCAAAAACCCCCACATACCAATTTTCAATAGAATCGGATCATAATCACAAAACTCGGCCGCCATTTTGAAGCCGTCATCTCGAATTTTCCAATTTTCACGAAAGAATCTCATATATTCGACCCCAAAAACCCCCACATACCAATTTTCAATAGAATCGGATCATAATCACAAAACTCGGCCGCCATTTTGAAGCCGTCATCTCGAATTTTTTAATTTTCACGAAAATCATAATCTCCGACCCCAAAACCCCACATACCAATTTTTGAATGAATCAGACCATAATGACCAAACTCGTCCACCATTTTGGAGGCGCCATCTTGAATTTTCCAATTTTGACAAGATAATCATAATTTCCGACCACAAAAACCTCTGGATACCAATTTTGAAGCGAATCGGACCTTAATCACAAAACTCGATATTGGAGCCGCCATTTTGTTTTTTCTTCACATTTCCTAATGCATTGTCACCGGAATTATGTACAGTTGCCAAATTTCAAATCATTCGGACGTCTGGAAGTGGGTCAAAATCGCGCCCAAAGGAGTCGGTTACAAACAAACATACAAGTGAAGCTAAAGCGTGTAAAAACAATTGCTTCGGATGTCTGACGTAGATTATTCCGTGAGTTATAGATTCAAAACTTATTTTTGCTATTAAGTTTGGCATTCCGCACAATTAGATGAGTCAATTTCCTCAAAAAATTGCAGTGTTTCCAAAGCTCTCGCATTCTGGAACAAACACGGGACACTGCTCCCGAAGAACGACAACCACACTATTGGTAAATAACGGTGGTGACATTCTCCAGTTGTAGAGATCTTCTACCGTACGGGAAGGGTACCTCGGCAAGTCTACAGATTCTCAGGTTAAAATTGCTACAAGAATATCCAGCGGAAGGTATAGGTCAAGAAGATGAGATCACCCAGTATCTTCACGAAATTTTCACAGGCGCTTCAGAAGAATTTAAAAACAGTATAGCAATTGAAAATTCAGCGCAGAAAAATAATTTTAGGAGATATGGCCCCCGAAGGTCCATAAAGAAACGTTATGGAATATCACTTTCATAAACTACAATTTAAAGAATAGCTTTTTACACTAAAATATTAACTGTACACTTATTTAACGTTTAAGTAATATTAAAATCACTTAATCACTTAATGGTCCAAAAGTTTTCAGTTCGAATACAATGTTTTCGCGCGGGGTTCTTTCCCTCAAACATTTTGCCTCTAGGAAAATTACCTCTTGCCATTTGCGGCTTCATTATGAAAAATTAAACCACTCAAGCTTTGCTTTCGTGGTTCAAACACATAATAAGACCGCAAATCGCACTCAGTAAAATTTCCAGGCAAAATAATTTCTCAAAAATTTCAAAAAATGTTGGGCGATTAAATTTCTAGCACTTATGATATAGGCCCCGCTAAAATCCCTAGCCCATATGATATTCCCTCGATAATATAACTGACATACAGAATTTTTATCTAAAAAACATATTTCACCATTTTCTCGTGAAGCTCCAATAAAAATAAACTCCTGGAAAATTTTCCGCAATGGGAAAGTTTCCCCAGATAAATAAGAAATGTATGTATCTCAAAAATTCCATATTCGATCATCATCCATGATTGTTGTGTGTCGCCCCGAAAAGTGGGCCACGCGAAAGAAAGGCAGTCATTTCCTGCCTTATTCATACAACAACCCTGCAGGACGAAAAAGGAATCCTAAAATATGTAGGTCTTGAGACGCGATCCCCAAGAGGGTACTGTTCACTTATTCTTGCAACATTCATTGTTATATCCACTCCAGAGTGGAAGTTCGCGATATGAATGAGTTGAAGCGGGCTCATGTGAATTATTCACGGACGTGGAAATGGAATTTCCATAAGAAATCGTGGTCTCTTCTCGTATGTTGATACCCAGAAAGAGTCGATCACACAATCAACTATTATTTACCCTGCAGTGAAATGAAATCACACTGAGAAATATATCTTCATATTTGCAGGAGAAATATTTGTATGTTCAAGACACAGTATTTTATATTATCAGCCTGAAAATCCCGCTAGTTGTTACATTTTGTTTCAAAGATTCGAGTAGAACGGGGACTACTATATCCATAACATATTCAATCTTCAATGAAACGAATGGAACAATGTGGAATATCAAACTGATCTGGCCATCAAGCGAATATTGTGACTTTTTGTATTTATTGCAAAACAAAATAATGTTTTCAGTCAAAAGGTTGACAAAACAGTTCAGATGTTCTAACGTTCGCTTTCTGTAAGTTCTTCCTGTTTGGCCTGTGTAGAAACTTGATCAAGAACCAGAGGGGAATTTATATATCCAAGATTTTCCAGATTTCTTGGATTTATCTTCATTGTTCCTAATAAATTTACCTGGAATATAATCTGTATGCGTTATTTATGTTGTTTTGATGTAGGAAGTGATTTGTTTTCCTAAGGTTAGCTAAAATATGTAATAACATTGGAATTATGTTTTCCATTTCCAGTAGAAAATACTTATTATAGGTAACGTTTTCATGAAAGAATATTGTCCGTTAGGTTTGAAGTATAACGGTTCCTGATTTTTTTACAATTTTTCGAAGGGAAGCCCGTGTTGACGTTTAAAAATTGAAATGAAGAATAGGCTTTCCCAAAGTAACTTTTTTTTAAATAAAAAAGTCCGCTGAAAAAAGAAAAAGCGACGATCTCGTCGATAGGACCGCAGATACGGAAGATATGATGTCACGAAATCTCGATACGTCGACGCGATGGCGGAAAAAAGAAAAAGGAATAGCACTTTTAAAATCATTATTATTATTCAGTAATGTACTATCTTATAATCAATTATTTCTTTGTGTTGGGTATTTTCACGTGCATATCACAAAAAAATATAGATTTAATTCGAATATTTATGGCACAAAATCAATTAGAAAAGTCAGATTTGACAGATATTTGGCACATAGGCATATTATAGAATACGTTTGATGGTATACAATTCAAATACATTTTAGAACTCGATTTGCTTGATGCAGGACAAATAAATTTCAAAAAACCTTATATAATAATAATAATAATATTCATTCACAATTTACACATAGTTCCATTTCACAATCTATACGAGGCAATATCAGAATAAATATAGAAATCCCACAGTAGGATATACCTGTGCGTGGGTTCTGCATAATTTAACACTAATCATTGATACTAATGTATACAGTGCTTCTCAAAAGTCCCTTCCCCCCCACCCCTCTTATTTTTGGAACGATTATACATAAACAAGATAAATTTGGAAACTGATTATTAAAGGTTGTAAACTTCCCTACTAGTGATGATAGATGATGAAATCGTCAAAGATGACGTCACAAGGCCATTGTGACCAATAATTTCAAATGGAACCCTACGGCAAGCGACACCTCTTTTGAAAGGTATCGAAAAAACCCATTTAATGATACCAATTTTGTTTGTGTTTATGGCAGTTTTAATGGCTCATTAATAAACATAAGAATTCAAATTCAATTCAGTATGATATCAATTACAGATTTAAGAATCAGTATCTACCTGAAGAAATTGCTCGAAGTGACCTCGATTCACTTCCTGACAGTGAAATATCCTATTTTTAAACTCTTCTCGTACTTTTGCAAATGTGTCTGCGGAAACAGCCTCACATTCTGCAACAATACGTTGTTTTGAAACGTCAATATTGTCAGGTTCAGTGGCGTGAACCTTCGATTCAAGGTACTCCTACGGAAAAAAAATCCAAAGGTGTGAGGTGTCGTCGTCCAATCCATCTACCACGATACTCCTCATCCGAATACCGTCTCACTGCACCGTAATAGTGTGGAGGAGCACCATCCTGTTGGAATGTTATTTCCAAATTGCCGAATTCATCTGGATTATCTTCCAAAATTTCAAGGATTAACGGTTCTATTGCGTTTTGCAACAGCTCCAGATAACCTCACCAGTTAAATCAGTATTCAAAAAAAGAGGCCCAACGATGTGGTTTCCCAGGATACCTGCCCAAATATTCACCTTCTGGGGAAATTGGGTATGTGTTTCACGAAACAGGTGAGGATTTGCGTCACTCCAATACCTCACATTCCGTGTATTTACATTTCCATTTAGATAGATAGTACTTTCGTCACTCAAACAAATTGTTTTGACATAGTCTGGCTGTTGGTTAATTTTAGTTTCCATATTTTTACAAAATTCTAGTCTTCGGTCTGGGTCGTCGTCTGAGAGTTGATGAACCTTTTTTAATTTGTATAGATGAAATTTGTTTTTTTAAACACCCTGTGTACTGTACTTCGACTGACTTCACAGGTAGATGCAACGTGAGTTGTTGAAGACGTAGGATTAACTATTACTTCTGCCAGTATATCTATTTTTTTCTCATCAGAAATTTGTGGTCTGACAGATCGTTTCGCATCATTAATACTACCCGTTGTTTCAAACTCACGAAAAAGCTCCCTTGAATGCGTTCTGCTGCATGAATATTCTGTACAGTTTCACCAAGAATTAGGATCGCTGCTACTTTATCACCTAAAGCACGTACCATTTCGCTTCTTGAAGCACTTAAACGTTCGGTTCACAACAGTTTAACAAATTATTAAAATGTACAAAAACTTGGACAATTACAAAAACGTCGAATTAGGGAGACTAACAAAAACGACAGTTTATTTGACAACTATCCAGAGGCGGAGCTTGAATTTGGAATTATAGTATTAATTGATTTAATTCATCACAGCTTTGCGTTTTCAGAAAGCGAGTTGCCGAAACTGCCATAAACACAAACAAAATTAGTATCATTGAATAGGTTATTTCGATACCTTTTAAAAGAGGTGTCGCTTGTCGTAGGGTTCCATTTGGAATTATTGGTCACAATGGCTTTGTGACGTCAGCTTTGACGATTTCGTCATCTATGACTAGTGATCATAGATCATAGGGAAGTTTATAACCTTTAATGTTCAGTTTCCAAATTTCACTTGTTTATGTATAATCGTTCCAAAAATAAGAGGGGGAAAGAGGACTTCTGAGAAGCACTGTATAATACTTAATGACTAGTATATCTTATATGCGATGAAATAAATAAAATAAAATAATTTACATAAACTGAAATAAAATAGAACGAAATGTATATTGATAAATAAAATGAAGTAAAATAATGGGTAGACATTTTATATATTCAATTTAATTATAACTACAAAATTTCAATATGGATTTGTGGATGTGGATCGGTTTCAGTGCATAACACTGTGGTAGTAGACAATTCTCTTATCAACGTATTGATGTATCAGTAGTCTTGACAAGCTCAAGATCCAGGATTTGAATGAGTTGATACTCCTGATATTTTCGATATGTTTAGGAACGAGATTATATTGTCGGGGAGCTAGGTATGAGTAAGATCTTTGGAAGATGTTTTCCTTTGAGTTTGGAACATAATAATTGTTTTTGTGGCGAGTTTCGTATTGGTGACTTATTTCCATTAATCCATGTCTATTCATATGTCGTCTTGTTGTAATTTTGAAGAAGTAGAGTTCTCTGACGTCTAAGATTGATGTTTCTTTGTATAGTGAGTCGGTCGTGTAAGTTCTTTTTTTGAAGTGGATAATTTTCATTATTGATTTTTGTACTTGTTCTGGGTGTTTTAACGATGTCAAGTTTGCTGCACCCCAAGCAATTATTCCGTACGTAAGGTGGGTTTCGAACAAGGCATAGTAAAGCATACGCATCTGAGCTGTTTGTATATATGGTATTTCAATCTGTATGTAACAAAACGTAGTTTTTTGATTGAGTAAACAATATGTGCATCCCACCTCAGATGAACGTCAATATATACCAAAGGTATTTCAATTTATTCACTGATGAGATCGAAGGTACGATGTCATCGTATTTCATTGAAAGTGATTTGAAGTGTGGCGTATGGAGTGAAAGTTATGTAAAATGTTTTGAACTTGTTGATACTCAATAATTTACTTTCGAACCATTCAATTATTGATTTTGAATTTTTTTCAGCTTTTTGTTTCAGAGGATTCCATGATTCCTATTGATAAATAATTGCAGTGTCATCAGCGAAACTGATAATATGCCCTTCTACATTCAGTGAGAAGAGATCTTTTAGGTAGATGTTGAAAAGTAACGGCCCCAAAACGGTTCCCTGCGGTACGCTGTATTCAACAGTGTGTAGATCACTCTTTGCGTCTTTGATTTTCACACATTGCTTTCTTTGATTTAGATAGCTACACAGTAGCAAATACGGTACGCCTCTGTATCCGATGCTCTCCAGTACTTTTAACAGTTGGTCTAGACTAAGAGTATCGAAAGCTTTTTTAAATCTACGAAGATACATTTTTCATCTATATATTTGCTAATTTGGTCCGGGAGAGCTGACATAGCGTCTAAAGTTGATTTGCCCTGTTTGAAACCGTATTGATTTTTGGTTAAAATATTATTTTCATTGAAGTACGCGCTTATTTGTGATATCAAGATATTCTCAAAATGTTTTGCCAAATTTGTTATTATCTCCAGATTTAAGTATTGGTGGAAAAATTGCGATTTTAAAGGGGTTTGGACATATTCCACTACTGAAGGACCAGTTTATCAGGTAAGTTAATGGTGTTGCTATTTCTCTTGTAATTAATTTGATAGATTCTGGGACATTTTTTGATTCTTAGGTTCTAGATAGTTATTTCTGTAGTTGATTTTTATATTGTTTGTAATTTGTTTTATTCAATTTAGTTGGGTTCGCTTTCATTATTTTGTATATTTCTGTTTTTTTCATGGATTGACTTGAGTATACCATCAGTAACCCAAGGATTTTTTTTTGGATCTCGTCGTTTAATTTTTACAGTTGTTCTACTCAGCTACACAATTTTGTTCACTTTTTAACCGACGAAACCAAAAAGGAGGAGGTTCTCTAGTCGACCCGTATATTTTTTAATGTGTGATCACGCATAACTTTTCACTGAGGCGTCCGATTCCGATAATTATTTTTTCAGTGGATAGGGTGTACTTCGAAGGTGGTCTCATTTTAATTTGAAAGATGAAATCCACCCCTAAGGGTAGCAACATGAAGGATATTGATCACTCACCCTCTGAATTCTGGTCCGTTAACCGATTCTATCAGGCATAACTTTGTACTGGGTTCTTCGATTTGGATGATTCTTTTTTTAATAGATAGGGTATACCTCATATTTAGATTTCGGATGGAATTATATACCCTTGCGGGTGGAAAATAGAAGATAATTAATTTTTCACTTATGAACATTAACACACATACGTAGTTGACAATGACAGATCGCTACTGACATTATTTCTGTTCCACATCCGTCAAAACCATTATATTCTATGAGAGGATGGAATGATATACAAAGTAATGAAATAAACTAACCAGAACAACAAAAATTATTTATATTACAACAAATAGTAAAAGTAGATAATCATATTATTTAACTGGTAATAGTTGAAGTAAGGTGGGTAAGTAAGTATTTTGAAAGTAATCAAAAAACAAGAAGGTAGTAATTAGTATATTTTAGCCATGAAAAATTTAAAAATAAAAACTTTTCAACAAAAAATTAAACCGATGAAATACGGAACTGAAGAGTAAAAAATTAAAGAAACCTTGTTAGTCTCAGTAACTAAGCTCCTGAACTAATGTAAGTAACCAATTTTGAGTCGGCGCCAAACAAACAATCAACGAACATCATTAAATTACTTCAAAAAAATTATCAGAATGTCACCGCGCAACTCGACGCCTTACCTAATTCATTTGCTTGTTTGTTTGGCGCTGACTCAAAATTAGTTACTTCCATTAGTTTAGGAGCTTAGTTATTGAGACTAAGAAGGTTTATTTTATTTTCAGTTCTTTTCAGTTCCGTATTTCGTCGGTTTAATTTTTTGTTAAAAAGTTTTTATTCAGTGAATAGTTTAGTGGCATCTTCAATATTATCTATTGAGTAGACTTCTAACCAATTTTCACTAGATATGTTATGTTTCAATTTTTGATTGTCAATAATTTTTTCAAATTTTGAATTTTTAGGTAATTTGGTTTTATTTTCAGGTGTGATGATTTGTAGTATAATCGAATAGTAGTCAGGAAATCGGTTTCGAGGATGAATAGATTGAATTTGAAGCAGTTTTTTGTAGTATTTCTCACGAAGAAGTGATCAATACAAGTACCTGAGGTGAATCTAGTCTATGTATCCCTGAGAATTTAGGACGTTCAGATAGTTATTTGTGATGTCGTCGTTCTCCATTATATCGATGTTTATGTCTAAGAGAATATGTGTGTTTATGTTCTTATCTTCACAATGTTCCAGGTATTCTGCTAGACTTTTATAAAGGCATTGGTTGATGTTGATGATATATTATTGTAGTGGAGTTTAATTTCAAGCTGTATTATTTTCATACCGTTTTGCGAGTTGTACTTTATCGTGGGTATGGGCTATATCATTTTTTATATAGATAATTACTTCGATTTATATTATAAATGAGATTGTATACATTTATGTTATATAAGTCTGTATCATTTACTTGCCAAGTCTCAGATAAAGCTACTATGTCAAAAATATGTTTTGATTCCTGAAGCAATATTTTCATTTGATCTAAGTTTTATTTACGCTCTTATATTAGTGTGTAGAATTTTAATGTCTAATTTGGTGTTATTAAGTTTTATGAGTTGTGAAATATTTTCAATAATTTGAGTTTCTATAGTTTCAATTTGAAAGTCACGTAGATATTGATCCATTATTGCCGAAACCCTTTCAAATGAAATGCACCTTCATTCTATCCTATTCAATTTTTTTAAAGGGGTTGCTTGTTTTCAAAGGGTGGTGAAGGCGGAGGTATGAATTTATGCTTAAAAAAAGTCATTTTACAATTAAAAATGGATTTACCCTCATGAATTGTAAATTACGTATAAAATGAATTTCTCCGTTACTTATGGACCCACTGTACGTTTCTATGTGTATGTATAAAGATCTGGAAAAAAATCACGGCAACATACGATTTCCAATGTTTTTCGGAATGGTGTCTATAGTCGACCAGCTCAAATTATAACAAATATGCGCGAGGATAATCAATTAGTGAACTGGACCACTCTTGAATTGTTCCTACCTAGAGCGAAGAGTGGCACGTAAATGCACGAGATTGCAACGTAAATGTGCTCCAGACAAAGAGCCTAATGAATAAAAAGTGAGCAATCACTTGAAGCAATTGCGTTTCATACAAAGCAATTGCGCAACTAGCAAATGCTATAAGCAAAAGCGATTGCTAAATCTTGATATGAATAAAATTTCAAAGCGAATGCTGCGTTGTTCACATCTCAGTAGCAATTACTTTCACACAAGTCCAGACATGCCGTATCCACTCTAAATTAATTATGCCGATTGTGCTGATATTTTTCCATGAATTAAAGGAACATAAAATCGTTCTTAATAAATCACAAACTCTGCAAGTTAAAGTAGGAAAGGAGGCTTCTTCAACCATCTTAGCACATCAATATAGAGATATTTTTAACGTCTCACAACAAAACAGTTGTCAAAGAAAATTAGTAATATGAATGCAGAGATGAAGAAGAAGTTTGACTATAATAGGACAGGCAATAAACCAATAATCTATAAGCCTTGGGGAAAATTATTATTCGAAATTCTGGATGTACAAAAAAATCCCGTCTTTAAAAAAATACCAGGTCTAGTATTTAATTTTTTTATAAATATAAATTGTTAGGCGCTGTGTCTACTGGAGCTGATGAGGAAATACTTTTCGATAAGCCCTCTACTTCAACATCGAATGACCCTGTAGCTGCAGAAGGTAGTACTATTCCTAGAAAGGAAATCAAAATATCAAATAAATTACCCGAAACTGATGAAACTAAAATATAATCAACTGCTGAACTGCAACGATTAGTTTTATTAGAGCATCTGAAATTATGTCGTATGCAAAAGAACAAATCCTTAAAAAAAACTAGAATGCCAGCAGTGTTGTTACGGAAAAACGCAAGGTGTATTTGAATTTATAGTCAGGGAACACCAGATGCCTGAGAGTATTATCATTGTTCTTCATAAATACTGAGTATGTGAGTTAAATATGAAACTAATATATTTCATCTGGTCCCGATTTAAATGATAAGAATGAATTTTAAGTTGCAAATACATACATGTGTAACACTTATTTTCATGTTTTCATTTCTTCTAATGTTTAACTCATCAACCTGATCAAGATTTGCTTTTGAAAACGAAACTAAAATTATTTGCATAAGACAGTGTGTGTCAAAATAATGGCCACATAACATGGTAAACTTTTGAATCTTCGATGTAGAAAAAACTTCTTCCAAAAGTGTAGCTTACTCTGGAAAATATTACAGATATAATATACAGGGTAGTTGAAAAATAAGAAAACGTGTTGTTATTGGTACGAATAGAGTACCAGTAATTGACAAGATAGATATGCAAAAAATGTATTTTGAAAAAAGTTGTTTTTAATATAATTGTTGATAATTATTAATAAGATACTCACATGATTATTGAAGAGCATTTGAGTTGTTAATTATATTTTCTGCTGTTCTAATTGACGATTTATATTTGTTTTCCGGTTATCGTTATTTTCTGCGTTAATTTCAGAATTATCTTCTGGTTTAGAATAATCAAAATCACGCAGGCAATCATCGTCGATTGTATTTTCTCTAATTTACACTTTACTTCACATTGAAGGACAGGAAACTTTGCTTTCAATTGCCCAAAACGTCGTTCACTTATTACACGTTCTCGGCAGAAAACCTTATTATAATATTGCTGCTCTTGGGTTGTAGGATTTCTCCAGTAAGTCATAATCCAAGGCGAAATAGGATAGCCATCGTCTCCTAATAAGTAGTACACATTCTTCTGTGTAGTTTTTAACAATGTTGTATGCTATCGTGCACATAGCTTGGCCATTGGCAATCTACACCTGTGAATATTTTTTTTGCATTACAAGTTGCCTGCACGTTAATACTAGGGTATCATTTTCGATTTATATATTCATCACTGAATTCTTTAAACTTTGGAATCCTGACATGTGTACTGTCTTTTACACCGTTACCGTTTGGAAAACAGTATCTCTCTGACCACAACTGTTTAGCTTCCAGAACAGCTTGAGCACGTCTAGGAAATTTAATAAAAATATTGGCCTTCTCCAAAACCAAAATGTCTTACACGCAGTAGTTTGGTTGGTGAATACCGAGTTCTTCAGCTACATAATTTTTACAGCCCGAATCCGACAATTGCCGCAGAAAAATTTCCATTTTATTTATAGGTGATAGTGCAGCCCCTCACCTTTCACCAGTACCGGTCAAATCGATATAACTTTCTGAAATCATCATCTTTGCAATTTTTACGCACACTGTATATTTTTCTTTTACGCATATTCATAAATTCAGCCATAGCGAACCACACGTAAGAAGCAACTCACATGTATATGCCGCAAAGAACAAAAGTATACTGTCACCAAGCAAATGATGGAGGGGTCAACCTACTTTGGAAAATGGAGAGTAATTGCTATCTAGAACAAATTATTCTTTAATTTATTCATCACATTTGGAGCAAATGGTAGCAATCGCTACTATTTTTCAAGAAAAAGCTTTGACTTGACCCATTTTCTGAACTTCAAAGCAATTGCTGAAAGCAAAAGCAGTTACTCCAGTTTTTATTCATAGGATTTCAAGCAATTACTTCCGTTTTATAAGAAAAACAATTGCTCAATTTTTATTCATTAGTCTCAAAGAGTGCAGGAAGGGAAACAGTGGTCCGTCCAGTTGACTAATTGATTCTCCATTGGGCATATTTCTTATATTTTGTGCTGGTCGACTATATTCAAATACATTGGGAATCGTATATTGCGGTGATTTTTTCCCAGATCTGTATATCTACATGAGTGTTCATAACCTCTACACCCTTTTTACACGCTCTATATTAGCTTCACTTGTATGTTTGTAACCGACTCCTTTGGGCGCGATTTTGACCCACTTCCAGACGTACGAATGATTTGAAATTTGGCAGGCATACATAATTCCAGTGACAATGCATTAAGAAATTTTTGTTTGAAAAAAAAATGGCGGCTCCAATATGGCGTACGAGTTTTGTGATTATGGTCCGATTCGTTTCAAATTGGTATCTGAGGCTTTTCGTGGTCAGAGATTAAAATTCTTTTGTCAAAACTGAAAAATTGAAGATGGCAGATCCAAAATGGTGAACGACTTTTGTGATTATGGTCCGATTCTATTCAAAATTGTTATGTGGGGGTTTTGGAGTCCAATATTATGATTCTTTCGTGAAAATTAAGAAATTCCAGATGGCGGCTCCAAAATGGCAGATCGGTTTTGTGATAATGGTCCAATTCTATTCAAAATTGGTATGTGGGGGTTTTTGGGGTCGGAGATTATGATCATTTTGTCAAAATTGAAGGATTCAAGATGGCGGCTCCAAAATGGCGGACGAGTTTTGTGATTATGGTCCGATTCTATTCAAAATTGAAGAATAATAGTTAAAAAAATTGAATAATAATAATAACAGTTTGAAAAACTAAAGAACACGCTTCAATAGAAAACAAAACTAAAAATTTGAAAATAAATAATAGTTTAAAAACTAAAAAACACGCTTCAATAGAAAACTTAACCAAAAAGTAGAAAATAATTCTAAATGAGTTTGAAATAAGAATACAGTGATTAACAACAAATTTATTTCATCGTGAAAAAGCGTGGGGTGCTTTTTAAGATATTTTCATGATGATTCTACTTTTACCAATATCTGTCCATGAAATATCAACAACAATTGACATCAAGCACTCCACGCTTTTTTACGATGAAATAGAATTGTTGTTAATCACTGTATTCTTATTTCAAACTCATTTAAAATCATTTTCAACTTTTTAGTTCAGTTTTCTATTGAAGCGTGTTCATCAGTTTTTAAACTATTATTCATTTTGTTTATGTAAGCAGACATGTCCAGTACCATGTAGTATGGTCTCAATGGAATAAATATATTATTATTATTATAACACTCCCATCTGATGGACGACTAACTGATATTATTCACCCTCGTCGGGAAATTTCATTAACCGCCAGAGAAAACCCATTTCTTCATACGTTTTTAAGTGTGTGACACCTTGAATAGTGCGAATTTTCCTCGCCTTTATGGCTGGTATTCAGCGAATGAGAAGTGGCGCCGTTTTGCTTGCTGTAGGTAGATTTAGGTAATAGGACCCTTGTGTATAATATTCTATTTTTATTCGAATGGGATTTCATATGTTATGGCGCGGTCGTGTCTGAAATTTCACGAATGGTTCGCTGGAAGTATGGCTCTGAAAAATGTTTTCGTATCAAATATGGATGCATTTTCCAGATGGGCTTGAATACAAATGAGAATCTTTCCACCAGAAGAAATATCACTAAGGAAGATGGATTGATGAAAGTTATGTGTCCGTACTTTGCAACTGCGATGGAGGGCCAATCTTTATTGTAGTATTTCCACAACACCTCATTTTCTGTCAACAAAAAACATTCAAATGAACAAAAACACAGAAATATCATAACTGGGATTAATAATAATTATAATAATAATAATTTATTGCATAAATATATATATATATATATATATATATATATATATATATATATAAACAACTGAGTTAGTTTGATATTTACTGTGTACCTAATAGAATTTCGTTGAAGGATATACCTAATTTTTTTATTACAATAAACAGAAACCCAAAGAAACCATGGACGGTTGTATATGGGTATTTATACTACAATAATGGTATATTTTTGGTGTTTGATGAAACATGTGAGATTTGACAACATGTAAAACGGTAGTTTTTTCTCAGATAGAGAATCCTAGTGCCATATCACATAAAAATTTAAGAATTCAAAAATTGTGGTAGATTTAATAGTATACTAGTATATAAATATGAATAATATGAGAATGTGCAGAATATAATATGTAAGTATGTAAAATTATGAAAATGTGGGAAAGCAAATTGTATAGCACTTTATAATTTTCCAGCTTATGACAATCTAAATCATGTATTTTGAAAGATTCCTTCAGTACTATCATCCCAATATTGTACTTGATTTAGATGCACTTTATATTCGTCAAGATTTTCATTCATACTTTGAATATTCTGATGTAATATTCTGAAGCAGTTTAGTGGGCTATATTGGCTTAAATAAGTATTTACGTCAGATATATCAGTGCACTCTTTTGTGCTAATGGGATCATAATTAAAATCTCTAATAAGCTGATGAGATGAAATAAATGAAATTATTAGTAATTTTTTTTTCAGTTACAAAAGAAAACAATTTAATTTTTTATTTTTATCCAGGGACGATGATCCAGATCTGGTTCTGATAACACTAGTAACGTCAACTACTGGTGGTATGTATTTTTTGATACTAGAGGCAGTGTTTTTTGTATAGTCCGGTAGATCTTCGGTTTCTTCGCTAATCAGAAATTCCTGTACTGTGAAAGTTGCTGCTTCCGTGACCAGTCTACTTCCTTTTATAAATTATTTCTTATTACTGTTCAGTTTTCTCTCCTCTCCTAGATGACGTTTCAATACTTTCAGTTCTTCTTGTTGGATCGTTATTGAATCATGAACAATGGATACACCAGTATTTTTAAGTTTTCTAGTATTTTGTAGAATCCCTTTTTTTTTCAATTGTGTGACAAATTCCACTTTTATTGGACAGTTTTTATGTTTTCCCATGCAGTAAATATTGTTAATATCTCTGATATCTTCGTTAACTTCTAGTAGTTTATTCAGTTCGTTGATCACTATTTGAGGAGAGATTTCAGCCGGATCCTCATCAAAACCGAAAATAACCAAGTTATTTGATTTATTTTTCCTTTCCACCACTTCTAGTTTGTTTTTCAGGGTTAGGTTTTCTGCTTCTTGGTCATTCATTTTGTGTTTTGGTTCTTCTATAGAAAGCTTCAACCTATCTTCACTGGCTTTTATTGAGTTCTTCAGTTCTTCCTTGGTTTTATTCAGTTCTGCAATAATTTTGGTCACAGCCGAATCATTTAGCGACATATTCAATTTTAGTATATGGCCTGCTTTAGTTTATTGATGCTTATGATGAAACGAAGTGGCACGTTACTGGTCACCCGAACGTTAAAGCAATCCGAGAGTTTTTTATTTTTCAGGTCTGGTAAATGTTTATCAGGAAACTTTCATTTCTTCCTTTTTTACTTGTTTTTTTTTCACTGATAGTCGTTTTTGATGTTGAGGTGATTAATGATTATTAATGAAAACTTGGTTTAACTGATATGCAGATAGAAATAAATTTTAGATCACATGAAAGGGTATAATTTCACTAATATTTTGATGTCAAGCTCAACATGAAGTCAATTTGTTAACCACTGAAATACTCAATTTACTTGGAGCACTAACAGAGACGTGTGCACTTGCTGAGTATCTCACATGATTCGTTTGATGGACTCGCGCAATTCGAAATATGTGGATGATTACGGATTTTTTTCCTGAAAACGAATCCGAAATGAAAACGGTGCGCTCTCTCAACCTTTCCAAGTTATAGCCGTTCATACTTGAAAATCCAGACAAAATCACAATGCCCCTCCTCCTCACCTCCACATACTACACACACTTATTTGCAGCACAATTTGGCTATCGACAAAACTCCAACCTTCTTCAACACATGCACCCTAACCTCTCACATCTGACTCAGCTTTAGGTTGGGTTATTTGTTTGTTGATGATGAGTGGTTCATTGATTTATTAACTTCAATTATTGAAGGTGAATGCGCATGCGCCAAGAACTAAACACGTTTTTAATCAGAGACGCGACTTTGTTCGTCCATCCCGTTCTAGAAGTAATTATTCCTCGTGACAAAATGTTGGAGTACGACAAGCTCATTTCATTTGTTGCAAATTCTTCTTATGATAACATTACCACAAAATTGTGACATTTCTTTTCACGTGTCCAGCGATCTGTCAAATTGAAAACAATATGGCGGCTGAGGGCACACATTGTAATTCGTTATAAGAGACCATAGTTATAGTTATTTATGTACCAAGGACGAAAAACTGTCTATTATAGTCGAGCCTGCAAATTGATAGCCGAGGCTAGCAAGCAGGCGAGACAATAGACAGTTTTTCGCCGAGGTGCATATTACATTTTTCCGTCGACCTCTACATACGTTTATGAAAGTAAGCAATCACCTGTTTGCTGGCTTCGACTACGTCCCACTCTTCGAACTGTAGACTCGATCATAATTTTAATGAATTTAAACAAAATGTATTCTGATTTGAAGTGTAACAACTCTCTACTTTAATTATACTACAAAATTAAATCAATCTCGAAAAAGAATATCGAACGTACAGTTTCTGCAATTATTGATATTAATTTCAGTTTCTGCAATAATTGAAATTAAGAATACAGTTACCGAGTTACAAAAGGAAAACACAAACCTAAAAGAAGAAATCGAATACCTGAAAAGGGACCAGAACAAAAAGAACATAATAATATTTGGTTTAAAAAAAAGGAGAGAAGAAATAACACCCAAAAAACTAAGCAAGGAACTTAATGAACTATTAGACGTGGAACTAAACGAAAATGATTTTAACGACTGCTACCCACTTGGAAAAGCAGAAAATTGTCCAATAAAAATCGAGTTCTTGTCTAACCTCAAAAAAAAACAAGTCCTGCAGAACTGCAAAAAACTAAAAGGGAAAAATATTTCCATTGCCCATGACTTGACTCATAAACAGAGAAGCGATCATAAAATTCTACGAAAACACTTATTTCTTGCCAAGGGAGAAAATTATGAGGACTGTTATATACGAGGTAATAAATTAATTGTAAATGGCACGATATATGAGGTGAATGATTTGTTGGAAAAGGAATACCAAGGAGACCTAAATCTTGATAAACCCAATAGTGCTCCTGCGACACCAACTTCAGGTACACATTCTGCACCAAGTGACAACCCGTCACCCACGAAAGCGAAACAACAAAGTGCCATGAGAAGATTATTGAGCAACGAAAAACCGTTGAAACACAAAACCGAGAACACGCTCCTTCAAGTAGTTGCGATTTTTCTCAACCTGGCTAAGCCTAGAGCAGAATATATTCAAGCTCTTCTCCAACCAACACAGCAACTCAATTTGTATGAAGAGGAAAAGATCGACAAAAGCAACCAATTACCACTTAGGAATATCAGTGACACTCAAACAAATCAAGTGAACAATACGCCACAGACTAGTGTAACCACAAGGAAAGCAGTGAAGCCTAAAGAAACCAGAGTAAGAAATTACCTGCCCGATGAACTTATTCTAAAATTCGCTTCTTCTCATCTTAGCATATTATTGAATTGATGTTTAGTTTATTTCACTCTTTGTATTATATTAAGGTATTAACACTATAAAGCCAAAATGGACCCATTCATAAAAGAGTATAAGAACGAACCAATAGTAGCAAAAGTAATCTCAGATGTTAAAGATTTTATACCAGATAAACAAAATCCATTTAGTATAATACATTTTAATATCAGAAGTATCACAAAAAACATGGATGAGATGAAAATATTCTTGAACAGACTTTCTCTTGAATTTCAAATCATTGTACTCTCTGAAACATATCTTGTCTATGATTTGAATATAGTGGAAATTGATGGCTACACCACAATATATAACAAAGGTACACTGAACAAAAATGATGGTGTAATAGTGTATATTAAAAACAGCATTAGTTTCACATATAGCGTAATAAACATTGGTGACATTAAGGCTCTTGAAATCACAACAAAATCAAAATATGCAAATGCCATGATAACTGCCATCTACAGACCCCCAAGTACTTGTCCAAAAAGGTTCAATATAGATCTATTGGACTATATACAGTCTATTGAAAAAAGTGACTGGCATATAATAACGGGAGATATCAATATAGACTTATTTTCAGATTCAGAGTTTGTCGAAGAATACAAAAATTCCTTGAATAGTTTTGGGTATGAGTCATACATCAATAGCTACACCCGACCACAGAGTCAAACATGTATTGACCACTTCTTTGTTAAAACTGTATCCCATAGAAATATCCAATCATTTGTCTTCCAATTCAATATAACAGACCATTACCCTATAGCATTAACAATAGATCTAAACCAAAGTTCACATAATAATATTTCAAATGAAAATAAATACAAGCAATATATAAACTTCTCATCATTAAAACCGATTTGGAATACGAGACATGGGTCGACCTATACTCGATACGGGATATAGACAAAATGACTGATAAATTCATTCAAAACTTAACTTATATATTGAAAGAAATACGAAAAATGTCAAGCTAAAAAACAAAATATAAAACGAAGAAAATGGATAACTTCTGCACTCTTAACATCGATAAACAAAAAAGAGACAATGTATAAAACATTAATGAAAGACCCAAACAACCAAATTTTGAAAACACAGTACCATACTTACAAAAATAAACTAGATAAGATAATAAAAAATTCTAAAAGAACTTATACACAAAAATTAATCAAAAATAACATGAACCAATCCAAGGCTCTCTGGGAATGCGTAAATGATATCTGCAATCGATCCAAACCAGAAACAAAAATAGAAAAATTATATCAACTGACGGTACACCACTATTTTCCAAAAAGCACATCTCTGACAGTTTCAATGAATATTATAGTACTTTGGGTCAAACATATGCAAGTAAAATAAAAGTTCCGGATGACTATATAGAACATGACACAAGATTGAAAAATTCAATGTATCTTTATCCCACCGATACCAGAGAAGTCCACGACATCATAATGCAACTGAAACCAAAAAAGGCTCCTGGTCACGACAATATACGCGCTGAAACCTTGAAAAACATATCAAAACAGATAACTGCCCCTTAACCCATTTAATAAACTGTTGTTTCGAAAAGGCTATTTTCCAAAATCATTGAAAATTGAATCGTGAAACCACTATTCAAAAGTGGTAGTAAATTTGAAATGATAAATTATAGACCAGTCTCATTAATATCAAACTTATCTAAAATAATTGAGAAAATCCTCAAAATCAGGATACTCAGCTTTTGTACGAAATTTAACTTGATATCTAAATATCAGTATGGATTTAGGGAGGGAAAATCAACAGATGATGCAATTTACCAATTAGTATCTAATATTTATAACTCACTGGATAAAAGTAAATCATCATTATGCATTTTGTTGACCTCTCTAAAGCATTCGATACCGTGTGCCACAGAAAATTACTTGACAAACTAGACCATTATGGGATAAGAGGAAATATATACGGAATATTAAAAGCTTTTGACAGAGCGCAACAGAAAGTAAGTATTGAAGGGAGTTGAGTGATAGTAGATATGTAACATACGGTGTTCCACAAGGAACTGTACTTGGTCCACTGTTGTTTACTCTGTATATCAACAGTTTACTTTCTTTAGGAACCAGGGGCAAAATTTTGAGCTTTGCAGATGATACGGCTATATTCTATGAGGCGAAATCATGGAACACCTTGAAAGCAGAAGTGGAGGATGATTTTAGAGTTATAGAAAAGTGGTTTCGATATAATACACTAACTCTCAACCTGGAAAAACAAAATATCTACCGTTTTCCTCATACTCCAGTGGACTACCAAATATGGGTCCTTTGATTATCGGACCAAATTCAGAAATACCTGAAGCTGAATCGATTAAATATTTAGGTATTGTAATTGACCGACACCTCAAGTGGGACCTTAACATAAGAAATATAGTCAACAAGTTAAGAGGTATGTTATATAGATTTAAATATCTGAAAGATTACCTTGACACGAAACACCTAGAAATATTATACTACGCACTGGTTCAATCTCAACTAACTTACGGTATTGTGGGCTGGGGTGGTGTAAATGACACGCACTTAGAAAATTTAAACGTCATTCAGAGATGGATATTACGAATTATATACGGTAAACCACTCAGATTCTCCAATGATAAATTACATGAAGAATCGGGAATATTTGACAGTAGGCAACTTTTCTGTCAAAATATACTAGTCAACATAAAAAAAAACAAGATCTCTTCTCACCCTGTTACACACTCCTACAGCACAAGAAATAAAACAATATCATTAAGCGTACCTCGCTGTGACAAAACCATAGGGCAACGTCACTGTGACTTTCTTGCACCAAAACTTTATAGTCTAACACCTGTTGATATAAGGAACTTACAGAGCATCAATTTATTCAAGAAAAAAATAAAAAAATGGATTTTGGCTTTTGGAAGGAGCAAATTACACGATTTTTTAATCAAAAACTAAATTAATATATGGTTAGGTATTTTATACTCTTCAATCGAAAAAATGAATGGTCTACTTATTATTTTTATTAGTAATATAATTTATACTCATGTTCTCCCGTGTTAATTGTATAAGTCTGAGTACATCTATATATGTACGTATGCGCATATCTCTCAATTAGTTACTCGAATTTTTATATTCTGATACTTTTATATTTTATATTTGTACATTTTAGATTTTTAAACTTTTAAACTTTTCCCTTTTAGCACTTTACATTTTACATTTATAAATTTTACATTTTACATTTTTATAATTACATTTTTACATTTTACATTTTTACATTTTACATTTTACAATTTTCAATTTTCATATCTTCATATCTTCACATTATATCTATATATTTTATATTTTCAAATTATTTCATAACGAATCATCTTCAACTAGTTATGTAATGATCACCTACTGAAATTGATGGAACATACAACAACATGAAGCCACGTACAAGCGATAGTTACATTGGAACTAAAGCTTCTGTGGTATCCCCTGTTTATTTACTGTACGCACTTTAATCATATATACCTTTTTTGTAAATATTTTCTTGGTGAATAAACTTTATTATTATTATTATTATTATAATTCCTGCTGTCTAAGAAGATGCAAGAGACCAGTTTTGATTTTGGGTACTTGTTGATGCAATTTCAGATGTAAGTGCTCCAGCAGCACTATTTCGAAAACATCTCTCTTGGAGTGCTTTACCTGTTGAAATGCATTTTGATACGTTTATTTTATTGGGAATGGGATCCCCGATGTATCCCTCGGCGACTGTTGAGCATTCCAACCTCCGTGAGGTTTCAAAGACAGAATATCTGCGCCGGTATTGACCAAAAGTGTGCGCCGATAACAATTCCCGGTAAACTCTAGTTCGTTTGGCAATTTTAGGTATTTTGCGATCAAGCTAGGTATCTTCGCAGATGTAGGCACACCAATCACTTGCTGTACTCTTTCCTAATTTATAATTGACCAAAAATATATTATGATAACAATGCTTCGGTCTTGAGTTGGCGTACTGTCGGAATATTTCTAAAGGATTCACTCCGTCGCAAAGTTTGTTTGTAACTGTAAAAACCCGCCTTTTACCATTTTTTGAGTTTGGAATGGTTATTATTAGCATGTCGCCTTGATCAACAATATCTTTGGTCGTTATTTTACGTAGTTCGTCTCTTCGACAAGTTCCAGCAATTCCAATAATTAAACAGAGCGGTAATAAAATAACAATAAATACATGAGCAAAATAAATTAAAATATGTTACCTTGTGCAAAAGATACGTTTCATCTGGGGCATCACGAAGAAATCTAATTTTTTCATCTCGACTAAATACTCTTGATTTTTTCGCTTTGTACCCAACGCTTTGTTTTTTCAAAAATGCAATAAGTTTCGGAAATTTGGAAATGTTAACGTTATATGAAGATAAAATCTTTTTAACAAAAAATTAAAGCGACGAAATACGGTACTGAAAAAAACCTTTTCAGACTCAACAACTAAGCTCCTTAACTAATGTTAGTAACTAATTTTGAGTCGGCGCCAAACAAACAAGCAAATGAATAGGTAAGGCGTAAAATGATGGCAGCGAGTTGGGCGGTGACATTCTGATAATTTTTTTAAGTAATTTAATGATCTTCGTTGATTGTTTGTTTGGCGCCGACTCAAAATTAGTTACTTCCATTAGTTTAGGAGCTTAGTTATTGAGACTAAAAAGGTTTATTTTATTTTTTACTTTTCAGTTCCGTATTTCGTCGGTTCAATTTTTTGTTAAAAAGTTTTCATTTTTCAATTTTTTGTTGCTGAAATCTACTAATTACTAACTGCTTGCTTTTTGATTACTTCCAAAATACTTACTCACCCACCTTACTTCAACTATTACCAGTTAAATTATATGATTATCTACTTTTACTATTTGTTGTAATATAAGTTATTTTTGTTGTTCTGGTTAGTTTATTTCATCACTTTGTATATCATTCCATCCTCTCATAGAATAAAATGATTGTGATAATGATACTAGCGATCTGTCATTGTCAACTACAATGTGTGCCAATCTTCACAAGTGAAAAATCAATTATCCCCTATTTTTCTACCCGTAAGAGTGGATAATTCCATTCGAAATCCGAACATGATCATCTATGAGGTATACCCTACCTGATGGAAGAAAAATCATCCAAATCGAATATCCCAGTACAAAGTTATGCCTGATAGAACCGGTTAACGAACCAGAATTCAGAGGGTGAGTGATCAATCTCCTTCATTTTGCTACCCTCAGGGGTGGATTTCATCTTTCAAATTCGAATGGGACCAACTTCAAAGTACACCCTATCCACAAAAAAAGAATTATCGGAAAATTATTAAAAAAAATATATGTACGCGTCGACTAGAGAACCTCCTCCTTTTTGGTTTCCTCGGTTAAAAATGGAAATATATCTCAGACATTTCTGGAAGTGTCCATTTCGCAACTAGAAAATTATTTATGCATAATGTACCCTTAGTCGAAATCATCAAAAATGATACAAATTATACACAAATCTCAAACACAATTGCATTTCGGTTTTTGTGGTTTTGTCCTGTTTGGCTTTGGCAACATTGTTTGAATTCTTTGGTGATCTGTCAAAAATGTTAACCTCACTGTGCATAATTTGCAAGTTTCTATCTCTTCTTTGTTCGATATAAAAAGATAAGCGGCATCCTTATTGTGTTTGACGATTTTTTTGAGCATTTGAAACATTTTATCAGTTATAGTGTTGTGTATTTCATATTTGAAAAATTGGAATAATAAGTTCAGTTTAAGGTTGGTAAAACAATTATCAAAATATTGAACGTAATCTTTTGGATCGAAGACTTGATTGCTCCAATAATACGGTTGATTGATTCTGAATATTATGTATTCATCAATCTATCATAGATACACATTAATATAATGGATCGTATGAGGGAGGTATATCCTCAAGGCTTGAGGGAAAAAATGATAAAAGGGCAAGAAAACTTTGAAGAGAAAATGAAGAATCTTGAGAGGCTTGTAGTGGGCCTGCTACTAGTCGATTAATGGCTGTAAATGATAATAATCATATACTATTACTTTCTACAAGTTCAGATAGAATTCCTGAAGTTGATCAATGTGATTCAAGTTCTGAAAATTTGTCTGATTGTTCTTGCTTTGGAGAATTCAGCTCTACATCAAGAAAAGACCTAGCTCAAAATTATCCTGTTGAGAACTTCCATGAAACTATTAAAAAAGATGTGAACATAAATTCAAAGTTAACTGAATGGGCCTTGAAACACGAAATAACACGTGCAGCAATAATACTTTGTGAGTATTTTTATCTCTCATTGTAAATCCTGAAAGAGCTATAACATGATATCTGTATTAGTTTTTTTTTCATTGACAATTCCATTCCACCTGCAATAATGTCTTTGTTACAGGATCTCTTGAAGCCATTGGCAATAAAAAACAGATTCAGGATGCTTTGCAGAAGTTTTTCAGGAGGACCAAGGAGAGAAGCCACAGAGAAAAAGATAATGCATGTCCTGCAACAAATGCAACACCCTAATATGTGTACAATTTTCAACTGATTCACCTAGTCTTTTTTTGTTTATCAATCATATGAATTTATATATTGAATGAGTTTTGTTTGTCGTTTTTTTATTCGTCATATTTCAACACAATATAACATATTAGTTTCTGAATTAAACTCGTTTTGTGTTAAGAATCTTTTGATTTAATTTTGTTTTTTTCATATTTTCTATGAATTTTTAAATTGAATGAATGGAAGTACAGGACCTTCGAAGATATCTAGGGATGTACCTCATATATCCCAGGGATGTCCCTGGGATTTTATTATGGGACATCCCTAGGGTGTCTGATATCAATTGTCGGGACTTGGTGCATTGCTGGGACGTACCAGAAGGACATCTCTTGGGTGTCCATTTCGGTGTGAAGTAGATATCTCTGGGACGTCCCTGGTATGTCTGGATATCCCAGAGACGTCCTAGTAGCAAATGAAGGACGGCCCTGGGATGTACAGGGGATGTACTTGTGTTGTTAGGGATGCTGACGAGTTTTGGGATTATAGCCCGATTCCATTCAAAAATGGTGTGTGAGGGTTTTTGTGGACGAAGATCATGATTTTTTTCAAAACAAACGAATTCGATATGGCAGTTCCAAGATGACGAGTTTTGTGATTATAGCCCGATTTCTTTCAAAATTGATGTATGGGGGTTTTTGGGGTCGGACATCATGATGTTCCTGTCAAAATTCCGGAATTCAGAATGACGGCTTCAAGATGGCGACGTGTTTTATTCTTATGGTCCGATTCCAATCAAAATTGGTATGTGGGTTTTTTTGAGGTCGGAGATTATCAATTCTTGTCAGAATTCAATGAAATGATGAATTTCATGAATGACTAGAAACAATTGAATAAAAGTGATCAAAAATAAGACAAGCTTTTATACAAATCCATTTAAAAGGTTTTTTTTTTACCCAGTTTATTATGTGAGTAGCAGATTCAAAAGATTGTCGCGAATATAAAATAAGTATCATTGCGCGGCAAGATTTTGAATCTGCTACTCACAGAATAACCTAAGTCAAACAATTAGAGATTTTGTTTTGTCATGATTTAGAATGAAGTGAAATTATCAACCTCATCTTGCTCGGCTTACAACTCCCACTTTTCTTCTTCCACACTGTCATTCCCGATTTCTTCGAGGTTGTGTGAAAGTATTCCCTTTCATCGTGCTCTTCAACCCATCTTTTCCATGGAAACCCGCATGGCATGCTCGACAGGCGTTAATTTCTCACGTTAATCTGGGGTGAGTCGTTTATTAATCAAACGTTATCTGATCCAGGAAGTCTGTGACTCGGCCAAGCCGTTTGCACTATTCTCTTCCTGATCCTAGATAGCGCTGAAACTCGGTTAAGTGCCCTTTATGTCGCGGTCTCCCGATTCAATTTTCTCCTTGGATAATGCAGATGAACGTTATGAATATCAGAGTGATAAAATGGCTCTTTCGTTTTCTTGATATTGCTTTCAGAAGAAAGATGAAATATTTAAGTATATTTGTAAATAGATATGTATTTGTATATATTACGATTGTAACAGAAGGAAAATAGCTGAAAATCATCAACTATTCATAGGAAATTTGTGGATAGCATCATTAACGAATCCGACATGGAAAAGTTCATTTATTATTCGAAATATCCGGTGATTCTAGATAGGAAGAATTTGATGATTTGTAATACATCTCCGGCAGAGTCGGTGATACGGTATTGTATAATAGCTTGGGGTGGAACATTTTATAGTTCAATGACCTGCATGCAAACAGCGCAAAACGCTTTATTAAAAATAATATTCCAGAAACACAGATTGCATACAAGTGAATCAGTATACAGAGACGCCAAATTACTAAGCTTCAGATCTTTATATACTTTCCAAAGCCTGACATGGATTTATTCAAACATGGAAAAATATGACCAATGCAAATCCAAAGTAAGTAGATTCACCGATAAAATACAACTTCCATTGTTTCACAAGACTCACACTCAGAGATTCGTTTTCTTTTTTGGTCCTAAACTCCACAATATGCTCCCAGCACTTCTGATAAATATAAACACTCATCCCAAATTCAGAATTATACCTCGCTGAAAATGCAACTGTGTTTAACAATATCTTTTGAGTTCCCTACTACAAAACTGACGCAAATTAATCATATCACACAAAAATACCATTAGAGTATTCATTCAGGATTACCCTCTCTCACTCTTTCTTTTGGTTTACTGCATTAACCTTCTCACTCCAATATATATTATATGATCTTTAATATGAACTTTTGCTCCCCTTCTACCCGCCACTCATTAATTTTTGTTTGATTCCTCAAACCGCACCTAAATAATTGTTTCATTTTTTATAGTCGTAAGTAATCATCCAATTTGAGAGAATTGGCACAATACAGGCATATTCTATGCTTAGGTGTAATTCTCGATAATTTGATGAATGTAAAATTGCACATAAAATGGTTATTATGTAATTGATTATTCGAATTGAATGAATTTGATTTGATTTGATTCTCGGAAATATGTATTACTCGAGTTCGTTTAACTGTTTGAATAGATCTGGTGTACTTTTGTATATATCATGAAACACCGAACACTGTTTAGGATGGATTATACAGGGTGTTTCTTAAGTACGTGTAGAGGAGCATATTGCGGACGTCAAAATAAGAAGAAAAGTTCCTATAAACGTATGTCCGCAAGTTATTCGTTTCTGAGGTGCAGGGTGTCAAAGTTAAATGCTTATTTTTATTTTTTGTGAATATATTTCAAAAAATTGTGATATTCGAGCAAAGTTTGGTATCTAGAAGTATTTTTCAATGGCAAAATCAAATTTGATGTTAATTTGTCCTTCGGGGGGTGGCGCCACTTACATGTCGTTTCAGTCATTTGAAATGTCATAACTTTTTGTACGTACCTGTATCACGTTTTCTAGAGGAAAAATCGATTTTTCCAACATTTTTGTGTGAAAAATATATTCATAGTAGAGGTCGCTGCGAGCAACTGTTTTAGAGTTATTGGGATTTGAAATAATCGATGCAAGTGATTTTGAATGACAAGATTCAAATTCAAAATAATTTAAATAAAAAAAAATTTTCTTAATTTTATTTCAAAATAGGAATCGGGTGTTATTACAATTTGATACTATAATAATAACAGTAATTGAGACCGATTCAATACTAAAACAGTTAGTTGAGGGTAATAATTAAAATAATTGTTCAAAATGGCCACCTTGCACCATTATGCATGCGTCGGCTCGTCGTCTCATGGACCCTCGTACATGTTCCATTATAGTACCCTATTTTGGAAAGAGTCACATTCAGCAATGATTTGTTGACGAAGTTGTTCTTTGGTTTCTATTGGCACCGTATAAACCTTCAATGACCCCACAAAAAAAAATTGGATTTCAATCCGGGGACCTCGGAGGCCAGACCAATCCATCTGTTTCTAAATCGCTGATTTGAAAATTCTAGAACTATTAAAGTAAACTGCGCTGGTGCTCCATCATGCATAAACCATATTCTTTGTCTCTGTAAAAGTGGAAAGTCTTCAAGTAATTTAGGCAAAATATTTTCAAGGATATCATGATAGGAATTTCCATTAGAAGTCCTTGGAAGAAAGTGGGGATCAATCAAATAATCTCCAACAATACCAATCCACACATTCAACGGAAACTTGTGTTGAAACCTGGACTGAACTATTGCGTGAAGGGTTTTCGTCACACCACACATGATTATTATCAAAGTTCATTATGGCGTTCTTTGAAAAATGTGCCTCGTCAGTGAATAATATCTCCGCAGTAAATTGAGGGTTTCGTGCAATTTCCTGCAGTATCCATTGGCAAAATGTTACACGGGGAAGGAAATCTCGGGGCATCAATGCTTGAACACGCTGTATGTGATAAGGACAGAATGATTTTGTTTGAGAATTAACCAAACTGATTTGTGATGTACGTTCAGATTTTGCGAAATTTTTCTCGTGCTTGTCTGTGGATCTTCTTCGATTGCCTGAAGAACAGCTTCTTCAACTTCTCGTGTCCTAGTAGTCAACGGTCTGTCTGCCATTTGAGCTTTTTTGGAGGATCCAGACTCCATGAGCCGCTGAAAAGGGTTTGTGAATGTCTGGTGATTCGGCGCTCGATGATTAGGGAATCTTCCATTATAAATCCGTCTAGCCTCGTAGCAATTGCCACCGGCAAGACCGTATACATAAGTCATATTAGTCATTTCGCTATTCGTGAATGCTGCCATTCGAAAAAGATTGAAACAAAAATACAGCAAACAACTTTACTGCTACAAGAACGGATTGAAATGACATGATAAGTACTCACCTGACTGTTATCTATTTAAATCGGAAAAGAGTCCAAAGAGACTATGTAACAAAAAACAAGAATCATTTTTTGACTACATTCAAGTGTTGAATGTGGAAGACCATTGAATGGAAGGAGACAAATGCATTGGAATATTTTTTCCCGATATTACTACTTAGAAGCGACTTACGAGCCCAACGGAAATAATTCAAATGCATCGATTATTTCAAATCCTAATAACTCGAAATAAGTTGCTCGCAGCGACCTCTACCAGGAATATATTTTTAACACGAAAATGTTGGAAAAACCAATTTTTTCCACTAGAAAACGTGTTACAGTTACGTACAAAAAAGTTATGACATTTCAAATGACTAAAAAGACATGTTGGTGGCGCCACCCCCATGAAAGATACAAACTCACATCAAATTTGATTTTGTCATCGAAATATACTACCAGATACTGAACTTCACTCGAATATCACAATTATTTTGAAATGTATTAACAAAAAATAAAAATAAGGATTCAACTTTGACACCCTGCATCTCAGAAACGAATAACTTGCGGACATATGTTTATAGGATCTTTTCTTCTTATTTTGACGTCAGCAACATTCTCCTTTATACGTATTCAAGATAATATCATGTAGATATGAAGGTATGAACGGAGAAAATTCGAATTTATTTTCCGGAAATTAAATGTGGGATACTCTGAATGAGGGGTACAAGAATTGTTTCCAAATGATCAACTGAGTAACGAAATAGTTGTTAGAATGGGAAGATTGAATTTTTATTGATACTTTTTCTGGGAATGATAACCTTTCCAATATATTTTCGTCTAATGACCACCAAACACATAGCGATTTTCATTCTTACGTTATTGACACCCTGAATTCGGTCATCGTCACATGTCAAATTGAAGATACGTTTTTTGACCTTCAGTCTCCTGGAAAATGTACTTGTTCGTTTCGTCAATTGATGGCATGTTGCCTTTTTCTGAATAGGTGAAGATTATCGCACAAGTGGCCTTTTTTTTAATAACCAATTGTTTCCCAATCAATTCGTAAAAATACTGAAAAAATTACCGCTACCGAAGTGCTCGGGAGCGTGGCGAAGCGTTGTTTGGAAATGATGATTAGCTGGCAATCAACTTGGATAGCAAGGTAAGCCAAGTAAGGTTAGGTTGCGTCACCTTTTCCTACGTAAGATATTGACTGGATGCATAGATCGGACCGAGACACGCTCCTCAGGATTATACTGATGCAAACTCAATATTTAAGCACTATGTAATATTGACATTCCTGCCTTATTTGAAGGTTTGAAAATGTCACTTTTAAATATTTTCCAAAAAAATTGAAGGTGAATGAGAACTGTCACTTTCCACCCGGGTGGCAATACCAAGACGATATAATTTGAAATTTTAAGATTAATTTCCAAAGTTGTTTTACTTCTTGATAAAATTTGTATTCATGTGTTTATAATTATTGGATATAGTACAATACAACAAAATGAGGTGGATGTACTTGAATTGAACAAGCAGAACGTGGGAGTAATTCTAATAATTTGAGCGCTAGTTGTTGCTTTTATTTCTTACGTAAATGAAAATGTTGATGGTTCACTTGATTGGTATGTAACTGCAAACTTTTGAAGAGAGGATATACTCGTTATTATCTGTCAGAAAATAAGCTGTCTCACACTGATTGTCCGTGGAAGAATCAATGTAACCATCCGCAACTGTACTGGATTTCCATCCGCCTAATCGTTTTAGTTGTAGAATAATCCCTTCATTCTTTGCCAGCCAGGTCACTCCAGTTCTTCAGAAGAAAAGGCCGGTAATGATCTCGGGATTCTTCTGATTTGAAAAAACTGCAAAATCAGAATTCAATAGAATTTGTCTATCCTAAGAAATTGATATTTGTGGTTTTCATTTCCAATAGTTCGTCGCTTTGACAAGCGTCTGAAATGCCAATGACGCAACCATAAAAAAATTGCGCCTGTGAAAATAATCATGAATGAATAGATATACAAAAAAATAATAAAATATAACAGTGCTACTTACTTCTTAAATGAGATATTCCTTATGTGCCTTGGC
Organism: Gonioctena quinquepunctata; assembly: GCA_018342105.1. Lineage (NCBI taxonomy): Eukaryota > Metazoa > Arthropoda > Insecta > Coleoptera > Chrysomelidae > Gonioctena > Gonioctena quinquepunctata. Next base: position 454,059 of record JAFIRS010000237.1, on the reverse strand, counting down.
CAAAAAATCATCGATATTTTGCCCAGTAAGAATGAATCAATAAATATATATATATATAATTATTATTATTGGGAAATTTTATTCAATATAAAATAATAATGGTATTACAGGAATGAGTAGTAAGGTTAAAAACAATTTGAAACATATAAGGTTATGAAATGAGATAAATATTTGATAAAAAATTCATTTATAAGTTGGAATGGATGTATGGTGAGTTGAGAGGTAACAAGAATATCATAATAAATAATAATACAGTTAGACCAGGGTCGATAATTTTTGAAACCAAAAAAAATTATAGTAGAATGAAACTCATTGGAAAAGGAAGAGAATATAATAAAAATGAAAGGAAAAATAATTTACGGGCGATCTGAGGTCGGGAAGTGGAAGGGGGTGAGTTTTTAAGGGTGAAAAACGGTTTATCTCGATTTCCGGCAAAACTACAAGTCCTATGGAAAAAAGTTGAAAAGCAAAGTTGTAGGTAATAAGAAGATCTACAACTTCAATATTCGTACTTTTTTCACATAATCTCAAAATTTACGTGAAAAATTCAAATAACCAAGTTTTTGGTTTTTTATTTTTACCTTTTACAAAAAAAAAATTTCACGGAATTTGGTGAGAGCACACTTTGTTATGTTCCAAACACACTGTAATTTTTTTTATTTAAAATATTAATTTTTCCACCTTATTTTGACTTAATATCGAAAAAGCACCCTAATTTGCAATCAGAAATTCTCCCGTCAAAATATCAGGTTTTTTAAAAAAGTCGGTGGGCTTTTAGTTCGTTAGTTCTACTTTCTGATAGTGTAGAGAAAAATATACATTACTATGATAAATGTTCTCAGAAAATGCAAAAAACGAAGAAAACTAGAATCCGATTTTTTTTTCAAGCATTATGTACAATTTTGAGCTATTTATTAAAATTAACCCTTTAATTGCTCGAAAACGTAAGATTCATGTTACATTGATGAATACAAAAATTACAAATCCATAAAACATAAAGATTGCAAAAAACATGCGAAAATAGTTGTTCTAAGATATTGAAGATAGGATTTAAAGGGGATTTCATCTAAAAAATGTCACTTCTCTATGAAATACCTCTTGATGGGCTTAAATTTTCCGTAGGTCACTCAGGTATATAAGTTATCCCAAAATACCAATAAATGGGCATCTACGCATATAATTTAAAGAAGATTCTACAACTTTCTCAAAATATTGTAGATGTCTTATTACATTCGGATTCCAGTTTTTTTCGTTTATTGCATTTTATGTAATAGTAATGTACTTTTTCTTATACCATCTGAAAGTAGAGATTTCAACGAACAAAAAGCTCACCGAATTTTTTAAAAAAGCTGATATTTTGACGGGAGAATTTTCGATTGAAAATTAGAATGCTTTTTCGAAATTAAATCAAAATAAGGTAAAAAAGTAAATATTTTAAATCAAAAAAATTACAGTGAGTTTGGAACATAAAAAAAAGATTTTCACCAAATTCCGTGAAAATAAAATTGTTGTTGAAGATAAAAAACCAAAAACTTGGTTATTTAACTTTTTCACATAAATTTTGAGGTTATGTGAAAAAATGTGAATACAAAAGTTGAAGATCTTTTTTTACCTACAACTTTGTCATTTGAGTTTTTTCAATAGGACTTTTGCCGAAAATCGAGATAAACCGTTTTTTACCCTTAAAAACTCACCCCCTCCCACTTCCCGACCTCAGATCGCCCGTAAATTATTTTTCCTTTTATTGTTGTTATATTATTTACCTTTTCCAATGGGTTTCATCCTACCATCATTTTTTTTTTTCACTTTTTACCATTTTCAAAGGCTTCAGCACAGGTCTAAGTGTACATATGGAATATAACAAACAGAACATGAGTACTCAGGTGGATTAGAAGACATGGAACGATTGAATGGCCGCCTAGATCCCCCGATTTGACTACTCTTGATAACTTCTTATAGGGTTATTTGAAATCGAAAGTATATTTTAATGGACCAGATAATATTGCAGATTTAAAAGTTAGGATAAGGGAAGAAATTAACAACATAACCCTTGAGGTCTTACAAAATGTTGTACAAGAATTGTCAAGAAGTGAATGGTGGTCATTCTGACCATTTAGTTTGATTGTAAAATAAATTGAAAAATACTTCCTAAACATTATGTGGCATTATTTCCCCCATTCTACGTATGGTATAGGTAAACTTTTTACATTTTCAAAATAAACTTTCTCAGGTATGATTGCACCAAATTTGAAAAACCTAATATTGCTGGACAGAGAATGAAAATCCCTTTCGAACAAGGTGCCACACGATCCCCTTTCTCATTTACATTTCTTGAGTGAGTGCTCATAATTTTCAGTGGATGTGCAAGAAGGGGGTAATAATTTCATACTGTAAATTGTCAAATTGACAAAAGAAATCGACATATTTCAAGTTTTTCCAAACAAATACATAATAACGCTAAAAATGAATTTATTCCATACCTATGGATCGCACTGTATAGTATTTCATTTACTTATTTCATAAAAAAAATCCAATAGTATTTTTCACACTGATTCAAAAAAATCAATGAAGGAACTCTACCCACATATGGGTGTTACCAGGAACGGGAAACATGTCCCCTTCTGTTTCAATATCACAGAAGAGACCATACGAGACAAAACCGCGTTACCCTTGCAAATTAAAATTACGACCACTCGATGAGGGGAATATCCGCATTCCGTGCCGTTGCCACCCTTATAGCTTTCCGGCAGTTTTCTGAATTAAAGGGGATATTTTAACTTTTTGCCGTCGGATGTTTCCAGCCAAAGGGCGTTTTCGGAGCACTACAATGACGTTAAACGCTTTCGAGCAAAACGGAATTTAGTATAGCATTATGTGGAGACAGGAGCGGTTTTGCCGATGCGGTCGAGTGTGTTGGATTGTTGGTGTACAAAAAAAAATTAGTCGTTAGTGAAAATTCGTTAGGGCTGGAATGATGCATCTGATGATATTCATAACACACAGTTCATTCGACTTCCTTGCAAAGTTCACCTACTCTAAGCTCCCAAGGATAGAGATTAAGGGTGAATTCAGTCAACTGTATTAATGATCAACATTGATATATCTTCAAAATATACAACAATCAAAGTAGAAAACTCTCAAAAAACATATAACTTCAAGAAAGCAGATTATCCGTCTTTGTATTTGGCTTTGCAAGAATGTGACTGGTCATTTTTGAACAATTACACAGACGCGAACCTTGCAGTTGGTAAATTATATGAGACAATATACTCCATTTTTGACACACACATACCACTATACAAAGCAATCAACCACAAATACCCGATTTGGTACGCTGCCGAAATTATAGAATATATTCGCGAAAAAGCCAATATCTTGAAGAAATATAAAAAGACTAATTCAATACAGTGCTAGTCAAAAGTCCCCTCCCCCCCTCGTATCTTTTGAACGGGTATACTTATAATAATGAAATTTGGAGGGTGGAAATAAACGGATGTAGGCTTCTCAACTGGTCATAACAGGTGACGCAATAGTCATAAATGACGTCACAAGGCCACTGTGACCAATAATTTTAAATGGGACCCTATGGCAAGTGACAGCTCGTTTGAAAGGTATTGAAAATAACTATTCAGTCATACCAATTTTGTTTGGGTTTCGGCTGATTTTGATTGATAAATTGAAGAAATACGAAAATTATAGTTTCGCATTTAATTAATAAAGATTTAAGAACCAGTTCTTATAATAAGTGTTCAAAATGTGCTCCATCTACTTCCTGGCAGTAATGCATCCTATTGCTAAACTCTTGTCGTACTCGTCCCAGTGTGTCAGCGAATTGCCCTACATTCTTCAACAATTCGTTGTTTCAGAATGGCAATACTGTCAGGTGCTGTAGCGTAAACCTCAGATTTCAAGTACCCCCATGAGAAAAAAATCTAATGGTGTAAGGTCCGGTGACCGAGCTGGCCATTCGATCGAACCTCGTCGTCCAATCCATCTACCACGATATTCTTCATCTAGGTAACGTCTTACTGCATCGTAATAGTGTGCAGGAGCACCATCTTGTTGAAACGTTATTTCCAAGTTGTCGAATTCATCTGGGTTATCTCTAGAATTTCAAGAATTAACGACTCAATATCATTTTGTAACATCTCCAGATACAATTCACCGGTTAAGTTAGCATTGAGAAAAAAGAGGCCCAACTAGTGGTTTCCCAAAATACCTGCCCAAACATTTACTTTTCTGAAATTGAGTATGTTTTTCACGAAAGATGTGAGGATTTGTGTCACTCCAATACCTCACATTTTGAGTGTTGACATTTCCATTGAGAAAGAAAGTACTTTCGTCACTAAAACAAATTGTCTGTATGTAGCCTGGTTGTTGGTTCATTTTATTGGACATAGTTTCACAGAATTCTAGTCTTCGGTCGGGGTCATCATCTGAGAGTTGGTGCACCATTTTTAATTTGTATGGATGAAATTTGTTTTTAGCCAACACCCTATGTACTGTCCTTTGACTGACTTCACAGATAGACGCAACTTGGCTGTGGAAGAAGTAGGGTTGACTACCATTTCTCCAATTATGTCAATTTTTTTGTCATCACTAATTGTTGGTCGACCAGATCGTTTGGCATCTTGAACACTACCTGATGCTTCAAACTTCCGAAGAAGCTCCCTCAAATAAATCCTCGATATAGGGCGATCGGGGTACCTCTCATTAAACAGTCGTTCCGCTGCATGGAAATTGTTTCTACATTCACCAATTATTAAGATAGCTGCTACTTTGTCGGCTACAGTACGTACCATTTTGCCTATGTAAACACTTAAACGTCTCGTTAAACAATAGCTTAGGTAAATTTTCAAGGTATAAACACTTTCGACAAGTAGAGAATTCAAAAACGTCAACCTTTTTGACAATTAACCAGAGGCGTACTTTTAAAAATCTTTATTAATTAAATGCGAAACTATAATTTTCGTATTTCTTCAATTTATCAATCAAAATCAGCCGAAACCCAAACAAAATTGGTATGACTGAATAGGTATTGTCAATACCTTTCAAACGAGCTGTCACTTGCCATAGGGTTCCATTTAAAATTATTGGTCACAGTGGCCTTGTGACGTCATTTATGACTATTGCGTCACCTGTTATGACCAGTTGAGAAGCCTACATCCGTTTATTTCCACCCTCCAAATTTCATTATTATAAGTATACCCGTTCAAAAGATACGAGGGGGGGAGGGGACTTTTGACTAGCACTGTATATTACTCAAACCACTACAGAAACCTGCGTTCCATCATAAAAACACAAATTGAGCAAGCCTATGAAATATACCTAATGAATGTACAGTCATCAATTCATATGATGCAAAATTTTTTTTGGAATTATGTTAACTCAAAAAAACAAAAATCAAGAATTCCTGGTGAAATGAATTATGACAATCAAGAACTAGAGAGCCCTCAAGATATAGTAAATGCGTTCGCTGAGTTCTTTAGCAGTGTGTATCTTCCTATCAATCCAAATCCAATTGATCGTTCAGAATTAGTAAATAACAGAGAAACCATCAATATCACAAACATTTCTGAGGATGAAGTGAGAGAAGCGATGAAAAAACTCAAGAATAAAATGACTGCTGGTTTCGATTCTATACCATCTTTCATAGTGAAAGATTGTAGCTCAATTTTAGCCGCTCTTCTCTGCTTCATCTATAACCTATCGTTAGAAACAGCAACGTTTCCTGAGGTTTGGAAACTTGCCGAAATCTGCCCAATTTTGGAGAACGGGGATGTTTCGGCCCTAACAAACTACAGAGCAATTTCGATAATCTCAAACTTCGCAAAGGCTTTTGAAATTATTCTGTATAAACACATTTACTTGTCAACTCACAATCAAATTAGCGATTCTCAACATGGTTTCATGAGCCACCGCAGCACGGCATCAAATCTAGCAGTGTTTTCCCATTATGTATGCTCAGCATTAGATAAACAGGTACAGGTGGATGTGATATACACGGATTTTTCTAAGGCCTTTGACAAAATTGATCATAGCATTTTACTTTCTAAACTGGATGTCGTTGGCCTTAGTCAAAAACTACTTAGTTTCTTTGAATCGTACCTTCTTAACCGAAACCAAATAGTTCACTACAATGGATTCAAATCAAACACAATAATTTCTACGTCTGGTGTACCCCAAGGGTCGAACTTGGGACCATTGTTGTTTTTAATTTTTATTAATGATTTAGACTCACAAATAAACTCTATGAAGCTTTTTTTTTTGCTGACGATCTGAAAATAGTAAGTTCTATCCAAAATGAGGATGATTGCATAAAACTTCAGGAAGACATAGATAATGTACAGGCTTGGTGTGAAATTAATAACCTGCATTTGAATATTGATAAATGTAAAGCGATGTCATATACAAGAAAACACACATATACTGAACATCCATACAATATTCAAGGTAGAGTGTAGACTCGTTGTAATGAGTCTAAAGATCTAGGTGTATTCTTTGACTCTAAAATGGCTTTTGCCAATCACATGAATGAAAAAGCTTCCGAAGCCACTAAAATGTTAGGATTCATCATAAGAAACTGTCAGAACTTTACAAATGTTAATGCCCTGAAAATATTATACTTCTCATATGTAAGATCCAAACTTGAATACTGCTCAGTCGTTTGGAGCCCCTACTATGTTTGTCATGAGTACACAATCGAAAAAGTACGAAGAAAGTTCTTGAAATTCATGTACTTCAAAAATTGTGGTATCTATCCAGCTAGGGGCTCTGACCATAACAACCTTCTTCATAAACTGCTGCACGGCCTAATTGATTGCAGTTTGCTTTCATCAGAACTGAACTTTAGGGTACCAAGGGCTCATTCACGGCTGAATCTCACATTTTACTGCTCCACAGCGCGAACAAATTCAATCTTGCATTCTCCAATTGAATATATGTGTGATGATTACAACTCCATATGCAGTTTTTGCGATATCAATACTTGTTCTGTGAAAAAAGTAGCAATGGAAATATGGAATTGACTATAGTTAATCTGTTTTTGTGTTTTTTTTTCTTTTTTTTACCGTAAGAAATTATATACCATTACTTTTACCGTTTATCACCGTCCATTACCGTTCATAACCGTGCATTACCATTAATTAGTTTATATTAGTTTGGTGATTCTTCTTAATTGTTCCATGTCACATTTGAACTCAATATTACTTGTTAATTATCTACTACTTAACAGTACTGATGTATTTAATTATGTCCTGTAATTGGGTTTCACCTGTTGGGCAATAAATGATTATTATTATTATTATTATTAATGCTAGCAATGATTTGAGGGAAGACTCTAATAGTAGAAACCGTTATATCGATTGTTTTCATTTATTCAAGGTCTTGAATTGAATAATAGTGATAATGCAACCTTGAAAATGCCAACTTCAAAAATCTCACGACTGCAAATGAAATATTGTCTGTAATACCCAATCGGCAATGAAGAATGTCACTGGGTCTGCTAAATGACTTGAAACTTTATGACCGTGTAGCCTGAATGTTTAGAAATACACCTGTTTTTGTTTCATTTCAATCAAGCGAGTAGTGTTGAAGTTACGACAATTTTAGTTTACGTTCTATTCAAATATTTCGGGCAAGCGCGCCATGCCTGCGTGACGTCATTTTACAACGCAACGATCTCACCGTTAACTGAATCATTGCTTTTCTATCGGATGTTCGACCACAATAACGTTTTTAACTTAAGTTTTTATGTGAATCAGTGTTACAATAGTGTTATAAGTATAATATTAGATATAGATGACGGTTTTGAGAAAGGATAATCTGATAACTTGCCTGAAATAGATGGGTTAATGGTTGCCCACTATTTTTCAAATAACGCCGATTTCTTGGCCGTCGAATTGCGAGGAGTAAAAATACAAAAGTAAGTATTACCTAATAACATTTTACATTTTATCATAAATCTTTTGATCCCTTTGAGTACATATTTCTCATTACTAGTGTTTTATAAATGAACGTCATACGTCATATTGATACTATGAACATCTTACTTGACATTGAGTTCCTGAAAAAGAAGAATGGGTAGGTATTTGTAACATGGTGGGACTCATAAACAATACTATGTTATTGTACCTACATAGTTTGGATCATGACTTACATTTTGTATTTTTCAATATATAATGTAACAAAAAATTAACAGTAAACCTAACCTGAACATTATGTACCAGAGGTACAATACTTTTCAAAATTTGAACCCATGAAATATTTTTTTCATGAGTAGGTTATTATTAGGATGCACGCGATTACACCTATTAAATATTATTAAGCTAAGATGAAAAACCTCTCATATTAATTTCTTCTTTGATGTTATCGTGGATAAGTGCATTTTTATATATTTTATTCTTTATATCGTAGATCAACTTACGTTTATTTCATTTTAGATCGGCTAGAAACAGCTTCGGCGACGACGCTATTGGATATGCAAAAGTTAAAAGAGATATGTGTACAATGAAATGCCGAATCACCCCAGAACATCATGATTTGCATCCATTTCTTTCGACTTTTAGGTTCGAAAGCAACGATAGAAAACAACTTTTCGGGTGCATTAGTAGCTTTATTCAAACACTTTGGCACAATACACGATTTTCTAGTTCCAAGATTCGACATTTTTATTAATTTTCGATGCAAACTTCATACACACAGCTCGAAAGCAGAGAACGCGGTGACCGACCGTTGTAAAGTGACGTCACAGCGGCCGATGACTCTGCGTCGTCGCACGCCTGCTAAACAATTAAATATCTCGGAAACTATAAGACGTATCAAAAAAATATTTTTACGGTATTTTTTCATTTTTGATAGAGTGTATTGTAGGGTAAGAATCAAAAGTTGGTGATATTCTTCATTGTCCATGTCATATCAGTAAGAACTGCTGGTTCTATCAAAAGACTTTCACTTCACTGATATGACTGGGGAGTGTTGCGGAACTGAATAACCCACATCTGATCAACCAAATGATATGCCCGGACTATACGGGGTGTTATGAATTAACACAACATACCTGTAAAACCAGAATTTTTGTTGGATTGAGAAAACAAACATCAAGAGCATCGACTGTCTGAGGACGGTCGAACCTAGGTTATGTTCCAGGAGCGGTCTACAGGAAATACCCCTTTCTCTCTGTGCTTGGGCGTGAGTTGTTTATCCAGGAAATGAGCGTTTCAGAAGGATTCGAGAAGTAAGAATGAAAAAATAATAATGCACTCATGAAAATGTTAAGAATAGACATATATATCTTATAAAAATTGACAAAAATAGTCATCCGTTCTATGAACGGATAATATGGGATGAAATATTCAGCAAAACAAATAGATTGTGGTTTACTTGAAGTTAATTTCACATCTATCTATACATCAAATAGATTGCCTAAAACAATAGTGACATCAATTGTCAAAAACTGCTGGAAATAATTATCTTTAAAACTCTGGTAACATGAAATTATGGAGATACCTTTACAGACACATGCACATTATAAATGATTCAATCTGCCAACCCATAAATACAGAAACATATATAACTCACGATACATCAGCAGAGTCAACACTTATTCACTGAAGATGGCTTTTAAACGACAACTCGTTTTAATTTCATCATTAGTTTTGATTAATCCCGCGGAAACTGTTATTTTAAATTTCACTCGCACTGAATATTAGTATAGCGTGTATGGATATGGTTTTCTATGAGATCATGAGCTATCGATTTGAGGTTTTTCGTTGACTTATTCACGTTCTGGAAGCGTTGATCAAAAATACGTAATTTTTGGAAAAAATACTGGTTTACTGGTGAATTCACTTGGATACTCGGATTAAATTGGATATAATTTCGATTATTGGCTACTTGAGTTCACTGCTTGACAACTATATTCGTACTCTTCTCATCTTGATTTCACTATGTCGTGATTGAAAGAAATTCTAACTTCAGTTTGAACGTACTTGTTTGACTGCCGAACACCGAGTGATTGTTGATTTGAAAAAATCGCGCCTTTTTATAACCCGTTACCGGATCACGTGATGGTTGGGCTAGCCGCGGGGATAAATGTCTGATATTATAATTATCTTCAACTTGTCAGCGGCTCAATAATTAATGGCTTCGTTTCTGTCATAAAAATGTATAAAAACAAAATTTGTGCCTTCCGATGTAGAGTTATATCTAATGGTCTGTCATAATCTATAAATTTGAAGCGTTTGTATGTTGTTACGAATACATAAAAACGTTTTTATATATTTTGTGGCTCAATGTAATTTTGGGAGCTGTCAACAATCTTGGAATTTATAATTTTGTTTACATCGTTAATTTTACTAGATGTGGCGATCAGCGGACATGATGAGTTATCTTAAATGCATTTGATTGTCTTCAGATAACGACATATTTTTAACTGGCATGTGCTTATCAGCTTTGGTCGCTTGTTTGAATTTAGAACCTTTGTTCATACACATGGAAGTTATTTTCTGGCTATAAAGTTCGTATTAAGTAATATCGTGTCGTTTCTTATGAATGAAAGTTTTTCTGTAATTATGGGGCCTGACATCACCACTTTCGTCCAATTCCATTATGGCAGGATCAGGATACAATCAAAGAACAATTTTGAGTTGGAATTTGTAACGATATATCTGTTTCATATCTTGTTTTATGTTTAAATGCTCTGTATCTGTGTATCATATCTTTGAATTCCTTCCATAATTAGAATCTATAATTCCTAGTGACACCTATCGGTCAAAGTTTGGGCTAAAAATACAGGAACCGACAATTCTAATCATTCTTCCACTTGTTAAATTTCGATCCTGCGCCTAGTAACTAACAAAGGATTATTTATTTAAGTAGGTACAAAAACAAAGATTTATTTCGTTGAAATAAAGATAAATATTACAAAATGAAATCCAGTTTCCCGTGTTTCTTATTTGCAAACATTTCGATAACATTTAAAACATCCATCTGCACATATCTACGAACATGAAGTAGACCTAATCCAACCAACCGCTCCTGTTGCATCGTCAATCGCTTCAACAAAAAAAAATTTCGTTCAGCGGATGCCATACTAGCAATGTATTCAAAATATGAAGACACTTCTCTATGAAATGTTAGCGTCACAAGATTAAAAAAAAAAAAATTAAAAATGTTTTTGAAAGCGCCGATTTTATTTATACTCGAATGGTTGTTTACAAAATGACTCCATTTTTTTTAATTCATGGAGCACATTTTACATGTGTACTCAATAATATCTCGCTATAAAATTGTTCAAAAATTGATTATTTTGTTAATTTTCTAAAGTTAACAAAATACGAGAAATTGAGTAAATATTGTCATGATTTTTTCATTGATATTCCACATTATTATCAGTTTCATGACTGACAAAGGCATTTTACAACGTTTTAAAAAAATATGCAGTTTTTTTTGCATCAGGTTGCTACGAATTTATTATGATTAAAAAAAAATAAAAAAAATATTATTTTTTATCAATTGTTTATTTTTTTATTCTTTAAATAATATATTGAGAAATTTTTTCTTTAACATTAGTAATCTGTTATCCCCCCTTGAATACGCACTTTTCGAATACGCTCTTCAAATGTCCAAATACATAACAAAAGGCTTCATTCAGAAAGTGATATCTTAAAATGTTTTATTTACAGCGATTGAATGTGCGCAAAACGTTTTGGGAGTGCTCTGTTGTGTCTATGAAAAGGCTATCAAAAAAAACTTAGAACAAACTCTTTTTGTGACATCCCATGGACATCTTGAAAATCGCCACCTGCAGTGGACATTTGATATTCTATAAAAGTTCTATTCATGTATAGACAGAACATGGCATTGGATGTTCAATGTCTCGAAATCCCGTACCTTTAACATCTTTGAGATGTTTTTCTGCTCGTTGGGTAGATGAGATTAAGTAATTATTTGGTTAATGGGAAATATTTTATAACTTTTATGCAATGAAAGCGAGTTTAGTGTGTTGCAAGTAATATGACTATAACCAAGAGAAAAATTATTTTAGAGAATATAGTTTTCATAATGGGAACTCAATTCGTCGAAATACATAAATAATCTGAAAAACACATATAATCCAATTGTTTTCATTACAAACTAGGAACAAAAAAAAAGGTACAATTACATCTTTAATTTTGTCTACCTATCTCTTGATATTTTTCAATGAATTGCAATTGATAATTCAGTTTTTCACTTACTCAACAATTCTCGTTCATAAGTTCGATAGTCAGCATTGAAAAATTACTTCGAAAAAGAACTCAATATGTTCACTTGAAATCATAAAACTCTTATCATAATATTCAGCAGGAAGGGGGAGAAACGGTGAAACATCTGAAGTTCTATGACTTCTTTTACCAGGCACAGTCCACCTGTACTACAAAAGGTCGGTTTATACTGAACGTGTTTGAATATTTCCATGAATTATTGATTTTTTCCAGTTGCGAATGCATATTGGGTATATATGTTTGTATAGAAAAAATTTTCTCTGAATTCTTAGACTACCTACTTATCAAGAAATTATTTTCCATACCGGATTTCCTAAACTGGCAAGTTTTACTTGAAATTCTGTAAAAAAGAGTTTATATTTATTCTGCTCAAATAACATAAATGATATGCAAGTGTCACCTTCCCACGTTCCTGATTTTGAGTAATTAAAAATAACAAACAATGAAATAAAATTAAATTACGAGCTCTTTGGACGAGTTGACAATCCTACAAATGCATAATTATAAATCACCTCACTAGGTCAAGTTTTCTTGAGTTCATTGTCCATCTCGAATTCCCATATCTAACCATCCCAAAATTTCCCGAGGTCCAGCTCGGTCTTCTGAAAAGTAGATTGCGAGGAATCGTGAACGAAATCGATATCTACATCAAAGTTATAAGTCTCTTATACCTGAAGTTTCATGTCAGCATTATATGTAAAGTTTGACATCGGCTCTTTGATGTCATGCAAGGCATCTGCCTCAAAGGCGGTCATGTCTATAAATAAGTTATAATGTCGAACCTTTCGCCTTCATCACCTTTATTCAGCGTTCCGACTGATTGAATTGTTACCTTTGTCGTACACGAGGAGATGGAAATGGAATTTTCGGGGAATTCTTTATCGTCGATGAAATTGGATTCGAATATCTGCACATCGTTTCAAATTAGACCCTTTTTAAAACATGAATTCAACTGTGTAATAGAATTATCAATCCTTGAAACTGGAACTCCACACCCAGTGCAGTTTCCAAAAATGTTCAGGCTGAACTATCAAAGGTTGAAACCAACCATCGAATCATTTTCTCAATTTGTTGCTCTCACAATTCTCAAAGCATATCAACAAATGAAAAACATATTGCTCTCTTTTTATCTATATACATTTACATTGTAGCAAAACAAATGTTGACTATTCAAATATACAAACTGACTCTTTGAAATGCATCAAAATCCATCGTTCACGAAAATATACTTTTGTTTTGTCGGAATGGTCCGAAATTGGACGTCCCTTCAATTATTATAGGGATTTATTAATTCATTGAAAATGAAATATGTCTTCCTCAAGACAGCTGACTAACAAAAACTCATACAATGGGTGTATGTCGGTCGCATATTCATGAAAAAACAACTGGGTCCCTGGCTAATGCCTGACGGACGTTCAATGACATCGTGCAAAGTCCTACAGGGTAATTTGCAAATGTTTGTTGCGAAATGGATGAATATTCACTACTTCACTCAGGCTGACCACCTGTATACCGGTTTTGAGGTATTTGCCTTTCATCAGTACAGGGTAGGCCAGGCAGAAAATGATTAATGTCTGCGTTACCTGATTCAAACAATTGATGTCAATCCATTTAAAAGTTTTTGATGGGATTGAATTAGCACAATGGAGCTTTGGAACTTTAGATGTCATCTTGAATCCAAGGATAGAAATATCTGCAATAAGAGACATAAATCTGTAACATTCTTCATAGCCAGCCACACATTCATTAAAAATGAAAAATGTTTTTTACCTCAGGACAGCTGACTACGAAAACCTTTACAATAGGTGTATGTTCATGTCCATATCCATCAAAATTCATCTACTTTCCTGGCTAATGCTTCGACGGACGTTGAATGACAACAATGGATAAACGTGCAAATAAAAAAAAATATAAAAAAATATTTCATAATCCTTCAACTATCGATAACAATAGATAGGATAAGTCAATATTACAATTTAATATGTCATAAAAGAACAAGAACAGTATAATTAAGGTTAAGCTGGCAAAAATGAAGAGAAATAATAAAAATAAGACGAAACAATTACAATGATGACTTACATGAACTGTGAAATACTTCTATGTTATTTCAAGACTGAAAAGTAGGATTCGAATTCCTAAACAGTATAAACGCATTCACTGAGGAGTTCTTCGAGCCTACACTTGAAAACAGCTCGGGATCCCGCATTTTTGATCTCATTCGGCAGACAGTTGAAAAAACGGCAGCCTGTATTGATGGGAGATTTTTTGTAAAACGAGTGTTTGGGATTGTTCAGTTTGATATTATTTTTATTTGTGGTGTTGTAAGAATGTGAATCACTGTTAATGGGAAATGAATGTTTGTTGTGGAAAACGTATGTTAGAAGTTTCATCAAATAAATTGATGTTACCGTGAGGATCCGTTTTAATTTGAAGAACTGTCTGCATGATTGCCGACTGCCAATCTTGATAAGAACTTTTTAACAAAAAATTAAACCGACGAAAAAATCAACTGAAAAGCAAAAACTAAAATAAACCTTCTTAGTCTGAATGATAATTGAGCTCCTAAACTAATGTGAGTAACTGATTTTGAGTCGGCGCCAAACAAACTAGCAATTGAATTAGGTAAAGCGTTTTGATTACTTCTTTCAAAGTAATATAATGATCTTCGATTGTTTGTTTGGCGCCGACTCAAAATCAGTTACTCACATTAGTTTAGGAGCTCAATTATCATTTAGAGTAAGGTTTGTTTTATTTTTTGCTTATCAGTTGATTTTTTCGTCGGTTTAATTTTTTGTTAAAAAGTTTTTATTTTTCAATTTTTTGTTCACTTTTCAGTTCCGTATTTCGTTGGCTTGATTTTTTGTTAAAAAGTTTTTATTTTAAATTTTTTTGTGGCTGAAATCTACTAATTACTAACTGCTTGTTTTTTGATTACTTCCAAAATACTTAGTTACCCACCTTACTTCAACTATTGCCAGTTAAATGATATGATTATCTACTTTTACTTTTTGTTGTAATATAAATTATTTTTGTTGTGCCGTTAGTTCATTTATTCGTTGTATATCATTCCATCCTCTCATAGAATTTATTGATTGTGATAATGACACTAGCGATCTGTCATTGTCAACCCCCCCCTATTTTTCTACCCGTGAGGGTGGATAATTCCATTCGAAATCCGAATATGATCAACTATAAGGTATACCCTATCTGATGAAAGGAGAATCATCCAAATCTAAGATCCCAGTACAAAGTTATAGCTGATAGAATCAGTTAACGGACCAGAATTCAGAGGGTGAGTGATCAATATTCTTCATTTTGCTACCTTTAGGGATGGATTCCATCTTTTAAATTCAAATGGGACCAACTTTGGAATACACCCTATTCACTGAGAAAAGAATTATCAGAATCGGACGTCTCAGTAAAAAGTTATGCGTAATCATACATAAAAAATTAAATAAAAAAAAATTAATATACGCGTCGACTAGAGAACCTCCTCCTTCTTGGTTTCGTCGGTTAAAAATAAGCCTTATGATTCTTTTTAAAGCAAGAAAAATGCCTGTGATATCTGATGCCAGACCCCATACTATAATGTTATATGAAATTGTAGAATACACAAATGCATAGTAAACCTGCAATAATGAATCTGTGTTTAAAATATTTCTTAGTGTTGCCAAAATGTAAAAGCTCTTGTTGATTTTTTTACAAACCATTTGTATCTGTTCCTCCTATGTTGAGTAACAATCTATCAGCTACCCTAAGAATTTAGATGAAGTGGAGGTTTCAACGATATTATTATCAATTTCGAGAGTGGAATCAGACGGTTTTCTATGTTTTGTATAAAACTCGATTATTACTGATTTGCTATGATTTTTTATTAGTGTATTTTGCATGCAGTAATTCGCAGAATCTTTTAG
This sequence comes from Gonioctena quinquepunctata, assembly GCA_018342105.1. Classification (NCBI taxonomy): domain Eukaryota; kingdom Metazoa; phylum Arthropoda; class Insecta; order Coleoptera; family Chrysomelidae; genus Gonioctena; species Gonioctena quinquepunctata. The sequence continues at coordinate 437,882 of JAFIRS010000237.1, read as the reverse complement.
AGCTGAGTCTGTTTTTTGCTGTAGTCTTTGGCGATCAGTATCCGATACCACAATGGAGGTGTTATCAGCATACATGAAGACTCTATCATTTTTTATGTTATGAGGCAAGTCATTGACATATGTTAGGAAAATCAAGGTACCTAGGACAGTCCCTTGTGGTGTTCCTAGATCTGAATCGTATTCCTTCGATTTTGCTTTCACCGATTCTCACGTTAATTTTCAACCGAAGAAACCAAAAAGGAGTCGAGTCGACCCGTATTTTTTTTTTCCATCATTTTTTTTATGTATGATCACGCATAACTTTTTACTGAGGCGTCCGATTTCGATAATTCTTTCTTCAATAGATAGGGTGTACTTTGAAGGTGGTCCCGGTGTTACTGCACCGAAATACAAAAATGATATGTTATTTTTTTTCCTTAATGAATGTTCTAGAGAGACAGGTAGGTGGCCCATAGGGGTTTCATTTGAAAAAAAATAATTTTTGATCAGAATGTGATGTGACTGAATTGATTCATCAATAAATGACACAAAAAATAATTTTTCAGAAAAAAATAAGTTTTTCTGTTATTTGCGACTCATTGTGAATAGCTTCGACGAAATCTCATTTATCCAAGAGGTAAAATAAAAAAACAATTTTAATTTCAATTGTTTCAAAAAAATGACATTTGACATAAGGTTTGGACTTGTTTCGACCTGTTGAACTTGAATATGTAAAAATATCCAGGGTGTTCCATTTGAAAAACAAAGAGACTGGCTATTCCAGAAAAACCGGAAGTCCGCCATATTGGATTGTAATGTGATCAAATCCGAAATGGTTACTTATATAACTGTACCAGATTTCAGAAAAATCCGTTAACGAATGCAATGAAAGTTACAGGAGTGGCCCGATATCCTGTGTCACCCAGTATATTTTTTGGATAACTTCAAGATGACGTTAGTATATTTTTGATACTCCATAAGGGATGTGACTTTCAGCTAGACTGTATATGATTTTTTTTGTTCACGGTCAAGAATATCTGTCAGTTGTCTAAATTTGTACAGTACCATATGCAATTTTTTCAAGATAAAATCAGCATGTAGATCCCATCTCAGGTGTCTGTCCAGATTGATTCCGAAGTACTTCATATTCATTGCAGAGTATATTTTTGAGTTATTTTGTATTACGCTATGTCAGAATTTCGGTAAAGTCGATTTGAAATTAGAAAATGGTACTTAAAACATTTTTTTTTAAATTGATTTATAGTAATAGTCAAAACAATCCTTCACGGTAGCTAAGTCTAAATCTTCTTTGGTTTTCAGTATGGCCCAGTTGTCTGCTGTGTGAGTTATGGCAGTATCATCAGCAAATCTCTTAATATCGAATTAACTGTTCCCATATAATGAGAACAGTATTGTTCCCAGCACTGTTCCTTGTGATACTCCATACTCTATGGTCTTATATGTACTTCGTATTCTGACACATTCTAAATCTGTTTATGGCTGGCTATCAAGAATGCTACAAATTTCCGTCTCTTATATAAATCCTTTATTTAGTCCATTTCCTAATTTACATTTTCGAATCATTGCAGTGGTTACAATGAGAACGATATAAAGCATGCTCTTAGGTTGATATAGACCAAGTTTAAATAATAAAAATGTATATACAACACATATACACATACATATACACAACTACTACACCTATTTGCACACCATAAATCTATACGCCCATACAAATTCTAAAAAATATTTAATGAATACACAAAATACTTTAAACATACTAAAACATTTGTATACCTGTCCTAACTGAATATTAACTCGAAACAAACAAAATCTTATTGGAGATTTATTATTTAAAATGTTCCAGTGAAACTCAGCCGATGATAAGTTAGATGGGATCCATCAATTAACAGTCTCGAATGATAGTAAGGGTGCAAATATCAAATTTTTGGAAGGAAATATGTATTGAAAATTGATGTTAATGAAATATGATTGTTATGAAAGATTCTCTCCATCGTCAAATATGGGACATAATACAAGTTACTGACTTATCAATAAAACAAAATGGTTTGATGAACGCAGCAACTCATCGGGTCTGGAATAATGAGTCCCCCCTGTATAAAGTAAGAGGTGGGAACTATCTAATTTCCATAATCTTCTTGAACGGAACAATATCATTCCAAACAATTCCAAATTAGATTTCCAACGCTACTTCTAGAAATGGATACAATCTGTGTTATTATACTACCTCTGGATATCTCCGACTAGTTGGATCTCATCCAGAATCAGATAGCCAGCACTCTGATTGCTGGATTTGTCATTGTTATGGCAAATTTGAATTTCCAGCTGATTCGGAGCGTTAACAGCGGCCAGTTTACAGTCGGAACTATACGGACCATTTTGCATCGAAAATTGGGTTTATTGCCTAATCTCCTGCTCTTTGACTTCCAACTATTTTCGATCCGAAACATGCGATTTCCGTTCAGAATTGTTGTACCGTCCGCCATTTTATTTGTTAAAAGCTGGTGTGTGGTTCGGAATTTCATTACGCCGGTTTCAATAATGAATTCGTTCGATTGTGTGGTGTCTTTATCGACAATCAGTATCGAATAGAACGCAATGAAAATAGTTGAAATGTGAAGAATTTCCAATTAATCCTCACAGTTATTGATAGAACTCAAATGATATGCAGATATCTCATCAAAGGAAAAACACCATTCAGCCAATGGAAAATGTAATGAAACTAGCTTTGTATTTCAATATGCGAATTTATCTGGTTCATTTTTTATTTGATGTATTGAATTCGAAAAAATATCGATATGAAATGAATTTCACTAACTGTTGATTGTCTCTATCATATGAGAAATGGTCAAAGAAATCTATAGAAACTGATTAACAATTTTGTTTCTGGATAAAACCGTGTCATGTGTCATTTGCGTCTCTCCTATAATTTGATAATGATAATAATGTTTATTTACTAGTTTCCATACAATATAAATATACAAATTTTTAATGACAATGGCACACGGAAGAATACTCAATTTGCTTGTATATGATATGGCATTGATCTGAAACTCAAAATAATAATAACAAACTCAATGGAAAATATATGAGATACATGTAAGTTGACACTGCTGTGCACAATCCAATATGGTATAGACTTTTATTTTCATTGATGGCCTTAAAATAATGTTCTGTTTGATCTGGGAAGTTTTCGAACAAGTTCCAAATGTTTTGTCTACCTTGGGAATTCCTTTCAAATCGAATTCTGTCGAATTGGCCATTTTTGTAAAATCTTGTAGGTATTATAAAATGGTAAGTAGCAGATAATAGTCCTTTTCATCTGAAAATTATAATCCATTTTTTCGTTTCATGTTTGAAATTCTTGATTTTTTTGTTTTTTATAGTTTTATAGTAGGGAACATCTTTCAAATGTTTTTGACCCAGATAGCTGCTGTGTCTAGACAGACTGATTGAATTACTCCTGGGACTTGGACATTTTTTCTTCCCGTGTGATATGGATGTTCTAAAAGTAATAATTATATTTTGTGCTTTCATGCAATCCAGTGGCTCACATCCTTGACACCACTTTTCGCAAATAAATCGTCCATTGGGTAAATGCGTTTTTACCTAATATTATTTTCAAACTTTAACGTTGCACAATATTGAGAGAGTTCAAAGTGAATCATTCAGACCACCCCATCCTATGATACAAAAGATAGTAGGGTCTTTATAAGACCATAACATACTGTTTTCAGGTTTGAAATTCCGAGACATTCTTTGTTTGTAGCATGATAAAAGCCATGTATTTCATCTCATGTGTCTATCAATGATCAGACCCAAAATACTTGATGGAATAGAAATTCTTGAGTTTATGTCTAATAGTCCCGTGTCAGGAAGTTTACTTCTATATGAAGTATTTCGTTTCATCCACATTTGAAGTTAATTTATTGCACTCAAACCAGTGTATGATCTTTCTGAGGTCTTCCTTTTTTTTTTCAGTTCTTGCAATTCTCAGCGTTAACAGATTGCTGTTAGTTCGCAGAATTGAGATAGTTCCACTGGATTCTTGTTTAATAAGCTGTTGATGTATTGTGAAGGACCCAAGTACCAAGAGTAATTTTTTGGCTATTTATTCCACCATCGATGTAACAATTCGTTTTTCATTTGAGATATAAGATTCAAATAGTATCAAAGGCTTCGGAAAGGTCGATAAAGATGCATGAAGATGATTCTGAATTGTCCAGTGATTCATAGACATATGATGTCAACCTATATGATGCATCTTCTGTCGACCTTCCCGTATTGTTTTCCCGACAAAATATTGATTTTTCATTATGAAATGATTGAATTTCATTATAATCTTGTCCAACAATTTTACCACGTTTGTAATTAAAGATCTATCTGTAAGGTCTCTAGGTAATTATTTGAGGTTTGCTACCGTTTCAAAGCAGGGGTTTCACTGCACCTTTTCTAAGGGATATGAGGAAAATTCCGTTTTACGAATAATTATTGATGATAAATGTTAGTGGGTGCCTTATTATATCTGATATATGCTTCAGTGTGGAATTATATTTTTCTTCGTATTTACTACATGAGGGGTTTCCCCGAAATGAATGGTATATCGTTTTTGGTTTCCCACCTATATCTTGGAAATCTGTCAATGTGGTTGACTGCTGTCTGAAAATGAAAACATCTCTAATTAAATATAGGAAACTTTCCCTGTACATAAAAAATCTACGGTGGAAACCAAGTTATTTTTGTTATTTCCAACAAATAACAACGATGATGATATTATACATTGAGGTACATCCACAATAATTTGTGAATTCAAGTTGCATTTATAATTTGAAGTTAATAATGAATTTCAAATATCAGTGAATACAGGGTGACCCAGGGGTGCGGGCAAGCTCCAAATCTTTTTTTTCTATCCAACTTATCTCCTTGTTTTTTTCAAACGATGATCGACTGGAGGCACATTGAAAACTATTCCTATTTGTATACAGGATGCCCCAAAATAAGATACCCAACTGTTTTTTTTTAACGAGAACCCCCCATTTTGTGGATTCGCCAATAAATTGTCAATTATGTGTCAAAATAGTGTCGTGCATAGACTCACAAAAAAGTAATTACTTCAGAACCATTTAAGATACATTAACCAACTTTTTTCCAGTCAATTCTAAGACTGGCGCTGTTCTGAAATGAGGCAAATTTCGAAGTCGATGGTTATCGCCTACTACGATAAAAAAAATTGCAAATGGCAATAATTGGACTTTTTCGAATGCAATAACCTATATTTCATTGCAACATTACATGAAATTTTTCAATAGCTTTTTGTCCATATAGGGTTTTTGAAGTATACTCTCTTGAGTTTGCGGGATTTGTTGCAAAGAAAAAAAATTGATGGATTTTTCGAAAAAGAAGGGATCGAGTAGGCCTCTGTCCTAAAATTCGACATATTCGTGTACCCAATAATTTTGCCCATCCAATTGTTGATAATGAATTACTCTGGCGATGAATTAGTGAATATGGTCTATTGTATTGGCGAAACTGACAGAAATGCTTTATAAGTAAGCATAATCTACCATCAAAAGTATCCAGAAGTTAAGAGATCGGTTCGAATTCCCTGGTAGTGTATCTTATACGAAAAATAAATTGTTGGTGGTCGGATCAATGGAGAAAATGAGTTGAAAGTTTCCCACCATTCCTAAAACCGTCACTCGGTACACCGATTCATAAAGGAGGCGGAGAAGACAATCCATCCAACTTCCGACCATCTCGCTTATTCCGACCCTGGCAAGAATTATCGAAAAACTGCTTGAGATCCGAATCATTCAGTTTCTAGATAGATACAATATTCTAAACGGATAACAGTTTGGGTTTCGGAGCAAAAGAAACACAAATTATGCCATTTTTGACTTCCTCACTGAAGTATATACTGAAATTAACAAGAAAGAATTCATTGCAGCCGTGTTCCGTGATTTGTCAAATGCATTTGACGGTGTCAATCACAAAATATTCCTGCAAAAACAGGGGCACTACGCTGAAATGGCTCGAGTCAAATCGCTATCAAATTGTCAGAACAGACTATTACTCAGAACCTCATCCTATTTGCTGGGTGTACCTCAAGGTTCGGTACTTGGTTGAATATATCGGGGAGTTTCAAACCATTTCGAAAGATATTGACCGCATTAAAGGAAGGTTTGACTCAAACTTACTATCACTAAATATAAATAAAAAACTTACTATGCCTCCATGGCAATCTTTCTGAACTGTTACTAGAAGAGCATACTATAATAAGAAAATTAACTACAAAATTTCTTGGACTGCAGATTGATACCCACATCTCAAATCTCAGCAAAAAGCTGGCCTCGGGATGCTATTCAATGCGAATAATATCCAACAATTTGGGATATACTGCTACCAGGTCAGCATATTATGCTCTTATAGAATACCACCTCATGGCATCGCCTTCTGGGGAGCCTGTAACAAAACTCTTCTCGAAACAATGTTCGCTCTACAGAAAAGAGCGGTTAGATATTTGTCTAAAGCATAATTTGTTTACACGTCAAGGTATTCCCACTCTCACGTCACTTTTCATTATCGAATCAGTCTAGTCCAAAAAAATATAATCGGATTCCAAAATAACTCATCAGATCACATAACTCGACATCAAAATCATATGAGATTACCTTTGCCATCAACTAGTTTAATCAAAGACTCGGTCATATATAACGGTTTGAAGATTCACAACCATCTACCTACTTATATAAAGGAAATTACAGACCACAAAAAATTCAGGAAGAGTCTCAAAAAGTTACTTGCCACAAAAGCTAATTATGAATTGGAGGAATATCTTAGTGAGGTCTCTTAGTATCATCCTATAGAATTGAATTGTAACCCGTATTATTGGTCCTATTCAAATACAAATATTTTCCTTCATCATTGCTTTAAAATATTAATATTGAATGTTATGCATGTTTTATATTAGTTATGTTGTTTGTTGTACTTGTACTTTCACACCCTATCTTTGTCTACAAGAATTACTCTTCTTCTGACAATAAGGAATATTCTGATTCTGATAGAATAATATTGAAACATATGTTCCACCCTTTTCATCTGAACCACTTTCGAAAATTGTATGCTGATGATTTTTCAAATAGAGTTGCGTTTTGTATCCGAATGAATGGCATGATTGATGAGAATTCCGATACTTCAAATAAAATTCTGTTTTTTATGAAGCCACGTTTGAGAACAATGGGTTGGTGAACATTACCATGCAATCTGAAATTCCTCACCGATTGGAAACTGTTGATCACCAAAGCGATGGTCGCTCAATGTTTGGGGAGAAATCATCAGAAATCACATTATTGGACCCTAGTTTTTCGATAATGTACTGAATGGTGAAAAGTATCTACATTTTCTGCGCGAACATCTTCCCAGAATGAATGAATTTGAACACCAGGAGGACCATGTGGTTGTAACACGATTGGTGCTGCAGCGCAAAACCATAGGATAGTACGAGAATTTTTAGATCAATTATATTCCAATCGTTGGATAGGCAGATGAGGTAGAATTCCTTGGGCTGCGCGATTCCCAGACTTCACTCCTCTCGATTTTCCACTTTGGTGAAAGTGTGGGAAAAGATTTGCAGATATCGGCGTCAGGGAGTGTGAGACTCAGAGTTGCTAACCCTCCTCCTTTGTTTACTGAAGACGTTCCGTAAACCGTCATAGGCATTATTAATTCAGAACGTAACCATAGGTCTATGGTTACTGGAGTTAGTTGTGTATCTTATTTAGCGAGATCCGATTTATAAATAGAAGTATTTCTTGATTGTGCTTCATTGTCAGACCTATCATTTGAATGAAATCGAGTCGATAGTTCGGATAAAAAAAAGTTATGGAGCTATTTTAAAAATGGGCATAAAAAACTCGTAATCTGAAAATATGTAGCAAAATAATCTCAGCTCATCTCTCTCTGAACCATGGAGGGTACTATAATAATATCAATTTGTGAGGGTTCCTAGAGGAAAAACCCACATAAAGAAATAACCTATTTGGAAGTTTGTTTCTGAATGACCTCACAATCTTCTGAATATAAATGGGATCGATGCAGGTGAAAAATCCCCCAAGAAGCTCAAATTATATGGATTTTGTTACAAGTGCAGTAGAATGGACATAAGAGCTCGTCTTGTCATTTTCAACATAAATAATGGGACTGAATGAAAGAAGTGAATTCGGAGAGATATCAGAATTAGCCCAACTAGTGGCTGAGTTAATCATGAAATTTTGCTGCGTACACTACAACTTCATGGAATTTGGAACCATAGTCTCAAGGGGGTTGGATCTCATTTGAGCCGTAGAACTCAAATCGTTGAAACACACGAAGTTTCGGAAACTCGTGCCATTCCCTGTGAAGACCCTCAAGGCTCTGTGCTCGGTCCAATTTTGTTTCTTCTGTATTTCAATGACCTGGCTATAATCGCAACTGACGGATTATTCACAATGTTTGCTGATGACACTACAATTTTCTAAAATGGTACGTGGCATATCTAAGATCAAAAAATGGTGTGATGTCAATCTTCCAATATCAATAAAACTAGCTGCTTATCCTACCTGAAATCCCTCTAGGACAAGATCTGATAACCGATCAAAATATGATTGAATTTCTGGGTGTCTACATTGATAAACAACTGAACTTTCAAATCATGTTAAGCAGTAGCCTGCTATAAGTATAAAAACGGTGTATGAATTCAGCTCCTGCTAAAATCGGATTATAGTTGAGTCTCATGCTGGTGTTTGAAAAAAATATACCAAAGTGAAGGTGTGGTGCCCAGGAGTACATTGATATAGATATTTATGTTTGGTAATTGCCCATTTCTATGCAATAACGATATCTAAATTATCAATTGCAATCAACAGACAATAAAAACAACACTTTTTACAATCGAGGCTTGCGAGTAAAAAACAAAGACACGAATCGACCTCCTTCAAACGTGGAAGTAGCTAAGTGACTAACTCTGAGTGATAGTAATTTGAAGACGACTATGTCAAAAGGAATGGATAAGCAGATTAGTAACTACTAAATATACGAGCTACCAAAGGATACTAAACTAAAAACTGAAAAAGCAGCTGAAGAACTTAAAAATGAGGTGCGCTCAATACGAACTGAAATCCTAGAAGAACTTCAGAGTATGAAAAACGAAAATCTATTTCTCCGAGAAGAAAACAAAAACTAAAAGGAAGACTAATCAATATTGAACGTAAAATAAAAAAATTCAATCTAGTGTTCTATGGCATAAGGGAAAATGAAAATGATATTGATGATATAAATACTTTCACGAGCGTATTGGAAAATAATCTAAATTTGAAAATAAACGTCAACGAACTGAGAGATATCTACGTATTGGCAAAAGAAACAATGATACGAAACGCCCTCTCCTGGTGGAACTACTTAGATATAAATTGAATTCTGAAATATTAGCGAAGGCAAGTAAGTTCAAAGGAACCGGAATTTTTGTCTCAGAAGACTACACGCCTGAAGACTATGCTGAGTTAAAGAAATTGAGATTCCACCTGAAGAAGGCTAGAGACAATGGCAAAGTAGCTTTTATAAAGAAAAAAACATTAGTGATTGATGGTGTGCCCTACACAATAGAAAATCTAGGAGAAGAAGGGGACAGTAGTGAAGATGGAAGACATAAGCGAGGAGGACATAAGCGATGAAAATAATAAGGCAAAAAATAGTAAGGAAGAAAGTAACATTAAGAACAGTGCGGATACCAATATTCTCTATTATTACCTTCCTTATAGTGCATATCGTATGTTGGTTAGTTACCGATCATTTCTCTAGAATTTTACCACATTCAAATTCAAATTCATTCACTATTCTATATATCTTATAGCAATTAGGAACTAGATTATATTATTCGGTAGCGTCTGCTACCACTTAAACCACGGCCTTTAGGCTTTGTGGCCTTGTTTTTTTTTTCTTAGTTCACTTGCAGACTGCAGAATATTGTATCTGGAGTACTATTGTAAAATTGTGAATTTTGTACATTCTGTATTCCAGTGAATAAACATTATTATTATTATAGTAGGGTAATGAACTAGCCTCCGGTTGTTATGCAATGCGCATAGTAGCCAGAAATTGGACGCAGAAACATCCAAAATGGTTTGCTACACTCTAATAGAGGTCGCATATACGATATGGCATAACATTCTGGAGGACTTGCAACGAAGAAAACCTTAATGCAATTTTTGGCTTGCAAAAACAGACCATACTTATTTAAAAAAATTCCAAGAATATCTTGTTCAAGGAAAATAAACTCTTTACGCTCCCATCCTTGTTCATTCTGGAAACAGCCTGGTTGGGTTCTGAAAACAAATCATCGTATCATGCCAATGAGGGAATCACCTGCCAAAGAAACCCCTTAAAACTCCTCATTTCCCTCAACTAATTTAATCAAAAACTCTGTAATTTATAAAGCTGCAAAGATTTACAATCATCTCCCTTCAAATATCAGATATATGGAAGATCAAAACCTGTTCAGATCTTCTGTTGAAAAAATTCTCTTAGATTCAGCTATCTATGAAATAGAGGAGTTCTTTCGTAATACCCTCAGTCTACCATAAACTGTATACAATTTTAAATAACTTTTATCACCTTTTCCTATTTATTATACTGTTTACACTTAATTTCACGCATTGTGACTGAATTGCCTACAAAAGGCATTCAAATAGTTTTAAATTAGATTTTAATGTGTCTGTGCCCGATTTATACTCGAAAGTTTCATCTTCTGATATACATTTTGTAAGTTTTATCACTTATTATATCACCAACAATCTTCTAGCTTTGCCAATAAGAATTTATTTTTCCGACAATAAAGTATATTTTGATTTGATTTGATTTAGTTTCCATTCATAATGTCGTGTGACCACTTCCATAGTATCACCAAAGCTATGCTTTCCGGCAGAGCAACAACTACTCGCAACGTTCGAAACTGTAACCGCAATTCGTTCAAACATCGAACTGCCACCCCAAATAATCCAGCCCGGCATGAACGCGAACTTTTCAACAAAAGCTAATTTATCTGGAGGTAAATATTGGTGCATGAACCGAACCTATCGAGCGTTTGGAGTGTAAACACAAATTCGACAGTTCGTTGTTCTCTACATGATATTTAACTCCGGCCTTATCTGCATACAGTATGGCTGCTTCTTGTTCGTCATTTTGTGTGAATACATCCCCATGGCACATCTGTATTCCAAACACACTATGGCATAAATACTCTTATCTACTTCATTCTCTTTTTTCGCAGAAGAGCTTCCAACCAGAAGGAGGATAAACAAGGAGATGTGTTTGTTCTGGAGGAGCAACGAGTGAAGTCAACGTTTCCAGATAAAAGAACTCAACGCATATTCAGAAATTTGTGTCTAAAAAACCACACTTTTCTTCTGGATTCATTGGGATGTGCGTGGTTTGTAGAAAAGGTTGATTGTGAGTTATAAAAACCGAGGTTTGTTCAAATATTAGGAATGAGGACAAATTTACCCCAGTTTTCTAGTTCACACATTCTCTGAGGGAAATTATTTTTCAATCTTCAAATGACGCCCACAATTCTGTGACGTGATAACAACCGTGATATATAGTATTTTCATAGAATATACCATAATAAATGATCCAATGTGTCCATTGGTTAGGAACTCCTATATTTCAACTCTAGTTCAAAATCCATTGAACTTCGACAATGCTCTGATCTCAGGTTTCTCGAATCATCAGCATCAAGCCTACCAACATTATAGGAGAATTACTCCAAGCAGAGAGATGATATGTCTCCAAGAAGTGTAAATTCACCCATTCCTACCATATTATTTCACTTTGGAGTTCTTCCAACCCTAACAGCACAATCTATTGGCTCCATAGGCAAGAGGCATGGAGAATATTAAAAAAAAACCTTTTTGAAGACAAGCTTTTATTCAAATGCGCTATGAAGTGAGAAATAATTGCTTTGGATGTGTGACGTAGGTTATTCCATGAGTTATAGATTCAAAAGGTTATCGTTTTTGTATTCGAACTGAAAACTTTGCGCGACGGCCATCTTGGAGCCACCATATTGAATTTATGAATTTTGCCAAAAAAGTCATTTTCTCAGATCCTGAGAACCCTCATATACCAATTTTGAATAGAATCGGACCAAAATCAAACAGATCATCGGCCATCTTAAATTCATGAATTTTGACAAAAAATCCATATTCTCAGATCCTGAAAACCTCCACATAGCAATTTTGAATAATAATAATAATATAATAATAATTCATTTATTCACCAGAATAAAATGTTTAACAATAATATTCACATATTCACCAAACCGGGAATATATACAGGGTTGACCACAAAAGGAGATCCTTGAATGTGGATTTTCCGGATATTCCTAATTTAGTTAATAATACTTAAAAAAACATGAGACATGGGTTTCCGATAATAGCATATAAAATATTATTATAAACATGAGTTTCTTCGATACATAATGAAACATACACAGGAACACATTTTTTTTATACATTATAAATATTCTTGATATCAACATACTGACTGATCAGCAGGCGAGGCATGTTAAGTATCAATTTCTTTAGTTTTTTTTTCTGAACATTTTCAGTGAGTTCAGTTGCCTTAGTTCCAGAGTGATAATATTATACAACTTAGGTTAGAAGTAGTAGAAGCTTCGTTGTAAGGTATTTTCTTCAGGTTTGGGGACGCATGAAGAATTTATATTATATCTGGTGTTATATTCATGTGTGATTTGAATGAGATCTTTTTTATATTTATGTTGTCTAGTGACCGTAGTGAGAAAAAACAGTTGCCTTATATCGAGTATTTGGGTTTCCTTGTATAATTTTTCCGTTGGGTAAGTATGTGGTTTGCAATGTATAATTTTCAAGAATATTTTTTGGATTTTTTCTAGATTTTGAAAAAAACAATCTCCGACTCCCGAAACCCCTAGATACCAATTTTGAATAGAACCGGACCATAATTATAAAAATTGTCCGTCATATTGGAGGCACCATTTCGGTTTTTTTTCCTAACAAAAATTTCCTAATGCATTGTCATCGGAATTATGTACACTTGCCAACTTTCAAATCAATCGGACGATTAAAATTGGGTCAAATTTAATTTGCAAGATTTGATCACAGACAGACAGACACACACACAGACACCAGGACAGGTGGAACTGAATAAAAGCTTGTATTAACAGGAACTTCCACTGTGTCATGAGCATACGAAAATTATTCTGAATAATAATAATAATAATATATGTATTCTCATCAATTTAACATGAGGCTGTAAATAACTAAGAACCACAGATGGACTAGCCTATGCTTGGATATAAACTAACTAACGTGAATAATTGAATAACTAACGAGGCGAAGGACAAGTATGAGGTACAACATTAGTGATTAGATTCATATTTCATACATTACAAATACTTACACTTAATGTAACATTTATACGGCAGAGTTATATGCAATACTCCAAGCACTCAAATATGTAAATAGTGATAGCACAGACAACCAAAAATTTGTTATCCTGACGGATTCCCTGAGCTCCATCCAAACTATTGAGAGCGTGTTCACGAAACATCCTCTGGATCAAACCATCAAAACACAACTGGATCTAGCAATGAGAAGCGGAAAAACTATAGACTTCATCTGGATTCCCTCTCATGTTGGTATCCCGGGAAATGAAGAAGCAGACAAAAGTGCGCGTCAAGAAGTGACTAGCGATAATGCCGAAAAAACACACAGTGTATCTCGTCGGATGTCAAAGCATACTTCAAAAAGTGTTCACTCGATAAGTGGCAAAGTGAGTGGCGTGATAATAAACCGCCTTCGTCTAGGACACACAAGACTTACACATGAATACTTGTTAAAACATAGTGCCATGCCAATATGCGAAGACTGCAATGTGCAACTGAGTGTGAAACATTTTCTAGTGGACTGTCCAAGATTTTGTGCGAATCGTCTAACACACAAAATCCCAAATGACATGTCATTAATTTGAGGACCAACCTGTGAAACAAACAACCTGATGGACTATCTGAAAGACATAGGCTTACTTTATAATCTGTAAATGTATAATTTTTTGTTACTCCTCTTATTGTTACATGTAATTTCATATGAAACGTTCCGTCGCTAATGTCCAGTTGGTGGATGCGACTTTGTTCTAATAAAAAAAAATGTAACATTTATGACATCCAGGTCCATTATAATCATTTATGACTTATTAGCTGGAGATGGTTTGGAATTAATGGCAGAGAAGAGGGAGTAAATGGGTATTGTTATTCTATTTATTCATCATACTTATTTCGATCGAGTGTCGTTCATAACGAGGAGTACAGAGTAACCAGTTTCTAAGATCATTTCTGAACTGAGCTGGCAAGTGTATTGTTTTCATGCTTGTTGAATTGCATTATATATTCTATATTCTACGCTTGGTACTGATAGAGTATGTAAATCAACCCCCAGGCAAAAGAAAATCGTAGTGATGTAAGTACCACGCATTTGGAGTGGAGGATACATTATTTTTGTGAACATTAACCGTCAGTGTTTCGCTGTCGAACCACTTTAATTTTGTCTTTCTTGGTGATATTCTTCACCTATTCGCCGATCCAGTTAAATTCTCCTATATTCCACGCTTGGTACTGATAGAGTATGTAAATCAACCCCCAGAGAGAAGGAAAATCCCCAGGAAGAAGGAAATCAACCCCCAGGGAGGAGGAAATCAACCCCCAGGGAGGAGGAAATCAACCCCCAGGGAGAAGGAAATCGTATTTCGCTGTCGAACCACTTTATTTTTGTCTTTCTCGGTGATATTTTCCACCTATTCCCAGTTGTTTGCCTTGTATATAACTGCAGTGTCATACACAAAACTGACTATTCCTCCAGCGCTCTCTAGACTGAACAGTCTCTTCAGGTAAATATTGAACAGGAGCGGTCCAAGTACTGAGGAACTCCATATTTAATTGTTCTGAAGTCACTCTGAGAGACATATATTTTGACGCTCTGTATTCTGCTGCAGATGATTTCTTAATAGAATTTGTATACCCTCTTGAACAAATATATCCTCCAGCATCATCAGGAACTGAGTCTGACTAACTGTATCGAATTTCTTCACCAGGCCAACAAATATGCGAAGTGTTCTGTTATTTCTGTCCATTTTTGACTGAATTTTTCACTCCTGTCAATAATCCCATGTGAATAGAGTGCAATTATCGCGAAATTACAGGAATAAATTCATTGCAGGAAGTGAAAGAGCCCGCCCTGCGATAATTGCACTGTAGACCAATAATCGCACAGTCTATATCCATGTCAATTCCATTGTACATTTTGATAATACAGCGACAATTGATAAGTAACGTCAGTTTGACAAGTAATGTCAAAAATAATATTTATTAAAAATGTCTCGATTCGGTCGGGCTTCATTACAAGCTATTGGAGAAAATGTGTTGGAAAACGAACCAAAAAACACAAAACAGAACAGAAAATATGTGTGGCGTCAGTTTATGAGCTTCTGTGCTACGAAAAACTATACTTTGGATGAAAATACACAAATAAATGTTCTGGTAAAAAATATTAACGGACTGGGCATTCAATGTGCTTAAGCAGAATGACGATGAGTACAAAAAATTTACTGTTAAAATGATTTTGAATGTCACCGCTAAATTACTGATGGAAAAATATTTCACTGAATACAAAATCAATTTCAACCCTTTTACTAATATTGAGTTCAAAGCAGCCAGAGATGCGAAAAATGCCAAGAGAAAACAACTACACATAGATCCAGAGAAGAGAAAGGAGAGTGCAGTTTTTCTGAAGTACGATGAATTCCAAAATATGGTTCGTGGTTGTGACGAAACACCCCAGATGGTTTGCAGAAGAAAAAGGTAACTTTTGTTTTTGCTTTTTAATTAGCTTGGCGTGGTGGGAAACGCCACAAGTGCTCCATTCCGTACTTTGAAGTAAAAGAAAATAACGTAGGTGAAAAAACAGGAAGGATTATTCAAGACGCAAGGAGGGGAAAAACCATGCGCTTCATTGGAATGGCTAATAAACAATAAAATCAATACTGATTTGTGTCCAATTCGACTGTACAAGAATTACTAGGAAAGCGGGTTGGACACTGTAAATCCCGCTTGGAAGTTGAACAGAAAATTGCATAAAGATATTCCTGCTGGACTAAATACAGTAAGCAAATGGACTGTTCTATGAGCCAAAGCTTCTGGTTTAAAAACAGAGTATATTAAACTTACTAACCATTCGTAACGAGCTACAGCCGTCTCCAATCTTGCAAAAAAAGGGGTGGGCGAGCAGCAACTCATTCAACTATTCAAATTCAAAATCAATAACGCCATATCTTCAAATGGATGAAGATCGCCATGGAGAAATAGTCAAAAAAATGCGTGGCAATGACGTACCAAACATCATCTTCAGCCGTTAATGCACCGATAGCTGCATTGTCCACCCAGAATACGTATAATAATTATGTATATCACTGCAGTTCCTGCAACTTTTGATTTAGTTCAACCTTGGATAAATAGTTTCATTATATTTTCAGGTATACTTCCATAATATATAAATGAAAAATATCAAAACAAACGTATGTCTGTGTCTCTTCTTTTTTTCTAGTTACGAGATGGTTATTGATGACAAGCTAAGAATTTATAAATCAATAACGTCAGTTTGATAAGTTGACAGTTCATTCGGGAAATATTTCCCCGAATTACACTCGTGCATCAAAATAACCGGATAATTTCGCATTCCAGCGTGTTGTCTTTGAAAAACTGCATTCGGTCATTTTCATATTTTGGAAAAAGAGATCTTCACCTTCGGTGTCGGGCTCTTTCTCCAAAAATGAAAATGAACTCATGCAGTTTTTTGACAACACGCTGTTATGCAAAATTTTCGTTAATTTTGATCCACTTGTGCAATTACTTACGATAATTGTATCATAATTGACTGATGATTATATCAAGAGAGAGAGAGAAATCCTTTATTTAGCTGAGAGCTAACATACAAATAGAAAATAGTACAACAATAAAAAAATATCTTGAAGCTAATTTTGAAAGTTTGAAAAAACCAACATAACTGTTCAACTTTCACAAATTGAAAAAACGATTACTACAAAACATGATAAATACATATATTTCTCATAAGAGAAGTGAAGTAGAGTAGTTTTGTTCACAGTAACAATTCGTAATGTGAGCTATTTGAAAGATGCTCTTTCAATCTGTTAATAAATACTCGAACGTTTCCTGATGCTGTAATTAATTCAGGTAAGTTATTATATTCAGTCATTTCTTCATCATATATATTCCGTTTGGTTTTCATTATGAGGTAGGAAATATTTGTACGTGGTTTTTTTGTCTGGTATTATAATTGTGAATATCTTTCCCGAACCGAATATTCTTCCTCAAATAAGTCGGAAGTAAATTATTTAAAATCTTATATATGAAAACTAATGTGCGAAATTGAATGCATTCTTCGACTGGAAGCCAATTTGATGTACTTTGCATCAATGAAATTAAGTGTATTTGGAACTTCTCAGAATAAATCTCATACAACGATTTTGTGATATTTGAAGTTATTTTACGTCTGTACTATTACACATGTACAATTGTGACACAATAATAAAAATGCGGTTTTATAATTGAGTTATATATTACTTGCCTAGCATATAAGGTTGAATCACTTCTCACACGATACGCAAAACCAATCTTTTTTGAAATCTTTCTACAAAAAGAGTCAATGATTGGTGAAAATGACAATTTTTTATCAAGAATGATTCCCAAGTATTCAGTATATTCCAGTTTTTTTAATATAACACCTTCAAATTTCACTGTAGTATTATGTTGCTCTACCAGATATCTGTTTTTTCCTATTATCATATAAGTTAATTCATTAGGATTCACAAGCAGTTTGTTCATTTCTATCCAACTTTCAATTTTCAATAGAACTCTGTTTAATTTTTCAATGGCAGCATCCACACATGTACTAGAAACATATAGAATTGAGTCGTCAGCAAAAAGGTGCATTTTGCAGTCACCTAGCTCAATTAAAAAAATATCATTTACGAACATTATGAAGAGCAGAGGTCCCAATACACTACCTTAAGGTACTCCACTGTTCACCTCAATTTCTGTTGAATACTCTCCACCAATTTTTGTCATTTGATATCTATTATTAACCGACGAAACCAAAAAGGAGGAGGTTCTCTAGTCGACCCGTATATTTTTTTTCCATCATTTTTTTTATGTATGATCACGCATAACTTTTGACTGAGGCGTCCGATTCCGATAATTCTTTTTTCAGTGGATAGGATGTTTTTCGAAGGTGGTCCCATTTGGATTTGAAAGATGAAATCCACCCCTAAGGGTAGCAGCATGAAGGATATTGATCACTCACCCTCTGAATTCTGGTGCGTTAACCGATTCTATCAGGCATAACTTTGTACTGGGTTCTTCGATTTGGATGATTCTTTTTTTAATAGATAGGATATACCTAGATTCAGATTTCCAATAGAATCATCCACCCTTACGGTTGGAAAAATAGGGGATAATTGATTTTTCACTTATGAACATTGGCTCACACATACGTAGTTGACAATGACAGATCGCTACTGACATTATTTCTGTTCCACATCCGTCAAAACCATTATATTCTATGAGAGGATGGAATGATATACGAAGTAATGAAATAAACTAACCAGAACAACAAAAATAATTTATATTACAGCAAATAGTAAAAGTAGATAATCATATTATTCAACTGGTAATAGTTGAAGTAAGGTGGGTATTATTTAACTGGTAATAGTTGAAGTAAGGTGGGTAAGTAAGTATTTTGGAAGTAATCAAAAAACAACTGGGTAGTAATTAGTAAATTTTAGCCATAAAAAATTGAAAAATAAAAACTTTTTAACAAAAAATCAAACCGACGAAATAGGAACTGAAAAGTAAAAAATAAAATAAACCTTCTCAGTCTCAGTAACTAAGCTCCTAAACTAATGTAAGTGACTAATTTTGAGTCGGCGCCAAACAAACAATCAACGAACATCATTGAATTACTTCAAAAAAATTATCAGAATGTCACCGCGCAACTCGATGCCATCATTTCACGCCTTACCCAATTCATTTGCTTGTTTGTTTGGCGCCGACTCGAAATTAGTTACTTACATTAGTTTAGGAGCTTAGTTACTGAGATAAAGAACGTTTATTTTATTTTTGATTTTTCAGTTCCGTATTTCGTCGGTTTAATTTTTTATTAAAAAGTTTTTCAAATATGATTCAAACCACGCGTGAGTTGATTCGTCGAAGCCAAAATAATATTTCAACTTCAAGAGCAAAATGATTCTATCTACAACTTCAAAGGCTCTTTTCAAGTCTAGAAACACTAGTACGGTGACAAGATCTTTATCCATTGAATATTTCAATTCACTTATAATTTTTTGAAGAGCCGTTTCACATGAGTGCCCTTCTCTGAAACCAGACTGATTTATTGATAATATTTCATTTTCAATAATAAATTGGGTTAATTGTTAATGAACCACTAACTCCAATATTTTTTCGAGACAAGGTAATGTATTAATGGGCCTATGCTCTTCAAGTAACTTCGTCCTTCCGACTTTTAGTATGGGTATTATCGAAGATGTTTTCAAAACATCTGGAAATTGAGATTTGGTCAATGATGTGTTGATAATATTCAATAGGAGATAACCAATATTACTAAAAATATTCTCCACCACTTTGAAATTGATTTCATCCTCAGAATATTTATTTCTTTGAGTTAATATTATTTCTCTCAAGTTTGACAATTCTATATTTCTCAATTCTCAATAGGCCAAAGAAATACTCAGTGGAATATTTTATTTATTTATTTATTTATTTATTCATTTTACATCCAGCAGGTTGAACCCATTTACAGGAAGTACATAATTTATACTAATGGTAAGTTAGTTAATTAATTAGGTAAAGTCACATGTAAGTGCCTAATAAATTGATTGATGTTCAAGAAAAATATGTCTACATTACATAAATCATTAGCTTGTCTACACATTGTGTTAATGGGAGAGTGAATGTGGTGAAAAGAGTTTGGTACATTTGAGTGAAATGTCAAATTGGATCTAGACGTTAAACGTGGTACATTGAAATTAATGAATGACAATAGAGTATTGGAGTCGATAAGGTTGTGAATTATTTTATAAATGAATGTGAGGTCACTAATTTTCCTAATTTTGCAAAGTGACTCAAACTTGAACTCATTGAGGAGGAGGTCATAATTGTAACCTCTCGCGGGATAGACTCCATGTTTTTTCATAAAACAATAACTGAGAAATGTTTTCTGTACTCTTTCAATGGCAGCGATGAATCTCTCATGGTTCGGATTCCACACAGAACTACAATAACTGAGTTTACCCTTCACAAGGGAATTATAAACAGCTTTCAGAACATCTAGCGATTTTATATCTCTGCAATTGCGCATCAGAAATCCCAGCAATTTTGTTGACTTAGATACGATAGTATCAATGTGAAATGAAAATGTTAACACAGTTCTAAAAAAAAATATGCATTTTTTTCCATGCGGATATATTAGGTACGTGAATAGTGAAGCAATAATCGCTAAGAATGATCAGGAGGGGTGAACATAGTCGTAAAAACCAGACCGAGATATGCGGTAGCTCGGAATAGGCCAAACTGCCCAACTTCGAGTAATCCGACCCCATCAATACGTCTACGAGTGCAATAAATCCCGAACATTCCGACAAAATTGTTTAATCGTTTATCGAACAAGGCATGCCCGCGATCCAACAAAGTTTGATTTGACCATCAATTAGCTCGGGATACACCAAATCAACTTACCCTCGTCTAATCCCTTCGGACTGATTTACACCGCTGGTCTTGCCTCGAATTGAAACCAGATTGGGCATTGAATGCTAACCACTTCAAGTTGCTCCTCTGTATCCACCGAATCAGAAGTTGTAATTGAATTGTGTCAGTTTGGTGAGTGTATATCGTTTCAATATCAGTCAGATATTGTTGATTATGACATTCAGATTACAGAAACTGAATGGAAATGATGGTAATAGACGTAGACCAAGGCTATCGAAAAATATTTTTTCATATTCGGAGTTTATTATTCGAACATAATCATGTCTGGCCTTTTCAGGCCAGTAGAGATAGACATGATTTTCCCAAAATTTCATTAAAATTACAAAATTTCAAAATTGCAGTAGAGTGGAGATGACTTTCATATGATATGAATGAGTTTTTCACAAACGTAGCAAAAGAATTAGCCAGTAAAATCGCGAAACAAAAAAATTACACTGAAAAAAAGATTACCAGTTATAACTCCATTTTTCTCTCACCAACTAACCCGACGGAACTAAAAAACATAATTAAACAATTGAAAAAAAAGAAAGTCCCTGGTCATGATGGAATTACAACAGAAACCTTGAACGTTATTGCGGATTACATCATAAATCCGTTATCAGTAATAATTAATGAATCATTAGAAAAAGGGCACTTTCCAAGTTCTTTCAAGTTATCTATCGTTAAACCTATTCACAAAAGTGGAGAAAAAACTGAAGTTACAAATTATAGACCCATCTCACTGATAACTTCTCTGGCGAAGATCTTTGAAAAAGTAATTTAAAAAAGAATGAACGACTTCCTAGCAAAACACAACCTATTATCAAACTCCCAATTTGGCTTTCGTGGAAAAAGGTCAACCCAAGACGCAATCAGTACAGTAACGAACGACATTTATGATGGCATTGATAAAAGCCTACCAACCATTGGGGTTTTCTTGGATCTAGCAAAGGCCTTCGACACCGTAGACCACCTTCTTCTTCTCGAAAAACTAGAAGACCTGGGGTTTAGGGGTAGGACCCACGACTTTTTCGAAAGTTACCTCACAAACCGAAAACAAAAAGTTCAAATAAAAAACATTGTGAGTAATGAAAGAGAAATCTTGTGTGGTATACCTCAAGGTACGGTGTTGGGGCCAGTGCTATTTACTATATATCTCATCAATCTTTTCTTATTAGAGAAGCATGGAAAGATCACGAGCTCCGCAGATGATACAGTTATAGTATATAAAGACAAAAACTGGAATGATCTGAAGCGGAAAATTGAAAAAGACTTAACGGATTTGAAAAAATGGTTTGATTATCGCCTTTTATCAATAAACTTCAAGAAAACAGTATATATACCTTTCAGTAGTACAAAACATCCCTTCCTAACTACGACACTAACATACAAGCAAATTGCAAAATACGTCCTGAGAATAAGATTAAATATTTAGGCATTATATTAGATAGTCAATTAGATGGATGAACATATTGAGTACCTAATTAAAAAACTCAGATGTATTCTATTTGAATTCAAGCACATCAACAATTTTCTATCACATAAGCAAAAAATTATTATATTCAAAAGCTTGGTAGAATCACACCTGAGCTATGGTATAATAGGATGGGGGGAGGTATCAAAAATCTACTACCACCAATTAGAAGTATCACAAAAGCGATTCCTGAAAATTTTACTAGGAAAGGATCGTAAGTACCCGTCAGACCTTCTTTTTTCAGAGGGTGGACAAATGGATCTCAGACAAATATAGTTCACGCAAGCCACTACCAATCAGCATTCAAATAGAACAAACTCAAAAACAAAATTACACGATTATGCCACACCACAAATGAATAAATCGATTAGACAAAGAAGCTATATGTACCTTGGACCTAAAATGAACAACTTCCTACCTTCCGTCATTAAAGAACAACCCACAATGAACACATTCAAAGAAAAACTGAAAACGTTCGTTAGAACGCAAGAGAGAGGAACTATTCATTGTTTAATAGAAAACATAGCATGAAATTCTAAACTTTCATGTATATAGATAATTGTGTAAATATTTTAAAATTATCACGGCTATCAAAACATTAATCAAACTTCACAATGTAAAGTAAATTTTAGATTTAAGTGTTAAGTAATGCTAAAGATTTATATAGCTACTCATATTTAAAAATGCTATATTCTATGCCACGCACGAGGGTTTGCCCTTGTGTGGTTTCTCTAAATTTTATTCATCGATGAGATTATTATATATGTATATACCCTATAATTGTAAATTTGTATGATGAATAAATTTATTTATTTACGCTATATCTTTTGTGATGGAAATTATGTACTTGCGAGATATACAATCGATAACGTTTTGATATCCTTCCTTCCATAGAGCATCGATCAACCATTTTAAAATCTCGTCGGTTGCTATAAAGTCATGTAGTGACAAGTGAAAATTTCAAATGAAGAATAATTGCATGTCATTTCTAATGCGATAAAAAATTAATGTCTTCCAATAGTCTTTCAGCAGAATTTAGCAAAATTTTGTATTTTTTCGATTGTTGTATTCAAAAATATTAGATTAAATTAATTTCACAGATTAGCCGAAAACAGTGATTGTTTATGAGATCAATAATCAGTTTCAAATTTTTCAGTGGTTGACTACGTTACCGTTTTCGGATTCAATTTCATCAACCAGTTCAAAATATAACAGATATGCGCGATGGATAATCAAGTATTTAACTGGACCACTGTAGATATGTCGGTCTAATATATATTTTAAACCTATTTGCACAATGTTTGCATTTATGGCCCAATTATTAAAAAAAACTGTTCCGTTGAACAATGACGGTTGCAAATCTCTTGCTTCACGTAAAATATTAGTCGTAATTTTAATTGCAATTTGCATGACCTTTGCAATTATTTCTGAAGTTGTAAAAATGTAAAAAATATATATTGGTGGATAAATAGGTTTCGTTTTTGGTGTGAGGTTGCGAAGGTACATATACGCTAAGACAAATATTCTCTTTATTTGCAACCACAATAAAAAACTTCTGTAATTATTCCAATGCTTGTGTGTATTGAAAATGGGAGCGTCGATAAAAAAGTTTGATAAATAAATTATGCGTTTTTTAGAAATGATTGCAAATGTACGTGGATATTTTAAACTTTTTTTCGTTCACTTATCCAATTTGCAGAACTTTTGTAATTTTTTTAAACAAATTGGAAAGTAAAACTAAAAAGAATGACAAAAAACAAGGTTTCGTAACTTTTACAAGGTTGCAAACTCAATGCATGTTGTAAAACACCATTACTATGCGTATTCCTAGTTTGCAGAACTTTTGCAATTTTCAGTGCAATAATAAAGCATGAACACGTTTTTTGCAATTGAAACAATTTGCGATAAGGAACCATCGCAGACTTTTGCAGAATTTTATAGTTTGTTTTCATTGATGCACTAACATACCATTGAAGTTCGAAAACTTTTGGAATTAATGTTAATTGATTGTCTCTATCTACTGGCCTATTTCCAGTTATTTGAGACAATATAGTTGATGTAGCAGAACAGATGAAAGGAAAGCAATGTATTTTAAAATTGTTTCTCCTCAAATTCGATGCAATTCACGGTTTGGTTTCAAATGTTATCAAATGGGCCACCTTTCTGGAAAATTGTCGATCATTGTATCGTGATATTTATTGCCATGTCAGAAATGCAGAAATATTATTCTCAAGAATCGAAACAGTTGGAATATCCAACACTGGAACAGGTGGCTACAAGTGGCTTGTTAGCCCAGTAAAACTCAGAAATCAATAATATTACCGAAAAGAGAAAGAATACATTGTTTTGTTTGCATAAAATGCCATATAAGATATACAAATAAAGGCTCATAGAAGATTTTTCTGAGATAATTTTTGATTAGTCAGTAAAAATATTGTTATGAATAATAATATGTTACTCGTTTTCGTCAGGTTTTGAATTTTCAACTAGTAAGATGAATATTGTGATTTTCTCCCAACAATGGAGATATCTGGGGCTGAGAAAAAAATTTTGTTCGTGATTCATACAATTATAATAATAGTAACTATAATAGTAGTAATAGTTTTCCTCTGAAAAACAGAAAGTTACATTTCTCTACATGCAATTCGAGAAGATAATAAGCAATGGCATCACTGAAGTAACAATCCCGGAAGATTGTTTTTCTTGCCTGATTTAGCCACTATAGTATTAAAACAATGTAAAATAACGAAGTTAATTACGCTTATTTTTTCTCTTTCCGCGGTCCTTTTGATGCTGAGTATATGATTTCACTATTGTCTCTCGGTAATGTATATAAATAGTAAACAATCGAATCACATTCACATTAAACGTATGTAAACAGTAAATACTTGTATCAAGTTATACAATTTTATTAACTTACTTTCTTAAGTTTGTATCACACATTGCAATAATGAGACAATATAACTCACGTATGAACAAAAAAACAAATATATTATCTACCTTCCTCCGAAATCTTACATGCGCAATATAAATATTCAATTCCACAAAGCTCGTGTGCTACAAATACACGAATAATTTAAAAGACCAAACGGAGCTCTCGTAAAACGAGAAACTACCAAGCCAGTGGTCTGGGGCTCAATCCTCAACACGACCATTTTTTCTTATATTTATTTTTATTTTATGTTCGCTGTGAGTACTAACATTTTAAAAACATTTCAATCGGTTACTCGATTGGCCAGGTTTTCTTCAACTCCGAATGTAATTCGATATGGAGATTTACATTGTTTATACTTTTATGTTTTCGTCACGTTAGAAGAAAGCGTTATGCTTTCTCCATGGTCCCAAACGATCCGATCTAATAAATCATTTAATATCGAGGTAGCAGAATATGTGGCCATCAATCTCTTTTTTTTTTTTTAAAGTTGAGTTTTTATTCCTCACATTTAATTGTCAATATACCATGCAAAACTATACCTTATCTAATTGAAACAGTTTTCAGGAAGAAGGGATTTCTTTCCTGAAAAATTGGGGTTTGATGCTTTAAATTTTTTTAGCCCTGGCATTATTATGTTTTTAATCTTGTATATGGTTTATATATATATATATATATATATATATATATATATATATATATTTTCATTTTTTCATTTATTCACATACCATGATTTACAGAATTTACATGTTATAATTTCTAAATATTATTATATTCCACTTCAAAAACACAACCCACCGTAAGCAATTTAATTGCTTGTGTTGTGGCCTTGAAATGTGTTTGAAGTGGTTTGAGTGTTTCATCAAGATTAGCAGTAACAGAATTAGGTACCCTAGTATTGAGAATTTCACGGGGGAAGGGAAAGAGATAAAAACCAAAAGTAAAATAAAAAAGAAAAGAAAAGAAAATAAAAATAGAAGAAATGCGACGGCAAGAGAAAAAGAGGTGTGTGACGAGAGTTTGTTTCAGTCAAAAGAAAATATTTTTTTTTTTTCAAAAAATTTTTAGCAGGTTTTTATTTTCTTATATTAAATTTTTCATAGTGTTTTTATACTTTGTCAAGGAGTTTATAGTTTTTATGTCATGTGGCAGAAAATTGTACAGTTTTGGGCCGTAAAAAAATATATACCGTTGTGTATGTGCTTTCCGAAAAATTGGTAATATTAAAGACTTATTTTCAGCGAATCTAGTTTGCTTGGTTTTGGGAGTGGTGTATTTTTGTTTATTATGGAACATCCAGATAAGTGACTGATATATATATATATATATATATATATATATATATATATATAACCCTCTTGTATCCAGTGTTTCAACATCCTTGTAGAGCTGATCGGTGGAATAAAGTTTTTTTTTTCATTATTATTTTTAATAAGAAATGTTGAGTTGATTGTAGTTTACTCAATGTATTATCGTACAGAACTCCCCACACTGTTATACAGTATCTAATAACTGATTCAACCAGGGAGTTGTATAGTACTAAAAGATTTTTTTAATTTAAGATCTCTCTGATATTATAGAATTTATGGATCAGTTGTCTGATCCTTTTTACTACATGGGCCACGTGATCATCCCACCGGAGATGTTGATCCAGTATAATTCCGAGATATTTCATATTGGGTGTTTTTTTCTATAATGGGGCAATTGCACTTGTTTACGTTAGTACAATCGTGTATTGTTGAATAGTCGTAGAGAGGCTTTTCGGATTTATATATCGCAAATGATATGAATTTGGTTTTACCTGCGTTGAGACTTAGGAGAATGTGGTTTAGCCATATTTGTAGATTTGGAAGATCCATTTCTGAATGTCTTTTAGTTGCTGCCAGGAGTCTCCTCTATATAATAGTGCTGTGTCATCAGCATAGGAAATTATACTCCCTTTGATATATATATATATATATATATATATATATATATATTTTATATTATATATATATATATATATTTATTTTTTTTTGAAGAAAGTAGTCTCTTGACTGGACTAGTTGGAAAAAACTGAGTTTGGGAAACACAAAAAACCAATTTTATGTTTGCCTTTGAGGTTGCAGTCAATAGGAAATGGCCGTGTAAAGAAGACTCTTTGTTAAATTGTCGAGCTTTCGCAATACTTTATTTCATTATCAAGACATTAACTCGAGGTTGCTAACAGGAAAATATCGGTGCACATCACAAATAAAATCTTTAAAAATCAGTTTGTAAAAAATATCTTTGACGACTTGAAAATCTCATGTTGAATATGCAGATTTATGTCGAATTTGATTGAAATACACACGTGGTGATCCCTGCAGTGGGTTGTCGAAAAAGCTTATTATTTAGAAAGTATACTTGGAAATGCTCTGGATGAGTGTACATCAAAAATTAAAAATGAAAATAGAAATTTTTTTTGTTTTATCAGATCATACATATTTCCTAGATTGAAACAATAACAAACGAGAAGTATTTTATATCATAAGAAAGTATCCATCAGTTTAATTTTGGAAAGGCGAGCCGAGTGAAGTTATTTGGGTAGTTCAGTAATTTATTGGATAATTTTGATCCTATATAGTGGAATCCCCTTCGGCCAAGCGATTTCTGAGTAGCGAGGATATTAAAAGCAGATGCGGTGTTTTGTCTGGTTCATAGGTATGTGGAAGATTATTAAAAATTTGTCTGTTCAAATACAGGTGAGATTATGTAGCATTTTCTTGCGTTTCAGTATTACTCTCAGTTTTCTCTTAGAATAAGTTTCATTATCATTATTAGTTCCATTTTCCAATTCTATATCAATGTGTTTTCCTTCATTGTGTTCTTCTTGGTATTATCATGTTATTCTTCTGCTGACTCATCGCCGCCCCATTCCTTCATTTCTGCTTTTTAAACGATTTCCGTCTTTTTTTGGAAATAAGTGAATGGAAATATAGAAACGTTAATTGGCTTGATTCGTTCTATTCCGTCTTGATCGCCCAAAGTTTGCGAAGCATCATGCATTCATTTTTTGAAATCTACTGACTCGACTTCAAAATACATTTTTCATGATTTTTTTTTAATAAAACTGAAAAAGTGGCTTTATTCAATCAATATCGATCGGAAAAAACTTTTTTCTATTCACATCTCAAATTATTTAATAAAGTAGCATGCGGTAGCCCATACCCCATTCAGTCTCTTCGATTGTCTAATATTGCTAACATTGCTCACAGCTTGTTGCAATCGAACATTCGTATATTCGAAATCTCCTGTTAGTTTCATTCATTTTATCTGGCAAATACTGTGGTTTTACTAAACCCGTATTTGGAAATAAAAGAACCATATATAAAGTAAAATGTATGTACCAGTTGTTGAACATGACAAAAAAACTAATAGTTGACCACTACACAACTATGGTTAATTACTAGATCCGCTCTAAAATAACGATTATTTTTTAACAAAAATGAATATTTCACCCGAAGCTATGAAACAGACAGAGACGTACAACCATTAATTCCTTTGAAACACCAGTAGTTGACCAAAGTGGTCAATTATTGGAGCTTCAACAAATATTTTGTTCTAGTAGTTGACCACATGAATTAAAATTGAAAAAACACACATTCCAATAATAAATACTTAACTATAATCATATAGCAACTAGAACATCGAATATGTTTTTAATAAAACTATCAACAAAAATGGATGATTCAAGATCACTAAAAATTGTCTTCTTACCATGCTTATTGCCACATCACCTAGTGATACCAGTGAAAGACGAAAAACTGACCAACTTATCGCGAAATTAAGTTGGGTTAATTGTGACATCTACTGGATCAAAGTCCCATTCAATTTTCAAAAACATAGGCAACCGAAAAAACAATAGAGTATCCTTATTTCTGTGCATCAAGGGAAAAATGGTCAATTACTGGGTGCTGGTCAACTACCGGTACCACAACCCATGTTATGTCTATGAGAAGAATAAATATTATTATTATCCATTATCCAGAAATCAATGAATCACTAGATCAACCCGAAATAACATTTTGAAATCTCATTGACCCATGCAGAGAACTGTTCACGAAAATAATCGGTAGGTCCTGCAACATCAGTAATTTTGTTCCATCCTATCTTCAGTGGAGTTTGAGAACTGTGATGGTGATAACTTCCACCACATCATTACTTCCGTATTCCATTAAGGTGAACACTCTGTAATTGTGTCATCATGAAATGAGTAACTTTACCACTGCTCTGAGAACTCCACAATAGAGTGGACGTTCAAACGTAGTCATTTGTCTGTAGGAAATATGATTATATAACTGTCAGAGGAATTCACCGGCTATGCAAATGACTGCATTTGGACATAACAGATACAGAATAATCCTATTTGTTGGGATTACTGCAACTCTTTGGCGAAATAGGAGGGTGAAACTAAAAAAAATATGTCAGTCACTGTGTATTCAATGTTTCTTCTTACTCGAATTGATAGTTGCACTATGAACAATATTCCATATCATGATAACGTAACATGGACTGGATAGTTGTCGAGTGGCCCATTGATAAAAATAATAATGGTAGAAGTAGCCCATATTACTCAAAGTGGAGAGGATAGACAAATAGAATTAATGAGGTCCATTTTCACGAAAACAATATATATGTATGTGAGTTTACTTCATTCACAATGTTTATGCATTTCAGAAGTTTATACTTCCATCATCAGCACAAATACAGAAAGTCTAAAAGAATGTTGAAGTAAAAGATTACAATAAAAGGAGACATGAAAGAAACACGTGCTTAACAAATGGTCACCATAAATAAAATAACAAACAAATGAACAAAAGACAAATTCATCCACACTTTACATATATATTATTATTATGTTATCTCTATAGTATAGTAACAGACTGACATTGGTTGTTGGTAGAAGGTGCTTTCAGCTTGTTGAGATGAAGGAATCTTCAGAGAAAGAAATTAATCTCATAAATCAGATGTGTCGCACTCTGTTAAGGAAAAAGATAACTGAAGTTCAGAAAGGAATTCTTTTCTGAATAAGAAGGCGGGTTGGATTAATGATAGATTATTGTAAGGAACCATGATAAATTAATTGGATTAGTATACGTTTTTGTGGGACAGAGGTGTTGGAAATCCATGGGGAGTTAAACGAAATGTGAGGATTCAAAAATTGGATTGAAACGAATTCCAGTTGGTCGTTGACAAATCGTAGCGGGATACTTCTTTTCCTTGTATATCTCCAAAATTTCGAAAAAGTTCAATCTGATAGTAGTGAGGAAAGTCTACATGTTTTTATAAAGATCTAGAAAAAAATTACCGCAATATACGATTTCCGAAGTTGATTGCTGTCTATAGTGAACCAGCACAGGATATAACAAACATGCCGAATGGCGAATCAATTAGTCAACTGGACCACTGTTTCCATTCCTGCACTCTTTGTCTCGAGCACATTCACGTGCCAGTCTCGTGTATTTATGTGGTAGTCTCCGCTCTAGCTAGAAACAATTCAAGAGTGGTCCAGTTCACTAATTGATTCTCCTCGCGCATATTTGTTATATTTTCAGCTGGTCGACTATAGACATCATTCAACATCGAAACACGATGGAAATCGTATGTTGCGGTAAATTTTTTCCAGATCTGTATATCAAAATTTGTTTGTCCCGAAGTTAGGAGGTGATTGACGAATGATGATTCAGTACTGATTGTTGTGGTATAGATGTTCATTGATTCTGTCGGAAAACTTGAGTCCTGTTTGGCCAATGTATACCACTGGGCCTCCCATTTCATGGAGTTCTGATTTCTCGATTTTTTTCCATTCTCATCATTACAAATGTGTTTGTTCGAATTGTTGAGATTTCTGTTAGAAATTTTGATATTATTATTGGACAATTGTTTCGCAATCGAGGTATAACTTGGACACAAAAATACAGTAAATCAAAAATTGTATTGATAGATGCCTCGTATGAATACGATGGCTTTTGTTTTCACTTTTCCAACCTCATCATTATAAACACAATAGGAGATAACATGGTAATAACATATATGTAAAGCGTAGGTGACGAAATTTGTTCTTTGTTCATTTATTTGTTATTTCTAACTTTAACATTCTTGTGAACTCACTGTATTCGTGTTGATGATGGAAGTATGAAAGAAATGCATACACATTGGGAATGAAGTAAACTCACATACATAAATATCGTTTTCGTGGAGATTGAGTTCGTGGTATATCAACACGTTGACTGCCAAGTCAGTTACCGGTGACTGACCCTGAAGCATCAAATTCCAACAAATGACCTCGGTATTGAACATTATATCCATGATTTTTGCATCGGGCCTGACAAAATGCTTGATAAGGTGCTGGGACTACAATTTATACCATTCTAGCCGCGTTAGTCACGGATAGCGGACATATTTTCTGTTTCTTTAATTTAATTAAAATAAATAAAAAAGAACACTGTAATCGATAATTATTGAGTTCAAACCATTTTGAATCAATAAGCAAGAATCGAAATTTGGACAACTGAGCAAATCTAGCCTGGCAGTAAACGCTTCAACTAGTTTTGAGTGTTATATTTGGGTTGTTAAGAAACTGGAAAGAAACTGAGTTCATTCCACTAGCAATCGGTGATTGATTTTTTGCCTCTAGGTTGGTAATAAATCATGGTTTTATATAATAATAGTTATAGATAAAATTGTTTCCCTCATCATTGTGAAGATCTATATTTCCAACTTGCCTCGTCTCAAATAGAACAACTATGTCGAAAATATTATTCATTTCTTCAATCAATTCATTTATTTCATCTAGATTCTTATTATTACTCCTGATATTATTGTGAAGTATTATGATATTCATTCCGTCATTTCATGTTTTGTTAGTTGTGATGTATCCTCAATGAATTTGGTTTCTACAGTTTCGATTTGAAATTCCGCAAGGTATTGATCCATTTTTATTTATATTTATTATAAAAATTGTATTGTATGGAAAATTAGAAACAGCTTTAGTAATTTTGAGTTAATATGAATTGAGTTGTTGATTTACTTATGACTAATCGTGACTGATGATAAGGTTGACAGGATAAAGAGAGAGTGTTTTCGCGTATTTGGTTTTTCTCTGGGAATTTCTTTGATGTGCCTGTTTTCGGGGTACTTGAGTTCTCTCTAGAAGTTATATCGGTAATGGTTGAAGTTTTGGTTCGGGTTGGAACGAATTCTTCAGAATATTTCTTCGAAGTGTTTCTGTTTGGTGAGAGACGCTCGGGAGCTGGTATGCCTGGATCACTTCTTGGTTTCAACTGATGGTAGGGTTCACTTCCGTCCTCCAAGTTTTCGAGTTCAGTCGTTGTGAAGATCTTATTATTCAGGTAGAGTTTGTAATTCTTCATGAAGCACGTATTATTTTCATTTTGTTTTGCGACGTATAAATGCTTTCTAAGAATTATATTGTTCAGGAAGATCATGAGATATACTTATTGTAGACCCTTTCATGTTTTTGGTGTTTCTCATAACAATATTTTTTTTATATATGATGTGAATTCAACCTGCAGTGGACAATTATATATAATCATAATTTGAAGATATTGAATGTAGAATGGAATGAGCTTTCAATGCCATATGTCCACTCCAAATCCAATTGAAAATATGAGAAAACGAATGTTTGGAATCGAGGGTGCCAATCTATCTTTCCATCTATTGGAGGGCTTCATAATCTACCAATGAATCAAAATACCAAAATACAAAATATAAATGTCACATATACACAGATAGAACTAACATTTTATCTGGAATTTAAAACAAATCAAATGTAAAATATAAATGTCATATATACACAGACAGAACTAACATTTTATTTCGAGTTAAAAAATTCAGAAATGCTGTAGAAACAGTTTTCTAACAGATATTTCTTCAATTTCGATTTGAACATATTTTTGTTTTGAATTTTCCTTAGATCAGTTGGAAGATTGTTGAAAAATGTAATTCCTGTATATGACGGACTGTTTTTAAAGAATGATGTGTTATGAGTTGGGATCCTGATGAGATCTCCATTTCTAGTGGAATAGTTATGATGTTGGGAAACAGTGTCGTACATATGTTTCTGTTTCAGAAATAACATTATACATTTAAAAATATATATACATGGATATGTTAAGATATTGAATCTTTTAAAATATTCTCTACACGAATCTCTAATCTTTAGATTGAAATGAGTCTGATGACTCTTTTCTGTAGAATAAATATTCTGTTGGAGTTGCTGGAGCTGCCCCAGATGTTGATATTACAGGAGATGTGGAGTAGATTATGGCATAATAAATATTGATCAATTGAGTTATATCAAAAATATTTTTCAGTTGTAGAATGGCATAATAACCACTATTTAACTTTTTACAAACAGCATTTATATTTGCTTCCCATCTCATATCACTATCTACGAAAAATCCGAGAAATTTAGTATTTTCAGAGAGATTAATCACATCATCCATCACTCTTACTTGAAAATTTGTTACAATTTTTGATCTGCGATAGAACTGCATACACACTGTTTTGTCTGAGTTCACAATTAAAGAATTTTTTTCACACCAGGTTGTGAATTCCTTTGACAATATATTCAATTTACCTTGGAGTTCCTCGGGACTGTCAGCATCAGCAGCCAAAGTTGAATCATCAGCATAGAGAACTATACATTGTGTGCTTATATGAAGTGGTAGATCGTTTATGAATAATAAAAAAATCAGTGGACCTAAGATGGAACCCTGAGGAACTCCCAGGTCCATAGAATAGAAATCAGACCTATGCCCCAAAACCACCGTAGATCCCCAAAACCAGAATGCATGCCATATTACCAATACAACTTTTGGCCGGATTTTTCATGAATTTGCTGTAGTTCATTTCACTCCTTTGGAAGAAATTCATCTTCAGGCGTTAACGCTTACTCAAATCTGTAAACAATTGCAAAAACGAATGAAAAACGACGGTGATCATACTTCCCTACCTACCGTCGTAACTTCTTGTTTGCAAACACACTCTATAGCATCTTAGTTATCTCCTCGACTTTTTGCTACGTGTTCCTCGCTTCTACGATTCTTCTTGAATACCTGGCATTTTTAAATATGTTTTCTAATGTTCGCTTTTGTTAATTGACGGATATACTATCAAAACCGGAGAATAAATCCTGGAAGGGAAAAATTGCAATTACGAAATAATAATCATAATACATATCCACAGAACAAATTGATAAACTTCCGAGTAGTTAGTATAGAAGCTATAATCGGAAAGCTTGCACAATGAATAATTGAAAGTAATTGGGATCCAAGGTCAAACTCCCTAAGTTCTTCACTAAGTGACAACATTGTTACAAAAACGAATTCAGATCGTTACTGCATATTGTTCTCATTCTACCCCACGTGAGGTGACGTCATTTCGCGGGCTTCCCGAATAGAAACGAAGGAACTAGAAGCAAGTGCGAGGAGTAACTGGATGCCAATGATCTTCATATAAGAGGCCGAGCAGACCGCGGGGAGAGAGTTAGTGGTTGTTTCGGAATGAGCACCGCACGATTTGATTCAAGGCGAAGGAAACGAAGTGATTCAGATACAGTGTCGTGTTCGATATTTTAGTTGTGAGTTGTGATTGATTCATTCAATTACCATAGTGCATAATTGTGTGTTGTAAAAAATAACGAACAATAATTGGTTGCATATTTCAATAGCCATGAACTCAAGTTTGAAAATTCATGAGAATATAATCTACGCAGAATATGTTCGGCATTGGTAGCCTACTTGAAGTGTTATGTATTATCATGCTCTCTCACGTATATAATGTCATATGGGATTTGGTAGATGAAAATAATTTCAGCGTAGCAGCCGCCGCATTACAACGCCAACTAATGAACTAAAACTTGAACAAAGCCGCAAGCTAAACACAATACAGATCTGCTTATCCCGCAAGAAACATCCATTATCCGAAAATCAATGGACCACTAGATTAGTCCGAGGTGGTGTCTTGGAACTCAATGGACCAATTAAGAGGCCGATTACGGATCTGTACTGAAGCGAATTACTCGATACTACTGTTCTGAGAGAGGCTCGTTAAGATGGTATTGTTTTGAGTACGGTAAACTTGTGATCATTAACATAACGTCTTCGGAAACTACCGGGCCAGTTCACTTCCCGTAATCAAATTAGTCACTGGATAAGAAATGGCTGCACTGTGGTGCTTGAGAAATCGGATGCGGTAAAACTATTCCGAACAATTTTCCGGGAAATCATAATGAAATTTCTTGGGGAATTAGAGATTGGGAACCCCACCTCAACGTGAATAATAGCCATATGTATACTACTATGATACTACTTCTACCGTAGATTAGTTGAAGGTATCGTAAGATATAGGTAATTAGAAGTCTTCGGGAACGTGCTTCCTTATATAACACGTGTATGACATACTGCAATCGAAATCTAAAAGTGAATCTTTCCATACTTCCATCTCAAGAAATTATTTTTCCATCAAATCAGGTGTTCCACAAGGTACCATTTTGGCACCTACACTTCTCCTCGTACATACTACTACAATT
This sequence comes from Gonioctena quinquepunctata, assembly GCA_018342105.1. Lineage (NCBI taxonomy): Eukaryota > Metazoa > Arthropoda > Insecta > Coleoptera > Chrysomelidae > Gonioctena > Gonioctena quinquepunctata. The sequence continues at coordinate 401,998 of JAFIRS010000237.1, read as the reverse complement.
ACATATTTTTTCAGGGCTTACCTCACATGGCTCTCATTCTGGTGACACAATCTCTCGTGCCACAACTGTAAGGTATCAATTTCTGATGCAATCAATATTTCTGCTGCCTTTTCTGGAACTAGAACTCTTATTTTTGGTTCATAGAGTCCTTTTTTAGACCTTATTCCTTTCATTCGTATCACTCCGTTTTTGATGAACGTGCATCCATTTCAATCAACTTTGAAGTCAAAACCTTTTTCAATATTTTGTCTCATTGAAAAAAGATTTTGGCCCACTTTAGTACCATACCACACATTGGTTAAATGGTTTCGTTGCCACTTGCCGTTTATTTTTATCTCTACGTTGATCATTCAACTTCCGTATGCAGAAATTAAATCTTCGTTGCCCACTTGCACAGACTTCGGTGTAACAAATAATGTTTGTCACCCGTCATATTAGCTGACGCACCAGAATCTGCTAGCCCCAACTCCTTCTTGCTGATATTTTCAGAAAAACAAATGAAAGCATCTCCAGTATGTTTCTCTTTCTTCTGGAAATTTGTAGGTAATGTGGATTGTTGGATATCATCTCGTTTCGTTGGACAATTCTCCACAAAATGGCCAACCTCATGACATTTGAAACATTTCTTCTCGAGTCTTGTAATAACCTCATTTTTATGCTGCGTTTAGCAAACAGAGCTACGGAATCATCTTGTTTTGTTGGTAATCGCATTTCAATCAACCAAAGACGTTCCATCAATTTGTTGACTGTTCTGTCTTCAACTGAAACTGATTCCCACACATTCTCAAACTCGGGGGCAAAGTTGACATTATACGACTCATCAAAAGTAGATCAGGTGATACACAAACTCCACAACTGAATAGACTATGACATCCAAGGAAACTCTAACTACAAGAAAGCACAAGCGAACTGTGAAGGGAATTTGGGAAGGAATTTGGGACGGGAATCGAATAACCTACTGTATTTTTTTCATGGAAATATCGCGCCAGAAACATCCCGTAATCAGCTCCAGTAAAACGTTCCTTCTCACGTGGTGATAATTTTTTCCGCCTCGACAGCGTATCACTATTTCCCTCGTTTCAGAATAATGTTTCAATATGCGGGGGTTGGTACCAAACTACACACTGAGGCTGTTTTATGGATACTTTCATATTTTTCTGTCAGAAGAACTCGAGAGGCACAGTAAGTGAACATTCACACTCTTGTGCTCAAAACTTCCTGAACATCGCTTCATCAGGAATAAATATTTTGTTGCACATGGAAATCTTAAAGTCACTACTCCAGGAAATTTTTTCAACGAGTATAAGTCAACATTCTAAAAAAATATTAATGAATATATTCACAGTTCTGATAGTTCCAGTCTCTTCCGAAAATATACTTTCTATTTCACTAGTCGATGAATATCGTGTACCTACCCATTTCTATTTTTATCATATCCCTTACATAAAATGTTATTTCGAGAACTTCATGCAAGAATATTGAATCTTCAAGAAAATTAAAAAATAATTCGATCCCATCAAAAACATAAAATGTACAAAAATGCAAGTCTTGCAACGCAGTCCTTCCACCAAAAAATAGTTGTGAAATCTCATGTAAAACCAAGACAGTTAGTTTAGTTAGTATCTATGGAAGCACCTATTCAACAATTTTATCATAGATTGTTTTCTAATGAGCCTTTTTCCATAAGTACGAGAAATTACCCACTAGTAGCGCTAGTAGTCCGGTAGGGACAAACATCACCTATCTCTCATTAAAATACATGCAAAAATAAACATCAAAAAAATGTTTTCAACAGAAGACTACGTTCCAGTAACCAAATTAAAATTTGCAAATGTGCAGGATAATGATGTAGAAACATTAAAACGGTGGCTTGCTTGTCGAAATCTTAAAATTTCCGGAATAAAAAAATAATTGACAGGTTAGTAGGTACGCAATGTTAAGTTATTATTTTTTGAACTCTGATATCAGACGTTTAAGATAATTAATAGTTTCAAATTGATTTCAGAATAAAAAATTAGTCAAATATATTTGGTAATTAAGATAAATTTGATACATTACAGTGAATATGATTCAGTAACAGATAGGGTGGTTATACATTTTTTAATCAATATTTGTTTACTGTAAATTGATTAGTTATTTATTTTTCATTTATATTGATAATTTTTCTTGAATATTTGTAACTACCTATGTAAATTATGACTTTCAGTTATTAGGTTTACCATTTAGTCTCCTTCTCCAAGAGGTCATTTTCACGCATGCCTCCTTCTTTTTACCAGCTTGAACTACATACATCAAATCACTCATTTTCGGTAGAAATTGGCACAAAATTTAGCCGGTTTTATCAAAAAAATTATCCTTCAACCTAACGTAATTTTTTACATTTACTAAATTTCATCTGTTGGAGGTGAAAAGTAAGGTTATTTGTAACTATTGAAGAAGAGAGTATTTTTTCGATGAACCGGCTATATTTTGTGCAAAGTTGTATCGAAAATGAGTGATTTGGTGTTTGTAGTTTAAGCTGGTGAAAAGAAGGAGGCATTGTGAGTGATATATTTGCGCGAAAACGGTGCCTAAAAATGGTCCTTGAAGAAGGAGAAAGTCAATATACCTCGGAAGCGGTATGAGACCGCCGCGTTTTTTTTTTCGGATTCTCGTTGAAGGAGTATATTAGATATTGATCATTTATATATTACCAGATTCGTAATGAAGAGGCGTGAATTTAACAAACGCAAAGTAAACAGGACTGGAATTCAAAAGTTTTTCCTTCCTTCATTGGCTAAAACCTAACCGAATTCGAAATTTGAAGTTTCTGTGTCTGCTACAAGTTCCTTAGAATTTTGATGATCAGTGAATGAGTGAGTTACAGAATTAAAGACCTGGAAAAACTGGCAATAGTTCGTAAAAATTATAGATATTCTTGGTCAATGAAATTCAGGCTTTCAACTTCATCCACAACTAAGTTGAAGGGGGATCGAAAGTGCCCTGAGTGGCTCCGAGAAGAGGATGGTACGGCTGTTTTCGTTTGTATTGCTTTTGCTCGCCTTGGCAGATCTCGTTGAAATCCAACGGATGACATTCTGATCCAGAGGAATGTGGATTTTTTCTGATATTTTTGTAGAGTTTTCATCCAAATGTGATCATTTCCCTTTAGTTGCAAATAGAAATTTGATTGAATCCTATACATGACCTTTTCCGATTGGAGATATTTTGAGGTTTTGATAAAATAATATTTTCTCTTTGCGCCTTGCGAATTTGGAGGCATTTTCATTTTTAGAATACCTCATATCACATAGTATGATTTAGAAATCATTGGAACGTGCAGCTTGATGTCTACAAAGGACATCCCCGCTTTATTCCATGCCAATAATTTGAAAAAGACACTTGACATTTTGGTTCAAAATACACCATCACATCCACATACAAGAATATCAAAATCAACAGGATGGTGTCTACCATGGGTACACGATTAATGTCATTTATTTCGATCACTCGAGAATCGAATCATAAACAAATAATGAATATTTCAAACGAAAAATGAAATTCCAAGTTAATGGTACATCGTATTTATATTCTAACAGATGAATGAAGTTTATGTACAGAGAAGCACACGCCTATAAATGGAGTAAAATGTGATGGGCGAAACTTTTACAAAGTTTTACAAAGATGGAAATGAAGAATGCGTTAAAATCATACATTATATTTTTTAAATGAATGCAAAGTATACTTTCAAATACTATCATCGTAAATAATAATATTGTCATATCAATAGATTGTCCATGCACCATCTCAAACATGGGAAAAATGGTTTTATTTAATTTCTATTGTTCTATCACTACCAATCCCATTAATTTTCCCAGTTACTCATTTGTGAACAATCTGATCAAGTAAAAAATTGTCAATATTTTCATCAAATAATTCTGATAACTGGGCATTGACTTCTATTTTCTTCTTCTACATTTGTCACCTCGGTAGAAAATTTTTAAATCTTACCTATTAACGTGGATATAGATACAAATCGAGAGAATCCACGGAAATAAAGGTAATACACCCTATACGATCATTCTCAAGTACAATAAAGAGATGCGGTAAGCCGACACAAGCAAGTAATATATATCAAAGGAACAAAGGTATCGATATCGAAGCCGGCTCTGGCAGCCATGTTATCAAGCAAATAACACATGAAATGTGTGCCTGAATAGAATCAATGGCATGTAACTAATACAATCTGCACTATCGATGGGATAAATCTAATCAGCCGTGAAACGCTGCGAGACCTATCATTACGAGAAAAACGACTTGCCGGAACGATATTGTGAATATAATGTGATAAATTCTGGATGGAAAAAACGCGTTTGATAAAGAAGGGATCTCGGTAGAGACATGATTCTGTCTGATAGGAATAATAAATTGAAGTAATTTCATATACCTAAAAATGCGGTGAGTTTTTTATTTGGATGAGGACATATCGTAGATATGATACGAAACAATTCCAATCCTTAGATAATTCATGTAAATATCATTGCTGGACATGTAAATACTGTGTGCAACGAAACACTGTATAACGTAATCGATGCATTGTGTCTCAAATCAGAAAAAAAATCAAGAAGAAATTCAAAAAAACATTTCTTTATGCCGCGGCGGTCAGGGGGGACGATCTTTGGGCCGGTAGAAATGTTCAGAAATGAAAAAAATATACATTTTATATATATATATATATATATATATATATATATATATATGTAACAAATTGATTATTGGGGTATGCAGCAAAAGAAAAAGTGAACTCTTTGAAGTTTGTCCAAGCTTTCGGAATGTTTTATTTCCATCTTCAGGGAAACTACAATGAAGAATTGAACGAATTAGTGTGTCATTCGGACCTTCAGGTACTAATAACTTACATCTTTGTTGAGATTAGTTTCTAGGTTGTTTATGAATGTTCTTCATGTAAAGTACGGTGGAATATAAGTTCTCAATTTGAAGTTGGCAACACATGTTTTGAATCGTCAACCAATTATACACATTAAAATTCATTGAAACGTTACTAATTAAAATATTAGAAATGATAAAGTCCGAAGCATGTGTGTCTTGAAAAAGTACAATAGGTTATAAATTGTGGAAAAATTATTTATTCACTTGTCATATGCTTTGACAGTCACTGGTACCAACTGAGGGTAGTCCCAACTGATATGAAATGGTTTGCCATTATTGGCCAAAGTATTTTAGTACTTTTCTTGTTAGTACCAACTGAAGGTTGAGCCAACTTGAAGATATATTAATAACTAGTAATGAGCTCAGATTTTGAGGTGTATATATATATATATATATATATATATATATATATATATATATATATATATATATTAAATATATATATATATATATATATATATATATATATATATATATAATATATATATATATATATATATAAATATATATATATATATATAAATATATATATATATATTATGAAAACAATTTTTCGGCATTCAGACAGGAAAATGACAAGTTAAAACTGAAAAATAAAAATGTGGATCGGCCAGGAATCGAACCTGGGGCCTTTCGATTTCTAGTCGAACGCTCTACCGTGTGAGCTACCGGTCCATGTTAGAATCCGGCGAATCACATCTTCAAATTCAGTTCCATGTTGGTGACGAAGATGATGATGGGGGTTATTGTGATGTATGCAAACAGTGTCGTATACAACCTAATCAAATTTAATTGTTTATTCCTGGTGTCAATCCTATTTTGGATCGTTGACCAACTTCAAAACTCGAAATTCTAAGGTGTGTATAACTAGAGCCAAGTAATATATAATATATAGTGGAAATTAACGTCTGTAATTATTATCTATGAAAATAATTTTTTCGGCATTCAGACAGGAAAATAACAATTCAAAACTAAAAAATAAAAATGTGGATCGGCCAGGAATCGAACCTATGACCTTTCGATTTCTAGTCGAACGCTCTACCGTGTGAGCTACCAGTCCATGTTAGAATCCGGCGATTCACATCTTTGTAAATTCAGTTCCATGTTGGTCACGAAGATGATGATGGGGGTTATTGTGATGTATGCAAACAGTATCGTATACAACCTAATCAAATTTAATTGTTTATTCCTGGTGTCAATCCTATTTGGTCGAAGATCCAAAATTTTATACGTTTCAGTACACGGCTTAAATGAAAGCTTGTCTTCAAAAAGGTTTTTTATTAGTTATTTCATTCAATTAAAAATATTCATAAAATTCTCAGAGAGGGCCTGTACATATAGGAGATCAATGTATCTACCTGGCTCCAGTGTCTTTTTTTGTTTGTGGTTGTTTTGTTCAGAATTGAAATTTCATCCATTCTTTGTTTGATGATTTCATTGATAAGTTCTATTGAATAGTTGTTATCGAGTAGAGTTTTCCTGATTTTTTCCAGACATTCTTGTCTCAACTCTGGACTTCTAAGTTGAATGGCTCTGTTGGTAAAATTATTATTACGCTTTCTTGTGTGGCGCAGTAATAAATATAATCGACCGAACCATTGAAGTAATTATTATATTGTCATCAGTTGTCAATACGTGTGCCAAATTTCAAATAATTCGGACGTTTGAAAGTGGGTGAGAATTAATTTCAAAGATTCCGTTACCTACATTCGTACATACATAAAGGTGAAGCTAATAAAGCGTGTGTAAAAATATGAAAGGGTATGCATTGACCAATTCGAAAAAATTACTCAACAGCTCATTTTGAACAATTGAGGAGATAACAGGGTCACCCAATCCTTTCTAGAAAACAAGACCGTTTTCCGAACCATATATAAAATAATTTTAATTAAATCGTAAATGGGAGAAAAGTAGGAATTTATGTGTGTTGTCGGTAACAAAGTAAAATAAGAGTGAGAAGCGCTTCTAATGAAGTAATTAAGAATCACGTAAGCAAATGCTTCGGGAAGAGATAAAGCATACTCGGGGCGAATAAAGCGAAGCGCCAACTAAATCTCTTCGAGAATTCCGAGAAGAAGTGCAATTAGCCCAGGCTCGGAACGTGATCAGAATAGCTACTAGCCGTTTCACAACTCCCAAACTTTAACTTTCCGGATCGTGATGGCAAACAAGAGGTGGAATATGGCTGAAGAATAGACGTTTTCCTTAATTTTTTCGTGCTTTCTTGGGTCGTAGAGTGCACCCGGTGTGGTGAAATATTCCACGCTAAGCGGATTCAAATTAACATCTGACTCGTGCAATCTAGAGTTTCAAATGGCTGGGAGATGCATGATCGAATAGGTTTTCCAATTTGAATAAAACGACAGTTTTCAGAAATTTCAAGAAGGGAAAGAGATGTTGGGCACATTTGTTCTCATCCACGAATTTGTTTATGTTGAAAAGGGAAACATTCTCAATTGAATATTGAATAGAAAGATTGTTCTGTGAATTGAAAAATCCTCGATAAATATTTTAAAAAAAAATTGCCGGGTTAAGTAGTTGTTTTCTATCAAACATTCACAAAAAATATCTTTATTTCTATCGCTGATTTTTATAATCACAGAAAAATATTTCTATTAAATATTCAATTGGGAATGTTTTCCTTTTCAACATGAATACCCTACAAGGCCCACAGGAGGTTATCCTGAACGATGGAAGATAGTGACTTAAGTTTATCTTTCAGTCGCAGATGATTCCCCATCTGATTTTATGAACAAATCAATTCATTTATTCACCTTTATGTTACTAAACTGAAAGAAACGTTATCGAGGAAAGAAATTTGTATTTCGTGCATAAAATAATTTATTAAAATCGCAGCACAGCGCTTTTGACCTTCAGGTCATCAGGTACCTGTAAGTAAGTAAAATTTATATAATTGAACAAAAAAAGGACAAAGAAACTTTAACATAATTTGAATCGTGAGGTTACTTACTCGGCAGATGTTCAAGAAGCCGAAAAGACCATGAAATATATCATCTTTAATGAGTGTTGTATAAGGTACAAACATGTTAAAAAACATATCCTTAACCAGGATGAAACTTGAAATTACATTTCGATTTCTCTATCAGCCATTATTTAGGTGTGGTAGTTGGACCTAAATGACAAAATTGACAAGTGAACGCTGAAGTAGATTGATATGCAACTCAAAACTATGGAGATATCAGAATCATGAGAAGAGTATCCATGGCATACGAAACCCAGATTCGAAGATGATCAATCTAAGGGGGACTGTCATCTGTCAAATATAATAATAATAATAATAATCTTTATTCACTACAGTTGGAATGGTATACTGAAATGACGAAGTTCATCTCTTGCTGGGCGCAAGGTGATGGTCTTCCACCCAACCAAACTTAACCCAATATTAGCATAATTAAAAGACAAAATACAAAAATTACAAAATAAAATGAGAGTTATAAAGGTGAAGTAGAAATGTTAACATGAATACACACATATATAAACATATAAAAACACATAAAAACATATAAAAACATATACATAAACATATATGCATATGGTAAGAATTGATTATCAAGACTAAAAACCAAAAAGAACGTAGACACAGAAAATAAAATCCTATTGAAGTGACAATAGCAATTTTCTATAGGATTCATGAAAAATAAAAACAGATTTGTCTTTGATGGGGCTCGGTATGGAGTGGTAAACAGCAGATATATTATATGAGAAACTTCTTTCAAACATGCTAGTTTTATGAATAGGTGGGGTTATAATACCCTTCGTTCGTATGTTCATGTTGTGGACATCCGAACGGAAAACAATTTTGCGGTATAAATAAGAAGGCTGTTTTGAGAGGATAATTTTGTGGTATAAAGTGGCAATACGTCACAATATTCCAAAGACGACCAAGATTTTTAAATTATCAAATTCAAGTAATCGTAATTGAATATAAGTTCAAGGGAGAAGTCCAATGGGAACTATCCTGTCACAAACATACAATTGATAAAAACTCTTTAACAAAAAATTAAACCGACGAAAAAATGAACTGAAAAGCAGAAAATAAAATAAACCTTTCTAGTCATAATGATAATTGAGCTCCTAAACTAATGTAAGTAACTAATTTTGAGTCGGCGCCAAACAAACAATTATCTGAAATCATTATATTACTTTGAAGATGTAATCAAAACGCCACTGTATATCTCGCGGCCATCATTTTACGCGATACCTAATTCAATTGCTAGTTTGTTTAGCGCCGACTCAAAATTAGTTACTCACATTAGTTTAGGAGCTCAATTATCATTGAGACTGAGAAGGTTTATTTTATTTTCTGCTTTTCGGTTGATTTTTTTGTCGGTTTAATTTTTTGTTAAAAAGTTTTTATTTTTCAAATTTTTTGCGGCTGAAATCTACTAATTACTGCCTACTAATTTTTTGTTTACTCCCAAAATACTCACTTACCCAGCTTACTTCAACTAGTAACTGTCGAATAATATGTTTATCTACTTCAACTATTCATTGTTATGAAATATAAATTATTTTTGAAAGTTCTGTTTAGTTGATTTTATCACTTTGTTTGTATATAATTCCATCCTTTCACAGAATGTAATTATTGTGACGGATGAAGGAGGATCTGTCAATGTCAAATACATGTGTGTCAATGTTCACAAGTGAAAAATCAATCATACCCTATTTCTCAACCGACGAAATAAAAAAAGAGGAGGTTCTCTAGTAGACGCGTATATTTTTTTTTATGTATGATCACGCATAACTTTTTACAGAGCAGTTCGATTCCGATGATTCTTTTTTCATTGGATAGGGTGTACTTCGATGTTAGTCCCATTTGAACTGAAAAATCCATCCCTGAGGGTAGCAAAATGAAGGATATTGATCGTTCACCCTTTGAATTTTGGTCCATTAACCGATTCTATCAAGCATTACATTGTAGTGGGTTTTCCGATTTGGATTATCCTTTTTTTATTAGATAGGGTATACCTCATAGTGAGTCATATTCAAAATTGGAGTGGAATGATTCACCCCTATGGATAGAAAAATAGGGGATGCTTGATTTTTCTCTTGTAAACATTGGCACACAAATGTAGTTGACATTGACAGATCCTCCTACATCCGTCACAATAACTACATTCCATGAAAGGATGAAATTATATACGAAGTGATGAAATCATCTAACCAGAAATTTAAAAAATAATTCATATTATATAACAATAAATAGTTATAGTATATAATCATATTATTTAACAGTTGATAGTTGAAGTAAGCTAGGTAGGTTAGTATTTTGGAAGTAATAAAAAATTAGGTGGGTAGTAATTAGTAGATTGCAGACACAAAAAATTGAAAAATGAAAACTTTTTAACAAAAAATAAAACCGACGAAAAAATTACCTGAAAAGCAAAAAATAAAATAAACCTTAGTCTTAATGATAATTGAGCTCCTAAACTAATGTGAGTAACTAATTTTGAGTCGGCGCCAAACAAACTAGCAATTGAATTCGGTAAAGCATAAAATGATGGCAGCGACATTCACAGCGGCGTTTTGAATACTTGTCCAGAGTATTATAATGATCTTCGATAATTGTTTGTTTGGCGCCCACTTGAAATCAGTTACTCACATCAGTTCAGGAGCTCAATCATCATTGAGACTAAGACGTTTTTTTTTGCTTTCCAGTTAATTTTTTCATCGGTTTAATTTTTTGTCAAAAAGTTTTTATCTACCCATAGGGGTGGATGATTCGATTCCAATTCGGGATATGATGAACTATGGTGTATATCCTATCTAATAAAAGAAGAATCATCCAAATCGGAAGACCCACTACAAAGTTATGCCTAAAAGAATCGGTAAATGGACCAAAATTCATAGGGTGAGTGATCAATATCCTCCATTGTGCTACTCTTAGGGATGGAGTTTTTTGTTCAAATTCAAATGGGACTAACTTCGAAGTACACTTTATCGAATGAAAGAAGAATCATCGGAATCGATCCGCTCTGTGAACAGTTATGCGAGATCGGTTAAAAAGAGTATGATAGTGTCCGTAGACAATGATTTTAAATTTTCCTAATAAAAAGTCCTATTCGCCACGGCTCAATTGAACCACAACTGGAGGTTAAGAAAATATTTTTAATTTTAATGTCTACAGAAAACCCACACAAACTGATCATGTGATACCTACCTTTTCTAATCGAACTCACCAGCACAAACTGGCTGCCTTCAATTGTTACATTCAGTGGCGGATATACATTTTTTGTCGCCTCTAAATTTTGATATCTTAGTCTACAATCATATCACTTGTGCTATCCATTCAGCCAGACACTCTCACCAAATGGTCATGTCGTTTGTTCTGGCGTTACAACACAAATACGACTACGCAGCGCGTAGATACCTACGCTCTATTCTTGCCTAAAAATCTAAATCCGATGTTTTCTCACATTGAACCGTACCTAACAAATACGATGTGCATGTCTATTATTCGAAAAGCAACTTATCAGAAATGAAAATGATCGCTGAGCTCATGAAAATTATTTTTTCAGTTATGATTAATTACCTTTTATATAAAAAAAAGTAATTTTAATGCCATATCGTATGGATTTTTGGAGATCGTGTTCCCAGTAAACACGATAACTTTCGAAAAAATCTTTTTTCACTTCAATTTTATTTAATATACTCATTCGACTGAGGAGAAGCCGTTGCATAAAAAATTGCTGCTGAGTATTGTTTTATCTTATTATAATTCATTCATTCCGATTGGCATTTTCTGAAAAAGTTGGCTTTGTGAAAAAGTTAACAAATGTTCTAATGTAAACATTCAATTTGAATAATTCGTGCACGGTATGAGCGCTTCAGGCATGCTCATTTGGATTTTCCAAACTTTTTATTACTACAAATAAATTAATTAACTGATGAAATGTATGAATTTTCTAAACAGCAAATTGTCTAACTTCATATTTTGTGGAGGGAATTTTTTTATTATCAAGTCGCAGTCGTTCAAATATCAGTTATTCGATTAATTTAAATCGAAAGACTATATCTCTATAAGATATTAAACTAGTTTTTTATTTAATAAAAATTAGTGAATTTTAGTCAGTATTTTTTACGCATAAAGAAATAACTTTCTGAAATTGAATTTGACAATTTGCAAACTTGCTGCAGCAATTATGATAAGACCATCGATCTTGTATCAGGATTGAATTGTGTAAGGAGATCTCATAATTATTAGGTACACGGAGAAAAAATTATAGCAGTTATCAGTGAAGAAAATATGTAAAAATAACTAAAATTTCGAATTTTGTTAAATATTTTAATTTCTCTCCAATTTTCGAAATTCGTATTTTGTGTGTGTAAATTTTTTTTTTTAATTTGTAAATCGAAATAAAAAATTATGAACTCAATTTGCCTCCCCTTAAAATTGCCGCCCTAGGCTCCAGCCTACTCAGCCTGCTGGTAAATCCGCCACTGGTTACATTCACAGACATATTACCGGTAATAAATAATATTGGTGCAGAAAAGGAAGATCAACTGAATATGAAGAAGAAGAAATATTTATTAAGTAGGTTTCCCTAATATACAAAAACTCTAATATATGTCGCACTGCTATCTATTATTTCAAAGGTCATGGAAAAAGCCATCAACATCGAGCTCATGAAATATCTGGAAGACTCAGGAATTATCAATGATAGGCAATATGGCCTCCGCCATCAGAGGACAGAAAATTTATTATGGCCAGACTTTCAGCCGATCGAGTTTGGCACCAGGGACTCCTCGCCAAGCTTCCATCTCATGGCTTGCCCCCTCAGCTGTGTTCTCTGCTTGCTAGTTTTCTCTCAAACAGGTCTCTCCATGTAGTGGTCGATGGAGTTTCATCTGACACTCTACTCATAAATGCTGAAGTCCGCAAGGATCCATCCTAGCACCAACACTATTTTTACTTCACATCAACGACCTGTTGAAAGCAACTTCATGTCCCGTACACAGCTTTGCCGATGATAGTACCCTCCATACCGCTTTCTCTTCCAGGGCCCCTATATCAGCCCGTGAAACCAGAAATAAACGAGGAAGAAATGTTAACAATATAAATATGGACTTAGCAACAATTCTCGAATGGGGATCCAATAACTTGGTAGAATTCAATGCAACAAAACACAACCATGTCTTTTCTCTAGAAAAGCCGATCTCACTGTGCCTAACATAACTTTGTCAGGAGTAACCATACCACTGAAGTCATCCATATCGATGCTTGGTATTACTATCAGCAATAACCTTTCCTGGGAAAATCACGTGAGGTCCATTGCCAAAAGTGCATCCCAAAAACTTGGTTTTTTGTTTCGTGCCAAGAGCTATTTCACCTCCAGTCAGCTGCTTATGATCTATAAGGCACAGATCCGACCTGTCCTGGAATACTGTTCCCATATTTGGAGTGCAGCACCTAAACATATCCTGAAGCTATTAAATTCTGTCCAAAAAAGGGCAATTCGTCTCGTCGGTGATGCCCCGCTTACAAACTCGCTCACTTGTCTGGAACACCGTAGAAAAGTTGGCGATTTGTCTCTATTTTATAGATATTTTCATGGGCGATGCTCTTCTGAAATATCAACAATCGTTCCTCCTTTGGCAGTCTCTTCGAGATTAACCCGTCAAGTTCAGTCTTCACACCTCTTCGTGGTCACTTTGGAGACCTGCAGAACATCACTTTCCAAAGACTCATTTATCCAACGAACTGCGAGGCTTTGGAACTCATTGCCTAGGGAGGTATTCCCCGAGGCATACAACCTCCAGAAATTTAAGAAGAACACCTACCTTCTTTCCCTTCGTTTCCACGATGTTCTCTGAAATTTATAGGATATCCCTTTTCGTGGGAACCAGAACATATAAAAAAAAAATATAAATAACAATAGAAAAAAAATTAAAAATAATGTATCATAATGTATGGATTCATCATATATGAATGATCTGTTGAATGGGTTATTAATCTGTAGTAATAAGAATAACATTATTACAATTAAATATAAAAATTATAACAATTAAATATAAAAACAGTTATAATACCATACAGTGTAAAAAAGAGAAGTATAACAATTTAATTATGAATCCTATAAGATTGAACAGTAAACTGGATAATAAGAGTAACATTGCAAATAAAAAATAGTTCTAATTTAGTTCCCTTATATGTATCAACAATTTGTGTCTGAAGTTTCCACAAGATCCACTAGATTTAACATTATGTGGTAAGTTATTGTACTCTACCATACCTTTATGAAACAATGAATTTCTCGTATTTGATAATTTTACTCTAGTCACATTAATGTTGTTCAAATTACGGGTGAAATGATTGTGAATCTCGTATTTGAAATCAACATAATCACGAAAGTAAGAAGGTGCTTCATTATGTATTATTTTATAAATAAATATCATTGTTAGGAAGTAAAGTCGTTTAGAGACTGGTAGTCAATGTAATGTATTCAACATTATTGAAATGGGGGTATAGCGATTGCAGCTCAAAATAATCCTCATGCTTCTATTCTGTAGTTGTTGAAGCTGTGTCATTTTATTTAGATTGAATTGATATAGTAAAGTTGCACAGTAGTCAAAATGAGGTAGCAAAATTGACCGGTACACAGTGATTCTTGTATCCATAGATAAATGCTTCGCAATTCTTGAAAAAAAGTATAGTTTTTTCGAAATTTTTTCAGTAATATATGTAAAGTGTGCATCGAAAGTAAGTAAATTATCCAGTTGGAAGCCCAAATACTTGACAGTTGTTACGATTTCAATTTGCTCGTTATCAATCCTTATATCAATGTCATTGACATTTATCTGCTTATATTTGTATTCAGTTGTCACGATCATCGCCTTGGTTTTTGCGACATTGAGTTTCAGCTTATTAATCATCAAATATTCACTTACACTTATTAGAACATTATTCATCTTTTGTAAAGCAGTGTTAAGACATGAATCACTACAAGCTAATAGTGTGTCATCAGCAAATAAATTTATGAACTCACAATTCACAAAAAGGTCAATATCATTCAGATATAGTATGAAGAGGAGTGGTCCTAGAATACTTCCCTGAGGTACCCCAAGGTTGTTGCAAATTTCTCTTGAAGTTGCATCCCTAACTCTGACTCTCTGCTTTCTACCATGCAAGTAACTTTCAAACCATTTTAGTACTTTGCCCCTAATTCCGTATTAAAGCAATTTGTTCAACAGTATATTTCGGTCAATGGTCTCAAAAGCTCTTTTGAGATCCAAGAAAACTGCTACAACATATTTACCATCATCTATGTCTTTTTTAAACTTAGTTATAGAGAGCTGCAATGCTGTCTCACAAGAATGCTGTTTACGAAAACCGGATTGATTATTAATCAAAATATCATTATGCTCAATGTGATCCAGTAATTGAGTATACACTACAGTTTCCAAATTTTTTTCTATAGGTGGTAATGTGTTTACAGGTCTAAATTCACTTGCAAGGGTTGTGTTAGAAATCTTGGCAATTGGAATAATAGTGCTAACTTTTAATAATTCTGGAATTTTTGATTTTTCAAGTGACGTATTAATGAGATTTAAGATAATAGATTCAAAAATATTTTTCAAAATTTTAGCATTGAGGATCTCATTCAAGCTGCATTTATTACCTAGAGAAGAGACTACATTGTTCAGTTCTCTGAGTGTTATAGGTTTGAACTCTAAAAATTCAAGATACATATTATGATTGAGATTACACCATAATTGCTCACCATTAAGTCCTTCTATGATTTTGACAATACTGTCAACAAAATATTCATTAAAATTATTAGCCATTTCTGAATCATCGCGGATAATCATCATTTCATCCTCATTTTGAAATTGGATACAGTTGGGAAACTCCAGTACATTTGCAATACATACTCCGACGTCATACATTTACAATGCCCTTGGAGAGAAAAAATCCACTGTATGCATATGCTGTCTGTCACCAGAAACTCTTGGAAAAATTATGTTCGGGGAGAATGAAAGAGGGAATGAAGATATTCTTCAACAAAATTATTCATCTGTAAGAGAACGTAGGTCGAATATTGATGGCATAATCAGAATGTATAGGACTGTTTCATACGCAGTACCACAGGGAATAGTACTGGGACCACTATTATTCGCAATATACATGAACGGACTTCTCGAAATTGACACCGAAGGAATAATTTTGAGTTTCGCTATACTCTATGAATCCAATACATGACAGTAACACAAAAGGACTTCCTGAAAATGAAGAAATGGCTCAGTTAACAATAAATTTCCATAAAACGAGATACTAACCTTTTTTATTTAACTTCACATTTGTATGTTTGGTTCAAATCTTGCAAGTGAACTTTGACCCATTTCTTGTTGTCCGATCAACGTGAAATTTGGCAGGTGTTCATAATTCCGGCGACAATGCATTATGAATTTTTTTGAGGGAAAAAAATTAAATGACGGCTCCAATATGGTGTACGAGTTCTGTGATTATGGTTCGATTCTATTCAAAATTGGTATATGGAGAGTTTCGGGGGAGAGATGACGAATTCCTTGTGAAAATAAGAAAAATTAAGATGGCGGCTCCAATATGGGGACGAGTTTTGTGATTATGGCTGGATTCCAATAAAAAATGGTATGTGGGTGTTCTTGGGGTCGGAGATCATGATTTTTTCCACGATTTCTAAATGGCGGCTCCAAAATGGCACGGATTTTGTGAATAGCCCAATTCCATTCAAAATTGCTTTATGGGATTAAAATTCATGGTTTTTTCAAGATGGCGTCTCCAAGATGCCGACGTGTTTTCTTATTGTGGCCCAAACCCGTTCAAAATTGGTATGTGTTTTTTATGGAGTGGAGTGGATGATGGATTTCATCAATGACTAGAATTAATAGAATAAAAATGATTTAAAAAAATTAGATGAGCTTTTATACAAATGCACTGAAAAGGAAAAAAATTATTGTTTGACCTAGGTTATTCTCTGAGCAGCAGATTCAAAAGCTTGCCGCGAATATAAAATAGGTATTTTTGCGCGGTCAAACAATTATAGGAATAATTTTTTCGTTTTTGGTGCATTTGTTTGGAAGGTTGTTCTAATTTTTTTCATTCATTATATTTATCATTCCAACGGTTCACCGAATATGGGTTCACTGAAGATATGAGAGTTTTGAAATCCCTGAGGATAGGTTGACGTATGAATCTACATTTCTAGATAAAAAGTGACCTCACCTCGTATATTTTTATATTCGCCCAGGAGAGAAATTGAGTGAAAAATAGTTTTCCTTGAATCTATTATACTTTCAGTGGTATACTTCTCAATTACGCTTCTTGGTTGTTGTAACCGTACCAAGAGAACAATACAGCTTGAACTGCCTGAATAGCGAATGGCCAATTATTTCCAGCATCCAATTTTCCATTCTCGTGCCGGAGAGCTGATATCTAAGATTCCATCGCATCAAATGAAGTTCCTCCAGACGTGAATGTAATGAAATTCATGAAAAATGCATAGATCATAGTTTGATGCTGACTAGTCGCAATATTGGAGGTTCAATAACAGGTGTATGTAATGAGAGTTTAATATAAATGCAAAACTGTGTTTCCACTGCACTTGAGCACTGCTTGGGGGTTGTAGTCCAGTCATCTCAGTAAGTTCACCTCGGAATTTGAGATACCCAGCTGAATATTCGTATAAACTTGTATTTTGGCATTCTGAAAGTATTAAAATTTGAGGTCAAAGGTCACAAAAATCGATTTTTTGCATAATTTTTGCAAATATCTCATTTTCTATAGGTTTTTCGCTATATGTATTCATAATCAATATTGTAGTAATTAAATTCCCTACAACTTTTGTTTCAGAATTTTATTTTATACGTTGAATCCTTTTCGAGATAGAGGGCGTAGAGCGCGCAGTTAGAGCATAATGTAAGGTCAACCGGTATAGTCCCGCTCAAAACACGCTTCATAAAATTTATCAATCATTGATCAATAAATAATTAATGACATTTTCCATTTGTTATCAAATATAACATTATATTTAATCATTTTTTTACTTTCGTATCTATTTTTAATTAAGTATCAATCTATTTAATAACACTTACCCACCCGTGTAGTTATAGAATTGTTAAGGAAAATACTCAGATTATATTTTAATTCTAATGTAATTTATATTAATAACTCCTCAAATAATTCAAAAACAATTGAAAGCGGCATTACTTTTTCCGGGCGTTTGAATTTTATTTCATGAAATTGTAAGCCAGTGATCTTGGTCATAGACTGTAATCCAATTTCGAAAGCTCTATGACAGTAAATTTGCTCATGTCCAACCATTCCAGAAGCTAACGATATTAACTGTGTAGTATTTGGAAAAGGATCATAAAGTTTAAACCAGTCAACTAGTTTATTCACGTCAATATTGTCTCTTGTTACTCTCGAATCTCTGGAATCTACTGTTGCTCTGTCGAATCCAAGGAAATATTACAAAACTTCTCCATTTCTTCACAAACGGTGCTAGTGGCGTACATAGCATATACCCATTTACACAAAACACTTTCCTGCGTACTTCGACCACGAAATACTCCTTCTGTTTTCATTGATTTCATGAGACATTGTTCAATCACCATATCTGTCCATGTACCTGAATTGCATTTTTCTGTTCGTTTCACAGTGAAGAATCCATTTTTCAACGTTATGGAAGAATTTTAGAGTTCACGGAGCTTGAAGAATATGTACTCCATTATTGTCTACTTAAATTTTAATTAGTGGATATGAGAAAATAATTGAAATGTAACTAAAGTTTGTTCCTTAATTATTTTTAGCTATTGCATATAGCTTTTATCGCGGGCCTTGAGCGCGGAGACCGAATCCAGAAATTCCGTAACGAAAATAAACCTAAGACCCCCTACTCCGACCGGCACAGCGGTCGGCGTTGGGGCACCTCCTCTTTGTATTTACTTCATGGTACGACTCTACGAAGCTCGCACGAATCGAGACGAGCTGCTCCGAAATCAGACGAATACGTAATCAGCTGTTTGTGAGAAAGTATAGATGTTAATGTTAGGAGCTCATTTGTTGGAGATATTTGTGCGTGCTTATGCAAACTTAGAAATGGCCTACACATAGTCATGATAGCAATTTACATTTCTCCGAATCCAAAATTAGACGAGGTAGAGCATTTTATTCATTGCACTTCACTGGAGTACACTGAAGAAGGGTCGAAAATACTTGGTACAAATGGTAATGAATTTCCACTTATCTTGGCTGGCGATTTCAACATCAACTTCGCTGATAAAAAATCAGAGCGGTTGACAAGTTTTCTTTCGAAAATATTGAATTTGAAAATGAATAATGATCCACAAGAATCCACAACAAAATATGGAACCACCATTGATGCGGTATTTTCCAGATATTTAGAAGATATCAAGTCTCAAACTTATGTTTCTTATTTCAGTTATTTAAAAATATTCCTGAAGAACCGACATGTATTGAAAGATAATAAAAAAATATTTTGAACAATATTAACTTCTCATTTATTTAATAAAAGAAAAAAATTTGTTTTCTTATCGGTCACCACGCTCAAAGTGTAACTTGAATTAATATCAAAGAAAAAAAAAATACTGCATAAATAAAATAAATATATGATTATAATTGCGTAAGTTGATAAAAAATGCTATGCAATAGCTTTACCGCGGCAGTCTCCGAGTGCCACACGTCTTTTTTTTAATATTGCGAATCGGTTGTAAGTATTATTGAATAGATAGATTCAATTGATAAAAAAATTATTGAACTTAATGTAATAGTTGATAACAAATGAAAATTATCATTTATTATATATTTATCAATAATTAATAAACTTTGTATAGCGTCTTTTGACCGGGACTATACCGGTTGACCTTACATTATGCTCTAACCGCGAGCTCTCCGCCCTCTATCTCGAAAACGATTCAACCTATAGAAAATATTTCGAAAGAAGAGATGTAGGGAATTTAATTTTCTACAATATTGATCAAGAAAATAAATAGCAAAAAACCCATAGGAAATGAGATATTTGCAAAAATTCGATTTTTGTGACTTTTGACCTGAAATTTCAATAGACGCGTACACCCTACCATATTTAGGTTTTGAGACAACTTCAAAAATGCCAAAATTCGAGTTTAGACAAATATTCAGCTATGTATCTCAAATTCCGAGATTCTTACCTAATTTCGACTAAGATGACTGGGGTATTCTATAATTCTATTCAAAATTGGTATGGGGGGGTTTTTGGGGTCAAATATTACGATTCTTTTGTCAAAATTGGAAAATTCAAAATGGCGGCCGAGTTTTGTGATTATGGTCCGATTCGCTTCAAATTTGGTATCTGAGAGTTTTCGTGGTCGGAGATTATGATTTTTTTTTGTCAAAATTGGAAAATTCAAGATGGCGGCTCCAAAATGGTGGACGAGTTTTGTGATTATGGTCTGATTCTATTCAAAATTGTTATGTGGGGGTTTTTGGGGTCGAATATTATGATTATTTTGTGAAAATATGAAAATTCAAGATGGCGGCTTCAAAATGGCGGCCGAGTTTTGTGATTATAGTCTGATTCTATTCAAAATTGGTATGTGGGGATTTTGAGGGTCGAATATTATGATTCTTTTGTAAAAATTGGAAAATTCAAGATGGCGGCTTTAAAATGGCGGCCGAGTTGTGTGATTATGGTCTGATTCTATTCAAAATTGGTATGTGTGGGTTTTTGTGGTCGGAGTTTATGATTATCTAATTTGATGAGATTATTCCATTTTTTAATTTGCAAACAAATAATGAAAATAATAGTTTGAAAAAAACTAAAAAAACACGCTTTTATAAATAAACCACACTTAAAAGTAGGAAATAAATAATAGTTTAGAAAAACTAAAAAACACGCTTTTATAGAAAACCAGACTAAAAAAATAGAAAATAAGAAAAAAAAATATTTTATTTTAAAAAAAGCGTGGGGTGCATGGTATCAATAATTATATAGTACATTACACACCGAGGCGATACCATGCACCCCACGTTTTTTTTTAAATAAAATATTTTTTTTTTCTTATTTTCTATTTTTTTAGTCTGGTTTTCTATAAAAGCGTGTTTTTTAGTTTTTTTGAACTATTATTTATTGAACATAATGTTGGATATATCATCCACAAAATTCTCACCATCTGAATAATATGCAATATCTTAAGTGAAGAGGAACGCAAAACATAACAGAGTATTCCCAACCGACATAATTGATGAGAAAAGGCGTTATTAAAGCTTAGTTTCACTATGATCGTTGCTAATTATAGCTAACAGTCTCATTTCAGCGCTAGCTTTCGCGCTCCGACGCCGAAAATGAACAAAATTAGGGAAACAGTTGGACCAGTGCCATCCGCATTCAACGCTCGGAAAGACTTGCTGTCAGTGTGACATAGTGTGGTTTCTACGAGGAAGAATAAGAAACTCACACTGATACAGGAGGTGGCAAAGACGTCCATCTAATTAACACAATAATGTTGAGTAGTTCTGGATATATGTGGATTTCCGCCAGGGAATGGATGTTATTCATTTATTTTCGTTTCATCTCCTGGAGATTGGATTTCGCAACAATGGTGAAAATTGTCCAATTTCAGCTGGATAATCCAATGAATCGAAACAAAATTTTATTTTCTCTACAAAAATGGTATCCATCAAAATTTATATATATATATATATATATATATATATATATATATATATATATATATATATATATTATATATATAATATCCTCTTTCTACGGCAACCTCGATAAATGTTCATTTTATAACCGTAACTTCAATCATAAACAAGGACATTTTGTACAGAATTTCATTTTTGCATCGGTTGCTAGGCAAGTTGCTAAGCAACAAATGCGAAATGGAATATTTCGTGTTAGGTCTAGGTTCACTCTAGAATCACGACGAGTACGGCTCGTTAAATTATGACGTCCAGCATGATGAAAACGTTTCTGTCAGAGTTTTAGTAGGTTACGAGTAATTTCATAGTTGTTTTCTATAAAAACTATTAATTAAAATGGAAACTGATAGTGATATTGACTTAGATTTGACACCTCCAAACATAATAGAAGCAGCGAAGGTAACAACATTGAATTTATTACCGGAAACGTCGAAGAGTATGTATCAACGCGCTTATAACTTTTTTTTGTAATGGAAGGTAGATCAAAAGACAAAATCGTTTTCCGAGAACGTTTTAATGGCTTATTTTGGCGACTCAGCCAAAAAATTTAAAAGTTCCACTTCGTTTTCACATTTCTCAATGCTGAGAACGACTCTCAGTATCTATAATGATATAGATATTGCCGAATATTTGAAACTGAGAGCATTCCTCAAGCGGCAGTCTAACGGCTACAAACCCAAAAAGTCAAAGATCTTTACAGCAAATGACATCGATAATTTCATTGAACAGGCTCCAGATGAAATATATTTTGCAACAAAAGTAAGTTTTATATTTCCATTTAATCGTTAAAAAATATGTTTAAGTGAACTAATTTACATTGTAGGTTGCATCAGTTATGGGAGTAATGGGTGCATGTAGAAGACATGAATTACATCGAATGAAAATTACTCATTTCAGTGATCTTGGTTCAGCTGTTTTAGTAACAATACCAGACAGTAAAACCAAAATAGTATGAAATTTTACTGTAACTGGCCAAATTCTACGAAATTTATAAAAAATACGCAAATCTTCGCCCTCAAAATGCTAATGGTCTATTAGTAGAGCAGACCGTGGGAGGTCGACCTTCACCGATCTGATAACTCGATGAGACATATTTTTTATCAAATACAATTTATAAACGAATATGCCCATGATAACTTGCCTTTCGGAAATCACTCTTTTGATAACCGAATGAGTTTCACCTCAACTGATATTTTTTAACAGAATATGCCTAGGTAGGCTTGCCTACTTATTTCTGTGCATGGCTACCCGGCAAGCAGATGTGAACAGGTAAGTCAATAAAGGTAACTACACCGATCTGTTAACCAATCGAAATTGATATCATAGGTTAGATAATTTAATAACAAAACCAATCGTATAGGCTTGCCTGCAAAAAATCGTACATAAAATATTATTGTCAAGCTATAAAGTTTTAGAATTTTAACTATTTGATAGGTGCGAGAGAGAAAGTAGAGCGTCCGAGGCCCGTGTGATAGAACAGAACACAACATAGCAGCTGCACGCTACCTGACCGGTGAATGTATCCGAGTGCGCATGTTTTTGTAATTGTGAGTGACAGTGACAGCATTTATTTACACTCGACAGTAATTTTGAACTCTTTTATATGCTTTGTAATAAACGCTTTTACAAACATAAATGTATTGAATTTTATTTTTCTATATTGATGATTTTTTTTTGTTTCTTATACTGAAATTTCAAAAGTAACACTTATTCTTTCCCGCTTAACGGCATTTATATGATTTTAAATAATAAATAAATTATTCTTTATTTAATTTTGAATAAAAAAGATGTTTTTTTTTATCATTTTCAAATTTTATAATTTAGCTTTAAAATGAAAAAAAAAATTGTTGTTTTTTTTTCATTTATTGATATTGTCAAAAATGTATCGAACCCCGTAGAGTAAATCAATGAATATAATTTCCAAGTGGGTCACAAATGTGTTAGTCTGCAAAACACGAATTAGGGTCAAACATAAACAAGATGTTTTAAAAGTGACGACTGATGGTTTGATCGGGGAGTCGACGTTGGGCTTTTGCCGTGCCCAAAAGGGCAATGGGGGCAGTTAGAGAATTGAAAGTTTAAGAAGCCCTATTGCCCTGATTATGGTTTTTGGAATTAGTCTACATGTAGTTATGTAAGTAACAAATATCTGTCTATATTTGTAATTCATGACTAGGTCCTAGAAGTGATTCATTGTTTCCCTTTAATAAATATTTTTCTATACTTTTTTACAAAGTGTTTGCAATCATTAAAGGGTCAGCATCTACCTAGTTAGTCGTGAACAAACCCCAATTCACGACAAGTGGTGGAGGCGCCGTGTTTTTTTTTTGTGTGGATCCATTCTTCATAATGGATCAATTTCTATTTTGTAATCCATTCGAAAGTATATTGAGAAAATAAATATATTCAGTAATCATCAATTTCACAGTAGGACTCGAACTTGACCTAGATTCCGGTACAGCTAGGTAGAATTTGCTGACCCTTATGTTTTATTGTAAATGAATCACTTCTTCGTATGTGCAACAATAGCGTTTTGAATAATAACTTTGACGAAGGTATATGGTAAAATGAACACGATTTTTTCAATGGAAATAATAAGTAAACGCTATTGATGCAAAAGTTATTCTAACGATTTAATTTCAGGAAAATAATATTTTGTGTATGTGTTTTTCGTAGTGATTTTTTATAAAATTTAGATAAGTTGTTTTTCGATTGGAAATATGATTTTTGATGGAGCGAATTTCAAGATAATTTTTCAGGCCTAGGGGAATTATTTTGTTACAGGATTTTGATGTTTACAGGAGATTTACACTGGGAGGTTTTTGGGATAAATGGTTGATTCTTTCATTTTAGGAATGAGACAAGGATTTATTTTGGGGAAAACACTTATTAGCCAGACGAAAGCGCTTTTGGAAATTTTTGTCGATGAAAAATTTAGATAATGGAGAAATTCTAGGCCCAAATGGAAAATATTTTTTGAGTGGTTAGGAAGGGCAGTTGTGAGGAATAGGGACAGTATTGAGTGAAAAGTGGGCCCCAATGAGCCCGTGTTGAAGATTTTGGCGGTTGGAAGTAGCTGTTGTGGATTTTGCGTTTTGTTTTGCTCCTGATTGAGGGTGATTTTGTGAGCTGCTGAGAAAAGCAGGATTAAGTAGTAGGGGCTGTTTGGATGAAATTAGGAGCTTTCGATGAAGAATTGCTGCTGCTGGTAGAACCAGTTACTGATTTCAGGCCCTTATTGATGGTAATAGCGATGTATTATTTTAAGGCTGCTGGATGTAAGCAGTCGATAAAAGTGTGAGACAGATGATTTTTGAGTAAAAATGAATATTTGCTGAATGCAATTCAATGTTCGTCGGGGTGTGTGTCCGTGGAGTAGTTGTTTGTCGACAACTATGAGTTTTGTTATAGCGATATTAGTCTGCAGGCAGAGTAAGTAGCTGCTGTGGGCGCCGAGAAAAGGTGGGCCCGGGGAGATGTTTTGCTGAAGAAGGCAGGACAATTATGAGGATTGAAAAAGATGTTGTTTCAGTAGGTCAAGGTAGGACCACATTGGAGATTTTTTTTAGGAATAGAAGGCTCTATAGAAAATGGGCATATAGTGGGTCGAGGTAGGACAATGATTGGGAGATTACGAGGTCAAGGTAGGGCCATAGTAGATATTTTTTTTGCAGGGGGATATGATGTTCTTAAGGATAGAGGCGTGGTCAGCGGATAGCGGCAGATGAGATGCTGTACGAGGACGGTCTGAAGATATACCCCACAATGTGATTACGTAGAACGGTAGTTCCTGCAGTGTGTTGGCGATTTTACTGTGTGATTTTTCTTTCATACAGGGGATTCAGCAATTTCCTGGGCGTTTTTAAAACGCCTCTTATATATATATATATATATATATATTTTTGTTATTAGATACGTGTCTTATGCGTGTTTGGCTCTGTAGAAGGGGGCCGCAGAATATCTCTACCAGGGGGAAGGACACCAGCTGGCGGAGTAAAAGTCCCGCGACTCGGGAGTCCTACATATGTAATTGGGAGTATTATAAGTTAGGTTAGGAATTGTGTTTGATATATATGGGAGGGGATAGCTCAACAATTTTTTATGTACAAGTATTGGGGAAAAGAGTGTGAAAACTGATGTGATTCACGTTGACCGAATTTTGAAGTATAACGATCCATGGTGTCTAATTGTTGTTAAAGCGTAATTACTTGATTTCCATTTTATGTTTCAGGTACATGATAAGAAATGTGCACGAACAATACTTCCGTCATGAGAAATGAGAAGATTCATGGAAAAATAAGGGTATGAGGCCATGGCCGACATGTCAATTCAATTTAAAGGGTTGAAGGGTTGAAGTATAAGACTAGTAAAGAAACTGTGCACAGTGTTTAAGTGGATGAATATTTGAATGAGGTCGATTATAAATGAATGTGGTCAAATGTGAAATGCGATTTTGAAATTGTTTTGTTGTATCCTGCTTTTAATCCTAGGCAATGAATTTCAGGATATCACATTACAAAATTTACAGTCGCAATGTGAAAATGGGTGTTTTGTATTGAGTCAGAGATAAATAATTTTTTTAATTCGTTACAAATATTACTGGGGTTACAATGGAAAGAAAGAAATATTACTATACTATTTGAAGAGTATTTTTAATGAAAATTGATTCATTATAATGATTATATATAGACAAGGATTTGTTAGTAATAAGATTGATTATTTTTTGTATATTCTGGGGCACGGTATTTGACATGTAATTCAATGGTAGTATTGTATTCAGTATTTGATTTTGTTATTGTTATAGATAATAACCCCTGTAAGAAATGCTGAAGAGTCGTAAGCCTTGTACCACTCCAAGAGAAGTCCAGAGATGAAACGAAAACATAGTAACCAAACCAGTCAAGCCAGGTCTTGGAGAGCATAGTTATGTCAAGTTGTAGGATCCCACTTCCAGTCAATCTGAGCCATATCGAGCCTGATCAGGCCACGCTATGCCATGTCTAGTCAGGCTGAGCCTTGCCCAGACCACTCCAACTGAATCGAGCTATGCAGAGTACAGTCAGGCGGAGCCATACCAATTCCAGCTGGTCAGATTCATGCCAAGCCAAATCGGACCAAGTCTAACCAGGCCCAGCATCATTGAGTCGACCCAATAGGCCAAACCATACATACCTGGTCCAAGCCAAGTCAACCCAAACTAAGCTAACCGAACCAAAAGTCGGTTACCGACAAGCCAGTTGGACCCAGTTGCTACACCGAACAGTCCTACATCGATCCATGCCGGGAAAAACCAAGCTAATGCCAGAAGATGAATGAATATGCAGCGGAGGATAGAAGAATCCAGAAGGAGATGGTGCAAGCGGGCGTCTTCCACAGATTTCCATTTGAATAATTGTATTGTAATTTGTTATAATTGTAATTTTTATTGTATTGCAAGTTTCGTGGTACCTGTAAACCTGTATCGAATCATCAGTTGTTCTGAAATATTATCGCTCGGGGCGCGCGATTTTGGACGGGGGGGTATTGTCAAAAATGTATCGAACACCCCGTAGAGTGAATCAATGAATATAATTTCCAAGTGGGTCACAAATGTGTTAGTCTGCAGAACACGAATTAGTGTCAAACATAAACAAGATGTTTTAAAAGTGACGACTGATGGTTTGATCGGGGAGTCGACGTTGGGCTTTTGCCGTGCCCAAAAGGGCAATGGGGGCAGTTAGAGAACTGAAAGGTTAAAAAGCCCTATTGCCCTGATTATGGTTTTTGGAATTAGTCCACATGTAGTTATGTAAGTAACAAATATCTGTCTATATTTGTAATTGATGACTAGGTCCTAGAAGTGATTCATTGTTTCCCTTTAATAAATATTTTTCTA
This sequence comes from Gonioctena quinquepunctata, assembly GCA_018342105.1. NCBI lineage: Eukaryota > Metazoa > Arthropoda > Insecta > Coleoptera > Chrysomelidae > Gonioctena > Gonioctena quinquepunctata. The sequence goes on along the minus strand of JAFIRS010000237.1, from coordinate 374,489 downwards.
TACTCTTTTACAAAGTGTTTGCAATCATTAAAGGGTCAGCATCTACCTAGTTAGTCGTGAACAAACCCCAATTCACGACAATATAGTAAATTAGTCATTTTTGATTATTTCATTGTTGTAAGTATATATAGTGTGAAATAATACAAAAATTGTGATCGAAATTAGAGTTATAATAAATTAGAGTTCAGAATTACTGTCGAGTGTAAATAAATGCTGTCACTGTCACTCACATCTACACGAGCATGCGCACTCGGCTACATTCAACGGTCAGGTAGCGTGCAGCTGCTATGTTGTGTCCTGTTCTATCACACGGACCTCGGACGCTCTACTTTATCTCTCGCACCTATCAAATAGCTAAAATTCTAAGACTTTATAGCTTGGAAATAATATTTTATGTACGATTTTCTGCAGGCAAGCCTATACGATTGGTTTTGTAATTAAATTATCTTACCTATGATATCAATTTCGATTGGTTAACAGATCGGTGTATTTACCTATATTGACTTACCTGTTCACATCTGCTTGCCCGGTAGCCATGCACAGAAAAAAGTAGGCAAGCCTACCTAAGCATATTATGTGTGTTAAAAACTATCAGTTGAGATGAAACTCATTCGGTTATCAAATGAGTGAAGGTGATGAAAGAAAATTGATTAAAATTAATTCAATTAAAACTAGCTATGGACACTTTTCGATAGGCAAGTTATCATAGGCATATTTGTTTATAAATTATATTTGATAAAAAATATGTCCCATCGAGTTATCAGATCGGTGAAGGTCGATCTCCCACCGGCTCTTAGATTATATGGTTTTTCATTAATTATCAAAAAGGAAAGTGAACCATTATATAGGTCTGAATAAGTTTGGAGCTATGGGAAAAGACATTGCCAAGTATTTGAAATTGCCAAATTACGAATTATATACTGGGCACTGCTTTCGCCGATCCTCCACAACAATTCTTGTTGATGCTGGAGGTTACATAACCACGTCAAAACGCCACGGTGGCTGGAAATCTACTACAGTCGCTGAGGGATATATTGATGAATCGAAGAAAAGTAAGCTTGACATAGCAAATAAAATTGCAAATGCAATACAGACATACCATCAGGCATACCAACGAATTTAGAAATGGAAAATCGCGAGAAGCCGTCTACTTCAACGTCGACAAATTATCAATTTCGAAAAGAATTAAGTATTCAGCAATCAAGTTCTCCAAATATGATATTCAATAATTGCACATTCAACTTCAATTAAATACATACACACATTTATAGGCTTCTATTTCTGTGTACCTATTAGAAATATCAATAAAGAAAATATTTACATATTTCTTCAATTTATATTTCAATCCTGATAGGAAGCCCATTAGCGGCGAATTCTGAGTAATGAAATATCATCAGTTTATTTCTTTCAAAGTTTTTGCAATGTATGCATGTATTAAACGTGAACGATATGTTGTCATAGAAAAAGTATAGTATGCAACTCGCAACAAAATGGCCATTTTGTACTCGTATGAATTGCAGCACTTGCCTTCGGCTCGTGCTGCAAATTTCATACTCGTGCAAAATGGGCATCATTTTGTGCTCATTGCATAATATACTATTTTGGAAATAAGCCGTGATGAAAAATGTATGAAAAAAATCAACGTTAATAAGCTGACAACAAAAGTATAGCTGCAATTTTAAGAATATTCGCCGATGGATAGATTCAGGGAAAAATCAAATGTCACAAATGACTTTCCTCTCGAAGGATTGGACATGAGTAATTATGCAACAGATAACATAACATGTCGCTACAACTTGTGTCCAATTATTGATCTCAAGTAATTTCCCAGTTGTTTCATTCATATATCCTTGCGGTAATAATGAATTATCCAATTTATTATTTTTATTTTGTTGAATGCTTTTTTCTTCCTTTGGACGCTAGTGTCTGAAATAGGCTGCGTCATTTTTGTTACATACTCATTACCTTTATCTGAAAAAACAACTAATATTTTTTTCAGTAGATTTTTTTTGTAATTTTCATGGGTCTCTGGTTATGATTATTAGTTTTTTCTTCGTTTTTCTTTTTATTCAAGAAATTTGTGATTGTGTTGATTACTCCTTTTCCAACGATTTCAGAATTATTTTCTATACAACACCCTACGTCAGCAGTGGGATGACATACTGGTAGTACCCAGTATGTATGCCTAATAGAAAATATGGGTCCAAGAGCAAGAATATATTTTTGCAGGTATTTCGGTATCAGTAACATTCAGAACCCAATCTTCTACGGTGATTGTGGGATTTATGTGAACGATGCAAATATAATAAAAATACCGTCCATGGGACTTTCAATGACATCAACTCTAGTTAGGTATTTAATATAGAAATGGGAACAAATAATTACAATAATTTTTTAGACGTATTATCAATGAGAGAAGGAAAGAATCTCAATGATTTATATAAAAACCCATGCAGATAGGACAGAAAGCTTTATTTTGACTAAACTCATTTCGTTCATCAGAACATCAACATTATCACATAGAAAATAAGATCAAAATCAATCAAAAATCCAAAAAGTCTCAAACAAATATTACTCTTGTGTGGTTACTCTATGTTTCTTGTGAATGTTTTTTTGTGCCGAAAACCACTATGAAATTTCTCTCTTCAAAACAACATCATGTCAGTTTTATAAAATCCCCAATATAGTAGGTCTCTCCTAATGCCTGTAATATGATATATCGAGGATAGCCCTATAAGACACAAAAACAAAATATTCAAAATTCGAGGGATAAAACAGAACCGATGGACAATATTAATATAGTTCACAATATACCTTGCATTGTGACTTGACATACATAGGTCAAACAAAACGATATATAAACTAACACCAATGTGACTGTGCTGAAATTAACGGGAATACAAATAGTGAAACCGCACTGAGCTCTTCCAAGTCTGATTTCCCATATAGATAGACTCCTTACACAAAATACTGTTCCTGGGAATGGCTCATAATGGTAATAATTTTAACAACATTTACAGGAGTATCCTGTTCAATCGCATAAAAAAACCTCTAGAGAGTAATAATCTGACTTGACCACTCGAAAAAAAAATATACATTTTGAAGTTCGGGATGAGCTTTGAGATTCAATATTAATGAGGAATTTCAAAATAAAAAAATAATATTGATTTGTTGAAAATATAAACAGGATGTTCATAAAATCAGATGTGGAATCATCTGCGACTGAAAGATAAACTTTAGTCACTATCTTCCATCGTCAAGATAACCTCTTATGGGGTATTCATGTTGAAAAGGGAAACATTCTCAATTAAATATTGATAGAAATATTTTTCTGTGAATGGAAAAATCCACGATTAAAATGAAGTAATTGTTTGTGAATGTCTAACAGAAAACAACTACTTTTCCGGCTAAAGCCACGCTGGACATTGAACTACATCTGATAGATATTCTGGAAAAGCCCTAACTCAAAAGAAAAAATCTGAAATTGAAAATTTGCATTTTCATTCGGATAGTTATTTGATTGTCTATTCCAGTCTTAATTGAGAACTCATGAAGATGAATGAGGCAAAGAAAAATGTTTTCCAAAAGAGAGTACCCACCAGAAATCATTCGTAACATTGACGCAGGAGAGACATCGCATTCATTAGGTCTTCGATACATTTTTGTCGACGAAAATCTATTTCACGCTTCCACGATCATCAGGAAGACCGGAAGAAATGGGGAACACATTTTCAAGGAGCAATCTCACTTTGCAAAGATGGAAAAAGTTAGAATCATTTCTTTTGGAGAGACACTTTGAAATTAGTGTTTTCTGACATTAAAACCTGTCATGGGGTATGATAGATTGATTTGTTGAAAATATAAACAGGATGTTCATAAAATCAGATGTGGAATCATCTGCGACTGAAAGATAAACTTTAGTCACTATCTTCCATCGTCAAGATAACCTCTTGTGGGGAAAAAAAAATTTTTCTGACAATTTAACTACATTCTGATGTAAATTCTGAAAAAGCCCCAACTCAAAAAAAAAATCTGAAATTGAAAATTTGCATTTTCATTCAGATAGTTATTTGATTTTCTATTCCAGTCTTAATTGAGAACTCATAAAGATGAATGAGGCAAAGAAGAATGTTTACCTTTTCAAAAAAAAAATTATGATTGTGAAATGATTGTAATCTTTATATTCCATATAAAGTACCCAAAAATGGGATTGTGACACCCTCCTAACCGTCCCCGTGATGTGTTGTGGTATCTGGCGTGCCGGATAAGGAACTAAGGCCGCTTCCAAGGCCTAGGTAGATTAGAGGATTGTTGGTTTGTGACTTATTTCGAGTGGTTGTAAAATTAACTTAATTGAGGTAATAAAAGAAGACGTCTGTTCCATTTCGCTAGAGTTGTATTCGTTTCAATAGGGCTAGTTGCAACTTCATAAATGCTGAATTCAAATTGAGTTTCTTTCAAAGCACTGGAGATTGTTTAATTGCTCGGAGTAATTGGTTGGCTCTTTATTACGGTGGTGTTTCATTCGTAGTGGTGTATTTTATCATCTCCAATGAAGAAAAAAAAATAATAATGGCCATTTCATTAAGGAACAACGGCATGGATGCAAAAATAATAAATTATTTTCTGTTGTTTCTGCTTCCAACGCATTCAGTTTTCTAATAAAAAACGACTTGAGAACATTTAGAATATTTTCAGTTTGTTCTGAATGAAAACTGATGAGACCGATCCATTTCATTCCTGGAATCTACAACTAAACTTATATCTAAAATGCAAATACAGATTTCAATAATTGTTGTGACGTATTGTGATCGCTCAAGCTCATCACAATCCCCATTTATATGCATTTCGTCGAAAATATTGAAACCATTGAATTTCAAAATTATAATTGCTTGTTATTGGAAGGAAGTTCCAATTTTTCTGAATATATTGTGGAAATAATAATATATACTTTAATCAACAATAAGTTATCAAAACCATTATAATGATGTCCATAACAAATTGCCGAGAGCGTCAGTAAATGAGAGTATACACAGTAAACATACAAGACAAGAAATATTACATGAATTATGAATAAAATACGAATACCGACGAACCACAGATATATAAATGTATACAACTAGACATACAGTTGTCCCAACAACCTCTTAAGGAAGAATTCGTCAAGTGTGTAAAAGTTCTTTCGGGTCAAGCAGTCTTTGGGCCTATTTTTGAAAATGAATATTTGGCGCACTTCGCACTTCTTCAGGTAAGTTATTATAGATTCTGCAGCCATTGTAATACAGGTTTCTTTGGTAAAACTTGGTTGAGTGCTTTGCCGGAAGTAAATTGTTTTTAAATCTGGTAGAGTAATTATGCTTCGCTCTGTTGCAGCTGAATGACTTCGAGGCATGCAAGCAGATCTCAATTTACCACAGAGATTATGTATGTGAGATTCCCAGTTCAACTTTTGATCAAAGATAACTCCAAGATCTTGACATCGTTTTGAAAACTGAAATTATATGCGTTATTGTTACATAGCCTTTGATTGTGCCCACGATGGAAAATAAAAGAAACCGTTTTCTCCTTATTCAAATCAATGAATTTTTTTTCTGACCATAATAAACACCGAGTGTATACCTCTCCAGCAGTAGCCATTGTCCGATCGATGCTAGTTTCCGTAATTAAGAAATTAGTTTCATCGGCATAACAAACCATATTTACATTTGGAATACCTTCAAGGAAAGTTATGAGGTCGTTGGCAAAAATTATATATAAAGAAGGTCCTTAAATAGACCCCTGAGGCACCCCTTGACAAACGCTAACGGTTTGATTGAAACTGTTGTTGATTTGCACTACTTGCTCACGATTCGTTAGGTACGATTTCATGAAATCTAGTGGTATGCCTCGAACGCCATATCGGTTCAGTTTTTCAAGTAAGAGATAATTGTCAACACAATCGAAAGCTCGAGGAAAATCAATCCATAAACCAAGGGGAATCAACTTTGACTCAATGGCATCGACAATCTGAATATTCGGATCTGTTGAAGCTGTATATACGCCCCTTTCTTTCCCGAATCCGTATTGGTTACTGGAAATTATATTATTTCTCAAACAGAAGATTGACTGTTGTTCGTTTGAGGCTTTTTCAGAAAGCTTTGATATGCTTGACAGCAAGGTAATCGCTCTGTAATTGGAGTACTCATTCGTGTCACCTTGTGAAGTGGCCTAATCACGGAAAATTTCAGTTTGTTAGAGAAAGTACCTTGGGTGAAACTTAAATTTATCAAGAAAGTGAGGACACTGCTGATACCATATATACACCGCTTCAAAATGTTGTTCGATATATTCTCAAGACCACTAGAATTAGACGGTTTCAGTCTGTTCATGAAACCGACTGCCTCAGGCTCAGTCACCGGCGCCAGAAAAAAAGGATTTGTCATTAAGTTGTTTATTCGACGTTAGAAATTCTAGATCATTTCTGCCTTCATCAGTTGCAAGACTGAAATGTCTAAGGAAATTATTCATCATTCGTGTGTACCACTCGCCACTATCCATTGAAATTGTGGTTTGAGATTATACATTTTTGAAGCCTAAATTCCTCATAACGACTCGGGATTTCAATATACATTTTAAAGAAAAAGCTTCATTGTCCACAAAATCGTTGGAAAATTCATTAGATAGCTTCAATTGAGATATACATGTTGATTCGCTGATACCAATTGAAACTTTCCTAATTCAGTTATGCTGGCCTGTCAGATCATGAAGCTGCATTGTGATATGCACCGCTAGAAGAAATGAAACTCAAAAGGAGAATTGAAGATAATTTTTATAGATTCAAGATTCATTTCAATACAACAGACTGGGAGGAAGCGAGAATAATAAATGTCCCTTTGACCAAAATTCATTCAATGCTATTTAATGTATTCAACAGGAGCTTTCCGCTCCAGAGAATCGAGCATAAACATGGAAAACATTTGTTAACAAAAGGTATCAAAGTGTAAACAGAAAGACTACGATCCCTTCAACTGATCAGAAGATGTTTTCAATCTTCATTCCATTTATAGAAGAACGTACATCTGTCACTACGGTCATCAGATCGAAATCCCTCCAGTTTTCTGTCGAGTTAAGCTTTCGAAATGCAAGCTTATAAACCGGAGAACATGATCGTATGCATAGAAATGCTTGATGATACAATAAAAATCAACCTATTTCGCTATTATCACTGAATCGTGCTTACATTTTATACAACTGTATGGATAAATAACAACTCCAAGCGAGTTCTTCAAAGTATGACTTCCAAAAAATCATCACTGAGAACTCATAAATAAATAATTCTATATCTTGAGTTCTGTTTTTGAAAAAATATTAATTAATTTCAATTCAATATGTTTATTTCTCATTTGGAGAAACTTTGAACTCAGAAATCACAGGAATTGTCAGGTGTGCTCAGTCTGTAGGTTTTTCCTGGATGAATGGTCCTTTATTATTGATAAACAGTATCGGGAGTATGACCTGAAGATATTTTAGTGACCTCTAATGAAGCAGCTGAACACATGGTAAATTCACAGATTTAAAATTTTCTCCTAATAAAATGGAAATAGCTTGCGAATCTTCACAAAATAGTACTTCAAATATTACTCTTGGCTTTACTAATGAGTTTCTTTGTTAGAAATGTATTTTCCCAAACTAATTTTTCTTATGGCAAAAAAATATTTTTTTTTAATCTCAGATTTTTTCAAAATTTGTACATAGCTATAAAATGTCGTTTTGAACATCTTTTTTCAATGAAATGTGTTTAGTTTTTTGCAAATAAGTTTTTTGAGACAAAAATTTTTTTTATTTTTTTTTATTTTTCGACAAACACGAAAAGGCGAACGGCACTGTACAACGTCTTTTGCACGTATCAATATAAGTCAACATTCATTTATAAAATAATTTCCCATATGATACGTACTTTCTGCCGGTCATTGTACATATCGTTTTTGGATTAATTTGGTTTTGATAATTTTTATCCAAAAACTGAATAAATAAATAATAAAAAAATCTTCTGTTGTGGGAAACGTGACATTCGCAGAGCTGAATTTCTCCTAGTTAGATGATTTCCACTGGGTATTTTTCAAGAGTACTATCATAAGTGCAAGGGATTTTATCGCATTTTTTTTAGTTTTTGGGAAAGTATTTTGCCTGGAAATTTTGCTGAGTGCGATTTGCAGTCTCATTATTCGTTCAATCTGTGCTAACCACTAGACCACGACAACCCTTCCTAATTTTCTGAGGCTACTGGAATTCAACTATTCATCTTTTTTCCTTGAAAACTCGAGGATCTTAACACAGGCTGAAAAAGGTGTATTCAAATTCTAATATCCAATCACTGTATGCAGTGTACTTAAAATCTCTTATTCATCCAATTTTGAATGCATCGACATATAATTTTGAGAGGAGCTACTGTGCATTTATCAGTACAAAACAGCAAGAAAATACTTGTTTTCTTCAATTTTGAATTGATGTAGCCGATACTTGATGAAATTCCATATTAAAGTAACCAAAGGCACTCACTTCACTAAATAATTTCCACTAAACCGAGTTTACGAAACCAGGACACGGGTTTCGCTATACAATGGCTTCTTCAAGTGGAGATAATACTATTGTATAATAGTATGTTCTCTACTGATCTGATTGGTTCCCTGTGACGGCAATTTCTTGCCAGTGTGCTTGTTACAACTCACTCCGAGTATATACCTCTTTTATCTGATTGAAAATAGTTTTCCTACCTCCTGTGTGAACTTGTTCGATGTCGGTCGAATTCCAGAATGACCTTTTCGAATTCATTTCAGATTCGAAACAATTGCGTGAGCGTTTAACGAACAAAAAAGTGATCAAATCGCAAAGTGTGTTCCAGTCTCAAATTCACAATTAATGTAGTAATTAATGTCACCTCTGATCTCTAGTAGCTTTTTCTTGTCGCAAAACAAGTCCCAAATGACAAAATTTTAATTTGTTTTGAGTGTCAATGAAGTTAACGAGACACGTCGAAATCTCCATCAGCTTGAGTGAGGGGTAATATTTGTTTCCAGCTTCTTCTTTCTTGAATTTTCATTGCGACCAACTCGTGGGTGTCGGATTTTGAGTGGGAGTCTTTTGAAATAAAAGTTTGAGTTTTATAATCGCAGATGATAATTAAAACAGAAATCATACGACTGTTTCTGATACATTTCCCGCGTAGTTGGAAAGAAGTTTGTGTTTTGTTTTCGGGACACCATCAGTCGTCCTATGGAAAGGTGATACTCAGAAAATTTTAATTATATATATTTATAAAATGAAAAAAAAAATATGGACATAGCATTCAAAGAAAAGTGTTAACCGTAGACACGTGTTTCGGGCTGTTGGCATTCATCAGTACGGTGGAGAATTGCAGGGATAAACAACACTTGGTAGTAAACGATAAATCCTTGCACTTCTTCACCGTACTGATGAGGACCGAAAGCCCGAAACACTTTGGTTTCACTTTTCTTTGAGGGCTGTGTCCATTAAATTTTTTCCATTTTGAATTTAACAGTCTCTTCGACATTCCTCCCTTTTATAAATATATATATATATATATATATATATATATATATATATATATATATATATATATTTATATATATATGGTGTCCCTGGACTTTCTCTTTTCCTCCTGGAAATGTATAGATGAGGTCAAAATATCACCTGTACTTCATATAACTTTTGTTCCTAAAAGCCTTCGTTACCAAGTTACGGGCCCTCAAAGTTACAAAATGAAAAATGTTTTTCTTTGATAACTTTCAAAGTGAATATTCAAAATCATCTACATTTTGCTGATTGACTGAACAAATGAATTCCTTCAATGAGCTTTCATGCAGGAGTCAGTTGTTTTGCTACAAAGTCAGGAACGGACTACCCCCGATGGTCCACACCCCAAAACTTTGAAATGACAGATAATTTTTCGATAGTTTTCAACAAAATAAGGTTACGTAGACAATTTTCTGAATAAGAGTACTCATGTGGGAAGTCGATCGGAGCAACGATTCTTAATAAAAATGCAGTTTTACTCGACGACATCAAACCCGATCGTCCACCATTATTTGAAATGAAAAAATTTTCACAGTAGAAATACTAATGCTAACGTTAATTCAACAACATTTATAACAGGGATAATACAAAATATGGTAAAATAAAGTCGTGAACAGAAAGTACAGTACCTAGTTGAAAGTTTCGTTCACAATGTAGATATTTTTTCAAATGAAATATTAAGTTATGTAGATTCGTGGTGTTTTTGAACTAACAAGCTACTCCACTATCAAATATCGAATTTAGTCCATATTTTGTATGTACGCGTGGAATAAGCACGTTTCGTGTTGTATTATCTGAATTTCATGAAACTCAACATTTTGATGTTGCAAATTCGTATTCACAGCTCGAATGTTGAAGAGTGTCACTGATCAGAACAGTTCCATACATCCCAGTCCACTATTCATAGAATAATTAGGGAACAACTGCTCCACCCATATCACATCCAGAAGGTACATGCCATGACACCTGAAGATTTTCCAGTACTACTGGAATATGCCAATTGGTTCCTGGATAAGCGAAGAGAGAATATGATTTTCATTACTCGAGTTTTATTCACTGTTGAAGCAGGTTTCAGTAGAGATGGAGTAATCAACTCTCATAATCTCCACATCTGGGCCGAAGAAAATCCCTATGGGATATTGCAAACCAAACTCCAACGGGAATTCAACGTGAATGTTTGGGCTGGTATCATAGGAAACCATCTCATAGGACCATTTGTTCTACATGACCGATTGAATGGAGAACGTTTTTTGGAGTTCATTCAGAACGATTTGAATGGACTTTTGGAACATGTTCCATTGCAAATCCGAAGAGATATGTGGTTTATGCATGATGGCGCTCCTCCCCATTTTAGTTTGATTGTGCGGGACCATCTGAACCAGATGTTCCCCAATAGATGGATTGGTGGAGGTGGGCCATATTCATGGCCACCGCGGTCTCCGGATTATAATCCATTGGATTCCTTTCTGTGGGGGCATCTGGAAAGCCTCGTTTACGCTACACCTATTCACACCAGAGATGCCTTGTTGAATAGGATTACATTACATTGTGAAGCCATACGAAACGACCCTGGCATGCTATTTCAAGTGCAGAGAGGGTGTTTGCGCCGACTAAGAAAATGTATTGAGAGAGACGGGGGTCATATCGAGCAGTTTTTGTAGCGGATTTTGCATTTCTGTTTGCTCCTGAGGCTTGCGATTGATTATTTACACCATAAGTTTTGTAAGGTGAACGTGTTTGCACGATAAAAATTTGTTATGAACATTGTACCTATCATTTCTATTTTCATTACAAATTAATATTTTCGAATAATGGTAGACATCTCAGGTTGTATGTCGTCGAACAAAAATGCATTTTTATCAGAAATCGTTGCTCCGATCGATTTTCCACACGAGTACTTTTATTCAGGAAATTGTCCAGGTTACCTTGTTTTGTTGAAACATATTGACAAATCCCAGTCATTTCAAGGTTTTGGGGTGTGGACCATCGGGGGTAGTCCGTTCCTGACTTTGTAGCAAAACAACTGAATCCTGCATGAAAGCTCATCGAAGGAATTCATCTGTTTAGCCAATCACCATGATTTTGAATATTTATTTTGAAAGTTATCAAAGAAAAACATTTTCCATTTTGTTACTTTGAGGGCCCGTAACTTTGTAACGAAGGTTTCCAGGAACGAAAGTTATATGAAGTACTGGTGATATTTTGACCCCATCTATACATTCACGAGAGGAAAAGTGGAAGTCCAGGGACACCCTGTATATATGAATGAATTCAGATATAACGACTGGAAATTGGTATGAACAGTGGGGAATAACGGGGATATTCAGTCAGCACAAGTGTTGAAATATGAAAAACTCTTTAATACTTTGGACCAAGCTTTCGTTTCCGTTTTGAAATTTCTTCAGGGTCCTAATATATGTAAATTACATTATTGAGTAAAAATACTTGAAATGAAAGAAGTACTTACAGTAATGTGAGTGGTTGATTGATGAACATTAACTTTTAGAAAAATAAAACGTAAAATATGAAAACATTGGTCGGAATGGTGTTAAAGCTTTGACGTTTCAAGTGACATTGAAAGATTTGAAATCACTTTGATTAATCGTAGTGATTTCAAATCTTTTAATGTCACTTGAAACGTCAAAGCTATAAAACCATTCCGACATTACTGTAAGTACTTCTTTCATTTCAAGTATTTTTTCTCAATAGTGTAATTTACATATTCAAGGACCCTGAAGAAGTTTCAAAATTGAAACGAAAGCTTGGTCCAAAGATTCAAAGAGTTTTTCATATTCCAACACTTGTGCTGACTGAAGATCCCCGTTATCCCCCACTGTTCATATATATATAGGATACATGAATGGAATAATATGGCAAAACATCGGAGAATTCAAAGATTGACTAATGCTGCAAACTTTTTTCGCTCTCTCATGAATATCAACTTGATTCAGTGGGTATTTGATATCATCAATATTAGGTATCATAATATTCCAGTGAATAAATGGGTGATTGATCGATTGAACCACGTCTGATGATTTGGTGATTACGACTTTTTCGAGCAATTTAAAAAAAAAGTTGAAAAGTTGTACTGATAAATTCAAGAAAATATTAACTATTACCATTACCATTGGTATCTGATCGGGAACAAATGATTACTTTCAATAGTATTGAATCTGTTAAACATAGAAATGAAATGCGTACCTCAAGGGTCTGTTCTCGGTACATTGCTCTTCTCAATGTATATTTATGATTCGGCCGACATATCAATGCGGAAAAGTTATCTATTTTTGCAGATGATACGTCTGAACTATGGCAAAATGACACCATGCTTACTTCACAAAACGATATTTTATATCGCAAAGAGTTTCACCATTAGCTTGCCTGTTCTCTCTGGATACTGTTTGCATGCTCCACCAGAAATACAAGCAGACTTTGATCCTGTAAAGGTGTAAGTGTATCTTATGATCACTTAGATTCACCAACACCGCATTCTTATCACCGCAAATAATATTTTGAAAGCAAATCAATGATAACATCATCAGTTTTTCAAGACACGTAGAGAGGAAGATAAGTGAAGAATTTCCAAATATATTGATTTTTTGCAATTTCAACTGGTATCCGGAGACTTTTCATTATGCTCTTTCGATTCATATCAATGACGATATTTCTGAGAATTTCTTCCATACGGAAATCACACCTCGTCCCGAATTATATCCGGGAATATTTATGGCTTCACTAAAAAAATCTAAATTGAGTCAGGTTTCGGATAGAAAGAAACAAAAAAAGAAAGAAAGAAAGAAAGAAAGAAATAAAAAAGGAAGAAAGGAAGCAAGAAAGGAAGCAAGAAAGAAAGAAAGAAAGAAAGAAAGAAAGAGAAAAAGAAAGAAAGAAAGAAAGAAAGAAAGAAAGAAAGAAAGAAAGAAAAAAGAAAGAAAGAAAGAAAGAAAGAAAGAAAGAAAGAAAGAAAGAAAGAAAGAAAGAAAGAAAGAAAGGAAGAAAAGAAAGAAAGAAAGAAAGAAAGAAAGAAAGAAAGAAAGAAAGAAAGAAAGAAAGAAAGAAAGAAAGAAAGAAAGAAAGAAAGAAAGAAAGAAAGAAAGAAAGAAAGAAAGAAAGAAAGAAAGAAAGAAAGAAAGAAAGAAAGAAAGAAAGAAAGAAAGAAAGAAAGAAAGAAAGAAAGCAAGAAAGAAAGAAAGAGAGAGAGAGAGAGAAAGAATATTACTCAACCAAGTTACAAAAAATATATTGTTTTCGGCCAGTCAATTATGGTAAAGAAGAACCCCAGTATATATGTAGTTTCGAAGTTTACGAAATATAATATGAGATAATACAGAAATTGAAAATTTCGAACCGTTATTCACTCCAGTTTGCTTACGGTGAGTCAATTAGGGCAAAGAAAAAGAAGAAAAAACACATTAAACAGATAAAAAGTGTAGCCACAAATACATGTACATGAAAAATAAAATGAAGGTATATAAAATAAAGTATATAGAATTCAAAACCATTGAACAATACAGTGTTTCGAATAACCTGGAGAGTTGTTTTCTGCTACTGATCACCGGTGATATAGCGGTTTCCCTGATAGTTTTGTCGCTCAAATTCAATAACTGGTGTGTGGAAATATTCTTCAACTGCATAGAAACAATGAGACCGAATATGTCTTTTAATTATGGATTTAAATTTTTTTTAATGATGATGTGATGTGATTGAATAAATTTAAATCTAGAGAATATCTTGTCGATTTAGTAAGTCTGTACTGAAGTAATCTGAGGTGATCAGCATTTCTTATCCAATAGTTATGGACATCTGCAATGGTCTCTAGGTTGGCTCTATTTTTATTGATTTCTATTAATGGAACAAAAATATATAATGATGGAAAGGGCATTATATATGAACTTTTAAAAATTTTTTTACAATGATGTCTGAAAACAGCACCGGCCGGGAATCCCTGAGTAACAATATCTAGTTTGGAAAGTTCAACAATCTTCATTATAATATTAGCAGGAGGTCAATGCCTATACTTCAATATTTATCTAGAATGGAATAGAAAAAATAGATTATTTTTATACGAAACTTCCATAAGTAGTTCTTTATAATAAAACGAACTGTATGAGAGATACAACCCTCTTACAATTCAATAAAAACCTATAGAACGTTGGAAAATCTGTTCAGCCAGAAGAACGAGTTTATAAAATACCCGGGAGAGCATATTTCCTTATCAACGATCTAACGAGGGGCAGTTAGCTGGAAACAGCTCCTTGAATGACCAGGATAATGAGACGGGACTGGAGTATCCTGACGAAGTTCTTTAAGGCCCTTCCGGCTTTGCTCATCAACCCGATAGCATCTACGAATGTTGATGGTCTTTACTGAAGACACGTTCAATTTCGTTCCGGGATATTGAACTCTCTTGTGCTCTCTATACGATTTCCTTCGATCGATATATAGGTCAAACATATATTGAGTCCGATTTTCGAAAAAAAAATTATGGGTTTTTGTTTACTTGAAATTATCCGTAAATTTTTGTAATTAGACAAGTTTTTGACATGCATTCCTGAAGGTAGATTTCAATAGAAATACTACATATCTTTGCCATTCATGGTCCTCAGACACAAAAATTACATGAGTTCACATGTTATATATATATATATATATATATATATATATATATATATATATATATATTGTTATGAAATGAGAATTGTAAAAAAAATAGTTGATAAATTTTGTCCAACTTTAGGTACAAATTGATATGATATGTGATAGATATTATTTTCGCTCTGTATGATATATTGTAATGTAATACTAATTGCCAGCTATACGTCACTGTTTTCTCGTCACGTTGCTGCCAATTGTTATTACTCTTTCTTACCACGACTGAACTTAGTTGGTACGCCTTTCGTCTCAGATAGCTGGTCCTGGCAATAGAGCCACTGCCCTGGTGTCGATCTCGAATTATTTCGATTCAGTATTTATCATTGGAATATGATCATATCATTGTGGAAAAATAAACCAGAAAGTATCGAAAAATAATTATTTCCTTTATTCAGGAAAACTTATATTAACCTGGCCTACGATAGATTACTTATACTATGATAAATTGACAAATTTTCATAGAAAATAATGAGACAGTGATGTATAACCTTACCTTTTCTTTGGGTTGGAAGAATTCTTTTATAGTTCAATACCAAAATAAATTAAATTTTCTTCAGATACGATACGAGTTACGTTGTAATGTGATTTAGATTGTGATGTGCACTGAAAAGTTTATACCTGGAGCTGGAACTGTCGCTGCTACGAAATAAGCCAATAATATGAAGTCTTTTTCCAATCTACTGCTCTCAGGGACTCTTCATTACAAAAGGAACCATACAAATACCATAAATCAGCTTGGAAACGGTTTTATGTGGAGTACATAAAAGGTAATCTTGTTTCTCTTATTTATTTTTGTCGAAATTCTCTTGAGGTTGAATTGGTTAGTTTCTATAGACAAAATACCTTGTATTCATGAAAATCTTGGAATTTCTTTCTCCTAAAGTTTTGTACGTGGCGTTCTTTTTAAAAAAAAATCAATCTCCTGGCTTTGTTTTTTTTATTCCCCGGATACCATTTCTGTTTTGTCCATATTATTTGAATTTTCAAACTCATGCACTTTCTTGTCACTTTATCACTCATTTGGGTTTATTTGAAAAAACTTATGAACTTTTATATTCTACATTTCTTGAAAACTATAAACAATATTTGATGATAATTGTCTCTGACACTTCACAGTTCTTATTTTTCCACAATTTCAAATCTTACATCTGACCATACTGTTCCCTGATTGGCTATTGTCATCAAGAAGTTTGTTGTTCTCCCATTGGCTATTTTTAGTTAGATACAATTTCATATACTGTATGTTTCAAGCTTATAATTTTGTTGATCTCATTCAATTCAGAATTATTTTGTGAATCTAGACTTTTTTGTTGTATTTTGATCAATTATAGGTTGTTATCATTTTGACAATGTATGAAAATGATTGCATTATAGTATTTGCATATTTTTACCTATCAATATTATACAGAAAGATAAAGGAAATAGAATCTTAAAAAATTGTAAAATAATTTCTCATGAACTACTAACTATAAAGTAATTATTATTTTTGTGTTTTTTTTATGAAATGATTTCTTTTTTCCTTTTAAAATAAATTACTGGTACTTCATAACATAACAATATATATATATATATATATATATGACTTGTCTAATAGATTCGTTGACACCCGGATATATATATATATATATATATATATATATATATATTGTTATGTGTCAACGAATCTATTAGACAAGTCATATCTTCTAGAATATCAGGTGTAGAGGGTAGTCTTCGCTTATTTATCACTTTTCGGTCACTTCCGGTTCCACCAGAAATGGCTCCGGTTTTGACTTTTTAAATGGAACACCCTGTATATTGTAATATTTTTGGATTTCTGGGACAATTCTGGATCAGAAGGTAACGTTTAAAAAAGTTTTCACGCCTACTTTATTTCTTTAGAGTTACTTTTGATATTGCATCTAGGTGGTCATGATCGGACGTAAACTAATCTGAGGACCTCAGGTGATGTCAGAAAATTAAAATCGCGAAGTTTCAGTGACTAGTATGATAGATAGGAATAAGACAAGTTGGTAAAATTATATTTTCGTGACTAACTATTATTTTTCAAATGGCGACCATTTTTTGACAAGCACTTTCCGCAAAAAGGATTTTTTCACGAATCTAACTATACTAATTCATTTGCGATTGGATGAAATGAGAACATGAATTATATATTACTAAGGAAAATACTGGATGATGATTTATTTACTTTTGTCAGGGGTGCCATGGATAGCCATGATGCATAATATTTTGCAGTTATTTTTCTCAAGTCTTCTTTGGAAAACAAAACACCTATTCAGGTAATGACAGTGACATAAGTTCAAAGAGCAGACAGTGAAAGTTTCTCGATTTTCGTTGAATTTCAGTTTATTTTTTCTTTAAAATAATGTATACTCGAAGTGAAAATGTGGATATGTTATTAATATTTGGAGAATGTCATAGAAATTCAAGGAATGCTGCTGAGTTGTATTCTCAGGAATATCCCAATCGGTAACATCCAACCCATCAGTATTTTTCGTATGTTGAGAATCGTTTTAGGCAAGAAGCAAATCGACAGGCGGAACAGAGGTTTATCATAAATGGTGGGACTGAGATTAACGTTCTTGCCGTGGTTGAAGTTGATAAAACGGTTTCTTCAAGGGAAATTAGTCAAGAAATGCAGATAAGTCACGAATCAGCAAGAAAACAACTGAAAAAGCGCGGATATCGAGCATTTAAATATCAGTAACATCAACATCCCTATGCTGACGATGGCGATAGAGTCAACCCAAATATCAACTTTATTCTATTTTCCGACCAATCACGATTTACAAATGATGGTATGTTCAATAAGCGAAGTACTCGGTACTGGGCCCAACAGAAACAACATGCAATGAGAGAGGGCAATTTTCAAGAAAGGTTTGCGAACAGAATAATTGGGCCAATATTGTCAGTTAACAGGGATAAGGTACGTAGATTTCTTCAAAAGGAAGTCGAGGATCATCTTAATAATCGACCTTCAGCAGTTTTACGACGAGTTCACTCCCAACACGATGGAGCATCCCCTCATAATACCAGAGAAGTTCTCAATTACTTAATAGAGCATTTTAATAATCAAGTTATTGCAACCAATGATCCAGTACGGTGGCCTGCCCGCTCACCGGATGTGCTCGATTTTTTCATTTGGGGATATGTTAAAGGAAAGGTTAACAAACACAAGATTACTCAAAATGCTCCTAAATGCATTGGACCTAAAATTTTCAATCACCTTCCAGTAATGATCAAGAGAGCTGAAACTGCAACGATTTTAAAAAAACGTCCGGAGTCGTTTTTGTTGATCAATTGTTTTTATACACTCGATGAGTTTTTATCTAGTCCTATGTGATCCACTCTACTGTTTTCGTGCAATATTGTTTAGACCCGTAAAACTGTTTGCTTGTTTTTCAGTACTAGTTGTAAGTTAGATATAAGTACTGACTATTCCTATACAAAACGAAATTTTTTGTCATTTTAAGGAAAATAAAAGATTTGATTTGATTCAATTTGAACCATGCAACAGCCCCAGCCTCTCTTAATATCTCAGAAAAAATAATTCTACGGGCATCTAGAAGTATAACGTCTCAAATATCACGAAACGTGTTGAGAAACAATTGAACGAGCTGAAATGTCTTGAAAAAGGAAAAATGCACTTTGAAAATTCACTGCAGTGAAAGTTAATAAATTATTTATCCATAGCAAACCTGACAAAAGGAAATAAATATCGATCCAGTATTTTCCTCAGTAATATTTAATTCATTTTCTTACTTTTGATGCAATCGCTAATGAATTAATATCGTTAGATTCGTCAAAAAATCCTTTTTTCGGAAATTGCTTGTAAAAAAATGGTCGCCATTTGAAAAATAATAGTTAGACGCGAAAATGTAATTTTGCCAACTTGTCTTTTCTATCTATAATACAAGTTACCAAAATTTTGCGATTGTAATTTTCTGACATCACCTGAGGTCCTCAGATTAGTTCACGTCCGATCATAACCACCTAGATGCAATATTAAAAGTGACTCCAAAAAAATTACGTACAAGTGAACAATTTTTAGAATGTCACATTCTGATCCAGAATTGTCTCAGAAATCCAAAAATGTTACAATATACTGGGTGTTCCATTCAAAAATTCACAACCGGAGCCATTTCCGCTGAAACCGGTAGTGACCGGAAGATGAAAAATATGCGAAAACTCTCCGCTTCACTTACCATTCACCTATACCAAATCTCATTCAGATACACCCAATATTCTTGAAGATATGGCTTGTCTAATAGGTTGGTTGACACTCGGTGTATATATATATATATATATATATATATATATATAGATATATATAAATATATATATATATATATATATATATATATATATATATATATATATATACATATATAGAAATTCCTTATAGTATTCCTTGCCTAAATTGTGATAAAATATATATCGGGCAGACCGGTAGGAATTTAACAGGTCGCATAGCATCTCATAAGAGTGATTGCAAAATAAAAAAAACAGTTGTGCATTAGCTGAACATAATATAAATTCTAATCATTTTAGTAATTTCAACAACCCTTCCATTTTAGCAGTAGAGAATAACTTCCACAAAAGGAATTTCCTAGAAATGGTTTTCATAAAAAATGGACCAAACAGCATGAATAAACGATCTGATATTTCCAACCTTAGTGTCATTTACAATTACTTGTTGAAACCTGATTCCAATTGAATTTTAAAAACTGCTTAGTATTTTTTGATTTTTTCTCTCATTTAACAATTTTTGTCATATAGATTGGTACTATTCCTTTTGTCTTGTGGACAAAACACATGGTTCTCCCTTGACTGTTCATTTTTGGACAGATGACATTTGACACTTGACACTTCATGTCATGTATTACTTGTCATCCACCATTTTCCTTTTTCAGTCATGCTTCAACCATGTGGTAATTATTGTGCTTGTCAAATTTTAAAGTGTTTAAATTAAGTATCTAAAACAATATGTGCGAGTGCCATTGTTCAATTTTTATATATATTACTAGTAGTGGTTCATAGTGATATGATTTTGAAAAGTTCCTCAATCACGAAATGGTGATTAGTTCGCGGTTCTTCACTTAACCTCACCTTAGTAAGTTCTATAGATTTGTTTGAAATCGTATTTCACAATTGTGTTTTCTTTTTTCTCCACAGCTTGTCTTGATAATGAAAATGAACATTTTCGAAAGCTTGACTGAATAAGAAAGAGTTTTTCTTTTCTCATAGGCCATTATTTTGACTGCAACCTCAAGGAATATCCTTTCTACAAAGTTTATTTCGAATTCATAGTTATATATACATATATATATATATATATATATATATATATAGATAGGGTATACCTTATATCTGGATTTCGAAAAAAATAAGCCACCCTTACGGGTGGAAAAATCGGGGATAATTGATTTTTCACTAATGAACATTGGCACACACATACGTAGTTGACAATGACAGATCGCTACTGACATTATTCTTGTTCCGTCAAAATCAGTTTATTTCATGAGAGGATGGAATGATATACAAAGTAATGGAATAGACTAACCAGAACAACGAAAATAATTTATATTACAACAAATAGTAAAAGTAGATAATAATATTATTTAACTGGTAATAGTTGAAGTAAGGTGGGTAAATAAGTATTTTGGAAGTAATCAAAAAACAAGTAGGTAGTAATTGGTAGATTTTAGCCACAAAAAATTGAAAAAAAAAACTTTTTAACAAAAAATTAAACCGACGAAATACGGAACTGAAAATTAAAAAATAAAAACTTTTTAACAAAAAATTAAACCGACGAAAAAATCAACTGAAAAGCAAAAAATAAAATAAACCTTCTCAGTCTAAATGATAATTGAGCTCCTAAACTAATGTTAGTAACTGATTTTGAGTCGGCGCCAAACAAACTAGCAATTGAATTAGGTGAAGCGTAAAATGATGGCAGCGAGATGCACGGCTGCGTTTTGATGACTTCTTTCATAGATAATGATCTTCGATAATTGTTTGTTTGGCGCCGACTCAAAATCAGTTACTTACATTAGTTTAGGAGCTCAATTATCATTTAGACTACCTTTTCAGTTGATTTTTTCGTCGGTTTAATTTTTTATTAAAAAGTTTTTCATTCCCCCAAATGACAAGGATGGTCCACTACTTAATTAATTTTTTTATTTTTTAGATAAAATTTGTTGTTTTAATTTTTTCATGATACAACATTCAAAAATACATACCACTCTAAATTCTCACCCTTCTACGATCAACCCCTATTTTTCCATCGCGATTTTAAGGTTATTTTATTGTATCCACAGATCCGCAATAGGGTTGCAAGATGGCAATCGAATATAATAATTGTAGTACGATAAATTGAGAACGGGATAACGAGATAAAGAAAAAATGGGATAACGGGATAACGGGAATAACGGGATAACGAAAAAACGGTATAACGGGATGACAGGATAAGAGGATAACGGGATAAAGAAAAAACGGGATAACAGGTAAATAGGATAACGGGATAACGGGAATAACGGGAATAACGGGATAACAAAAAAACGGGATAATGGGATGGCAGTATAAGGGGATAACTTGAAAACGGGATAACGGGATAAAGAAAAAACGGGATGACAGGAAAACGAGATAACGGGACAACAGGAAGCGAAAGGAGTCAAAAGCATAGTCTAGATGGAACAACATGAAGGAAAAAAAAGAAATTCTACGCGGACGAGAGTTTTCAGGAAAAACATTTTAGGGAACAGAACAACGTCTGTCGAGTCAGGTAGTATATATTTATATTTATATATATATATATATATATATATATATATATATATATATATATATTGGGATATAACGAAATTTGTCAAAGAAGTGGAGGCCACATTTTTCAACCGTCTATCTGTGTCTCTGTTTGTGTTTGTCTTCCATGATAAGCGCCGATCCGTTTGACCATCGAGCTCAAATTGGGTACGGAGAAACAGTTTCTGCGACCATTAGTTTCTTACTGTCATCTGTCAAACGAAAGTATCACTATTAAAAAAAACAGAAACTATATCGCACGAAACTTGAGATGCAATATGTCATCTGGAAGCCCTTCAAAAACTGTATCCAGAATAGTAAAAATTATTTCTCCAAGTCAAAAATAAAAAAGAATGTCAAAGTTCAAAATTTTGCCATTCAAAATCTATCCGATGGATTAGAACTGAATTCGGCAGGAAGAAACACAACAAAAGAATCAAATTGAGTCTGCAGTTGAAGCTTTAACCGTGTCCCAATCTGACGGTATGAATGTTTTTTTTTCTCATGGGCGTTACCGAGACGGCCGCTCACCCGAGCTTTGACTAGGACGACCCGCGTTTGGTGCAGAACCGCTCAATTGACTGGAGTTGAATATCTCCCTCGGTCAACTGACCTGTTAATCGACTGTGGAATTGTTGATTGTACAGTCAACAAAAATATTATTGTTTCATTTCAAAATAACCCCATTCTCTCAAGGTCCGTGCCGGTCAAGTACTGGGGTGTCACACAGCTGATTTTAAAAAAAAATTAGTTTTAATTCTGTGTGTGTAAGATTCCAATTATGAAGTGTTCAGATATCTTCCTTGAAGCAACCCCGAGTTAGTTTGGTTGTTTCGTTATTATACAGGGTGTTTCATAATTGAATGCCGATCCTAAAGTGTGATAATCCTTGGATGATTTTAGGAAAAACTCTTCATATGAACAAAGGCCCGCAACCGCTTTATTTTTGAGATACAAGATGTTAAAATTCAACAAAAAAATCAGTTCCTCCCCAATATCTCTGAAACCGCTCTGGCCTTTTCCTCAATTTTGGTACATGCAAAGTACGCATGAAAATAATGTTTTTCCATGATAAAGGATTTCTTAATTTTCACCAGTGTTTATTTATTTATTTATTGATTCACTGTTCTACAGGTTACACCCAACTACAGAACAGGAATATAAGTTACAAATACAGTACAATACAAAATAACAAATTAACGAAGTAATAATACATATCGAGATCAACTAAAGTAATAGGATTCAATCGCAGAGATTGAACAGTCAAAAATATCAATCTGACAACTTGCAGAATTACAATTGACACACATGTTATGCAGCGGTGAATATTTCAAGATATCTGCTCGTGGTGTTGGTGGATAAAACGTGTTGTCTACTCTAGACGATGGTCTAGGTACATTGAAATTGAGTTTTTGCAGAATATGTTGTAACCCTGCTTCTTTTCGTCGCAGGGCACAATTGCGGCGGCTTCTCTTTATAGCTCGGGAGCGGGCGTGGTTCTAATAGGCATGATGTTAATAGATTTGAATAAATGAGTTTTTGTTTCTATTTGCGCGCCACTTAGGCAGAACTAAGAACCGAAAGGAAATTCAACATGCTATAAATTAAACTATATGATGGGTTCAGAGATTTACTAATATGATTTTTCATACAAAATAGATGAATTGGAATTATTTGAGTTGCAAAGTCAAAGTTCATTTACAATTTACTTTTGGTCTTCTCTTTACTATTGTGTAACCATGTCATACGCGTTATAATCTCTCCATTATTGTGTGTTTAGCAAGTGTACGCGTCATAACTTCAATAAATTTAAAAGCAAATTATATTTTAATATTACAATATCAATGCGTATGTACTAAAATTGAGCCTACTGATTGAGTTCATATCACATTATATTTGTAAATAATAAAAAAAAAAAATTATAACTTAAAAAAAAAAATTACAATTCCTTCACTAATTAGTCGAAAGGAACTTCGTTCCATCCGGGTGTCCCTTGACACCTCTCAACTTTTTCTTGAAATCATCCAAGGATTATCGCCCTCTAGAATCAGCATTCAATTATGAAACACCCTGTGTAAGTTACACTCTTCTACAATTGAACCTTCAATTAGTTTTTTATAGATGTATCGTAAATGTTTATTTTTCCGAAAGAATTTTGCTCAAGGAATACAAGGAAGGAAAATTCCATTTCGTGGTTTCCCCCAAAGCTCAAGTGTTTCTATATATATATATATATATATATATATATATATATATATATATATATGTATATATATATATGTATAAATAATGGAAGATCCTAATTGGCAACCAATCAGAAAACAGTACGCGATGTGCAGGATAATTAATTTGAACATTATTGTATTGTATTGTAAATATGCCAGTCGGGCAATTGAGCCACTCCTACTGAGAAGGAATATTTCATTAAGAATCCTATCGAGGTAGGAGAAATGTATGGAGTGCTTCTTCCTGTCACTAGGTACCGCCGGTTAAAAGTTATCTTTTCCGACGCACCTAAAGATGTTTTGAGTTCGATGATGATTTTATTTATGTTGTGTCTCGCTTCGGCCAGAGCTCTCCGGATCTCTGGCTGGTGACTACTTCGTACTGATTGGGCCAAAGCCTGGAACCGGTATGCGGATTGTTAGGCGGACACGACATGAATTTAAACATAATCGAGCTTATCAGAAAGAAACATTTGCGAACAATATCCATCTTTATGGAAGTTTGCATGGATTATCAGGTGAATATCATTCAACGTTCTGCGTGGTATTTGCTAGGAAAGTAGTTGTTTTTTGCCTGTCGGTCTACCAATTGTGTTTCAATTTATATTGAACCTTTTGTGAAGACGACTTTGTGTGCTTTATGCATTTCATTCCTTATTAGTGTCTTTGTCTTTTGCTGGCTCTTGAAAATAAAAACCGAACTCGTCTGTGCTTATTTTGAAGTCTAGAATTCAAGATGAATAACGCATTCATGAGTGAAGTAGTAAATTTCAATTCTGGTTGGATTCTAGGGTCGCCACTCACTGTGTGGGCGTTTTCGTAGTAGATACATTAATAGAATATATGAAATTTTTCAATAGAATGTCAACTTTTCGAAAAAACAAAGACAATAATGTTCACATTTCTTCTCTTGCACATCGCGTACTGTTTTCTCATAAGTTGTTGATTAAGATCTTTCATTCACCTGCCAATCAAAAAACCTCTGGTAGAATCTAACAAACTTTCGGTCGTAGACATCTTTGTGAACCGTGTATGCGATTATCTTGCTTGACAACAGTGTTCAGTTCACGTGTTCTGAATGTCTGAATCACTACAATAGTCGTGATATTATTTTTCAAAACAATATTCAATTACGAATGTTTCACCTTTTCAATACAGTTTGTGTTTTATGTTTCTCACAAGTGACTGTGATGATTATGATAAGTGCCTCAAAGCGGAGTATCAAGTTCTGATTGTATCACCAGTTTGGATATAATAAGGTTAGTTGGTTTCTTCACTTATTCAAATTTTGAGTAAAATGTTTATTGCATTCGCTAATTTCGGTGAGTTTTCCTCTGGGTATATCAACTAAAATTGAGCGGGAGACGCTACGCAAAATCTTGTCGAATTTTACAGAGAACATGTTTTCAGATTTTCAACCACAGTAATTCGTTATAGAATGAAATTATACACTCGTCAATCACGGGTGTGCAAGAGGTTAGGTAACACCTTGTATACGGTGTAACCCAACTCCTTGCACAACCGCCAACAGTTGGCAGTCAATTTTAAAATATTTTTCCTTTCGAATTTTAACGATGAATAACTTTGATGTGTTTCGGTTCCTAAAATTTGGATGAATTTGACAAAGAAATAAAAAGAATTTATGATGTTTAAAAAAAACCTAAATTCAACCATTGTGATTCGTTATGGAATGGCATCACACACTTGTAATTCACGGATGTGCACCAATTTCAAATACACCCTATATATATTTATGTCGAAATAACTTTCCTCTATTGATGTGAACAAGGAACGTCACTCATAATATGATTTTTCATTTCCAGATATTTTATCCCTTTTTCGATGTTGAATTGTAATGTGACAACTATATTCCAATTTTCAGTATATCTGACGAGGTTTCGACATTTCGACATTTCGAACAATATTTTCTGATTTCTCATTCTTCAGAATACCGGAGATGGTACATTTATGTTTCAAAACGTCAAGTACTCACAATTTTGTATACTTCTGAACGAATTGCCGGCAAGTCAGCAGTTGTAATCTTTCCTTTTATTTTATCTCGGTTGCCGTAGATTTTGCGCATATAGCTAACCAAATCAGAGTTCAATATTGATTTCTTTTTATTCAAATAATAATGGAGAGGAATCTCCCCCACACTACCGTTCATATAGAGAAAGTATTACAGAGATTCTCCAAGTCCCATTGTCCTTCAAGCCGCACCAGTTTCCGGCTTTCTTCACATATACCATGAGAATCATAAATCAACCTTTACACACCTGACGTATTTTATTCAGAAATTTCTGTACAGCTCTTTCACTCTGGATATTAATTGTGATGGTGATTGGACAGATCTGCCAATAACAACGTACAATTCATATCCAGAGAGTAATAACAACTCCATTATAGTCAGTAAAAATAATAAGTTCTCGAACAATGGAAGAACGGTCGGTCATCTTTCAGGAGGGGACAATCCACCACCAATTTATATTTCCAACTGCATATGAGTACAATGAAGGTAATAAACCGCTGTTTATTAACCGCTGTTTATTATATTTCGTCGGAGTGTTGGAACAATGAGAATTTTTTATGGGTATTTGTGAAACAATGAGGTAACGGAATCATGAGTTTGCTGTAGCGGTTTGAATTCAATTACATTTCAACATGATGTTAAAAAAATTGATATAGCTTTATCAAGATATGGTTGTGTTGGTTCAATGCTCAACGGTACTCATTGCTGAAGAGTGTGGAAGTTGTGATACGGGACGAGGACGAATGCCGCAATTCGTATGAGTGAGAAATGTTCATTCCAGGCTCGTTGTACACTATATTTTTTCTACGAATTCGATTTTGCTCCTACATCTACATCTTACTTTAATTGAGAGCCAACAAAAACCAAATATACCTTTCTTATTCTGCTTTGCAGTTTGGTGAAAAAAGTAAAAACATTCGATCCAATATTCATTTTTATGGAAAAAAATCACAAAGCAGTCAAATGATAATCTCAAATATATGTTATTTCAATGGGGAAAAAAATTTGGGAAAAAGGAAGTAAAATCACTTCAAAAGGCATATTCCAAATCATGTTATTATATTCAACATATTTTCATTTACTATCATAAACAATATAAAAAGTTACATAATTACAGTGGTTGAGAGTAATATTTGGCAAATTTTCATTTTTGAAAGCCAAATTCCAATATTTCACAACTCGAAGTAGATTGTGAATTATCAGTGTTTTCTATGGAATTAAGGGCTCAATTTGCCTTCAGTATTTTTTGGTCATGGATTCATCGGCTCCAAGAAGCTGATATTAATGCTCCGGAACTTCACTAGAATATAGTCTCTTCAGAAACACTCCACAGGAGTTTTCATTCAATTCTATATATTCATCAAAAATAATATAAGTTTTAGTCAACTTAATTTTATTCAATGTTGAATAAATTTCAACATTAAAAAAAGTTTTTTGCCAACCCAGATTACTCTCCTCTAAGAGTAAATAATATTGTGATAACATTATCCCATGTAACTTCACTGTTAGATGATTACTTTTCTATTCAAAACAAGGTTTTGAGATTGATTTGTTTGAATATATGAACAGGATGTTCATGAAATCAGATGTTTTCTGTTAGTTTCCAAAAAAAACTTCATTTTTATAGGATTTTTCAATTCACAGAAAAATCTTTCTATTCAATATTCATTTGAGAATGTTTCCCTTTTCAAGGGTTTCAGATTATTAGTTTTCCATAGCTCTACCTAAAATTATTAAAATTCACCACCGGTGTATATATATATATATATATATATATATATATATATATATATATAAATATATATATATATATATATATATATGTATGAAATGCATAAAATTATAGAGGTGACACCTATAATTTGTGGGGTGAAGCTTGGACCTAATAACGTGGAATTCAATGACACGAAATATCGTGCACATTAATAGGTCACCAACAGATGTCAGTGTAGGCCAATCCACAACACCAAAAGTCGTACTCCTACTTCGTTCGTAGTAACCCAAAACATATAACGAAAGAACGAGCGATTTCTTACGATTCCAAGAAAGCCACCATCCGCCTATAGCTGTTTCATGGTTTCCCAATCATCAGGACGGCTTGTGGTCTTTCTCAAAATCGTACCAAATCTCTCAGAGTGCTAATACCTACCGGCAAGTATGAAAATGTGAAAGGCACAAAATTATAGAGGTGACACCTATAATTTGTGGGGTGAAGCTTAGACCTAATGACGTGGAATTCAATTCATATAAATTGTAAGTGAGGTTACTTTTTATATTTATCAACATATTATAGTATTTTCACTTCTGTAGCTCCCTGATGATGACAATATTCAATGTCGAAATATTGAAAATTTAATGTTATAAGAGTACATTTGCGTTTGCTGCTGTCCCAAAGAATTTCTCAGACTATATATTCTCTTTGTATATGATTATTTATTCATAGTATATTTTTTTAAGCATTATTTTTATCAAAATCAGAATAACTGCTGAAAGCGTCAGTTAAAAAGATGGTGATGCTTCACTGACCGCAAGTGGTGAAAGAGCCTGGCATATCGCAAATGTGTAGAGTTGAGTAAATGGTGAAAGAACTACTGAATGCTAAAATTCGATAATGTGCTGGTTATGTGACCACCGTAATCCCGCGTTAGCAATTGGCCAATCAAACTTTCGTTGGAGATTTTATGGTCATATACAGAAAGAACTTGAATTTATCAGAAAAAAGATCTATTTTCGTTGACGAATGGTAGACTTTACGATCATTCCTTTTTTTTTGTAGGAAACGGTATGATTTTCCAAAAATCAAAAAAACTTGAAATTGTAAATTTTTATGATCATTGAAAATAAAGGATAATTATATGCCTTCTATTTCCAAATAACTTTCGAGCCGAACAAGTGAACGATAAACTCCAAAGAACAAAAATCTAAAAAAACAACTTTCCAAGAAAATTTTCCAGACAGAAAAAATCTGGCAGGTGGGACAGAAGGATCTTGTAGTTGATGATTATCTGGAAGAGGGGGGGCCCTAACGTAAAAGTTTTTTCAGTCATCAACGGTGAACAAAATGTTCTCTTTCCTGTCTATCAGACAAGATACCCTTGGACATCGTTCGATTCAATAGAGTTGATATAGACCAGCAACAGAACAACACTGTTCTTTGTGATTCACCTGTGGTAACTTCAAGTGGTACTCTGTGAGTATCATCAATTTTTACTCTCTTCTTCGAATTTTTTTCCCATGTAGACCCCCAACCGAAGAGCAGCAGGCCATTTCTATGTCATGAATCATGTTCTTAACTAAACTGCAATTGCCTAACTATTAGAAGAATCGAGAGAGTAGAATATCTTTGAATTATCGTCAATCAACACCTGGGGCAGAATACTATATATGTAAATAATGAAGCTATGCTAATTATTCGTGAACATCACATTATCTTTACGTGGACCAGCACACCGGAAACTCACCAAAGAGGATGATATAACAATGCTGTTTAAAATCAAGAACCACCCAGGATTGTGATCTGAGAATATCTTTTCACAGATAAACTCCACACAAAATGAGAGAATTTCAATATTGGTTTATTATTTTTACAAAAAATTTTGCTATATATATTAACAAAAACTGAACTAACCAAGAACCCTTGAAAAATTATCTCAACTCACATTATTATAAATCTTTCGATGGATATCGTTCTCTTGAGAGAAAAACACTCTCAGCGTTTCCTTTTTTACTTCGGACTCGGACCATACAAAAAATTAATGCTCCGACTCAGAAATATTGAAAAAAATACTTTAATATGTGAATCAAACAAAAATCTCGATAAAATTAAAATAATCTTATAAATATTTTCAAATGTTAATAATAAATATTTCCAATATGTCTATACTCTGCCCTATCATACAGAAAACTCACACGCCTCTCAGTTTGCATTCCGCTCAGTATCTTGGTTTTCCAATTTGTATTTTACTCATAACTCATTGTTATTACAATTTTTATGAAAAGCTAACATTCCTAATCGCGTACATGATTATGCAACACAAGCACCTACCTTCATGAAAGTCCTGTACCGTAAATGTTTATGTATGATTGGAAATAAAATGATGGATAATACATTTGATCTCTTCAATAATCATCAGAATATATGTAATTTCGAAATACAATCTAGGCAACACGCTTCTTCCAACCATGATGATATAGTTTGCACATCAATACCAATAACCTTTCCCTGAATGTTTGCTGAATGGTATTGAACCCAGTATTATTTGCATAATGACAGTTACATGGATGGAATTGTGGTTTCAGTAATTTGTCCTGTTGCTCGCACAACAAGAGCAGAAAATAGCAAAACATGCTTCATTACCATTCATTGGCAATTGATTTCCGAACGTGATAATTGTGTAGATACAATTCGGCGGTGAACATTTATTTTTCTATTCATTTGTAGTGATGTACTATTGTTCAGCACATTTGTTCAGTATTCCTATATCGAGTTTAATTACAATAATTATCATAAATAATTATAGTTGGATGAATGGCGACCGTTGAAAATGATTTCAATCGTTGGATTTGCGGGAATTTGGTCGAAATGTTGAAGAAAACCAATTTTCAAATTATTGACGTTCAGAAACTTTATTGTTCCATTCTCAAGACTCTGAAGGACAAACACAAGAACATACAATTAAAATAAGAATCTAGAATGTGTTTTTTCTTCATAATAACAGAATAAATTGAGTAAAATAACATCGTGGAAAAAACAATATTTAAAAACACTTCGAACACATTACAGAAAACGACAATGACGAGTACTAACATTTGGGATGGCTCTCCGAGTTTTATATATAAATATGAAGTGTGCAGGTTTTCAATATGGGACCTTTTGTTAACACATTTTGTTCCATGTTTTGTTATTTCGATCATTTCGTGCAAGAGTCTTTTTTTTTAATCGTCTGTTGTCCTATAATACTGGCTGAATTGAAGTTGAAAATATGCAGTGATGATTTACAGTGCTCTGCAAGGCTAGTGAGGTTTTTGATAGTTTTAAGCGGGTTGTGTACATTTTTACAATCCCTCATGTGTTCAGTCAGCCTCTGTTTTAGATACCTACCCGTTTGTCCTATAGACACCTTCTCACACTCAGCACATGGTATTTATGGATAATATTAGATTTTAGTTCTTTTGGTGTTTTAGTTTTGAGTTTCGTAAAAGAATGTTTTTTGACTGTGTTTTCACATTTCATGCTGACTTTAAGATTTTCATTTTCTAAAACCTTGCAAAGTTGAGGTGTTAGACCTGCCACGTGCGGTAATTTGAAATATTTGATGTTCAATGGTATCTTTTCTTTCTGTGTATTTGTTCTGTCAGAATAAACTGATTTTCAATCAAGGATTCAGGGTAGCAGTTCTTAAGTAGCATCGTTTCAATAAGTTTAAGGTTGTGGTTTTCAAAATCATCATGTGCTAATTGTGTAGCTCTGTGTTCAGGATTAGTTATGGTGTTTATTTTTTGTGTCATAGGATGAACGGAGTAGTAGTTAGTAAACCTTTCAGAGTATGATGGCTCATGGTACCAATCAGTTATAATGGTATTGTTCAGCCTAATCAGTAAGACATCCAGAAAAGCGATCCTATAATTTTTTTCTATTTCTACTGTGAACTGAAGTCTGGGGTGGTAATTGTTGAATGTTGTTAGTATACTATCTACCTTTTCTTTTTGTATACATAAAACTATATCATCGACGTATTTTTTTTAAAAGACGATAGGAAATTCACATTGAGCTGGACATTTGTTCAGTAAGTCGGACATAACAATATCCGAGCAAATTGGTGATAAACAATTTCCCATTCCTAGGCCAAAAATCTGTTTATAAAAGACTTCATTAAAATTGAAATAGCTGTTGCTCGTCACGATCTGGAACAATGCAATGAATTCCTCTAACGGAATAGTGGTGTGTGAATTGTTCACAAATTTTCCAAACGAGAGAAATTTCTTTAATAGCTCACAGCTTAATAAAAATAACCTGATAATCATGTTAAAAAAAACAAATACATTCCTGAAAAATAAGCCGGACATAATAATAACGAAAGCAGACAAAGGAAATATAACTGTAGCTATAAAAACAAGATTACTCAATAAAAGCCCAAGCTTCTAAATGATGATTCGACCTACGTATACTAAATAAATATCCGACTTACCAAAGTTAAAATAAAAACAACAACCTCATTAAAAAATTAGTTGATAGTAAATACCTAGCCAAAAAAAGTGGTGATAACCTAAAGTGCTCTGATGGAGTGTTTCCGAAGATGTATTTTTTACCAAAGATACACAAAAAAATATTCCATTACGCCCGATTATTAGTTCTATTGGACCACCTACATATAAATTAGGTGAATTTTCAGATGGCCTCCTGAAACATGCATTCATAAAAGATTATTACTACGTTAAGAATTAATTTGAACTTGTCGATCAGATGAAGGATGTTATCGTACCAGATGACTTCATTCACAAACATACCAATAGATCTAGTAGTTACTCTCTTGAATAAAAAATGGCATCCAATCAAACCACACACCACTATTCCGTTAGAGGAATTCATCGCATTGTTCCAGATCGTGACGAGCAACAGCTATTTTAATTTTAATGAAGTCTTTTATAAACAGATTTTTGGCCTAGGAATGGAAAATTGTTTATCACCAATTTGCTCGGATATTGTTATGTCCGACTTGCAGAACAAATTATTTCTTGGTTTTGGATCAAATCTAAAGTAAACATCTTATTTGACCAACTCTATTCATATCTCGTTATGGCAGAAATGTTGTTTCAACTATGTATGTTTTTTTTCAATCGAGTAATCAGACATACAAAATTTGCTGATTGCCTTAACAAAAATATTCATTCAAACAAGTATCTTGTCGAATTGATGAATTCACTAAAATATCAATTAAACAAAATAAGCTACTCTTTTCATTAGAAATAATTATTCAAATGAGTGATCATTTTGCTAATCCACTGAATTGACAAATATGGCAACCGAGCATGAGAGCCTACACCACACGTTTAAGTCCCGACGTCGCAACGATGATAAGTTAACCTTGTTATTCGGTAACATTATCTAAGTCAGGGTCAGTTGTGCAAACGCTTCGCCATCTAACTCATATAATTCAACCAATATAATATTCTTTTATTTGAATTATTCTATTCCTGTTATCTCATTCAAATAAATATTATATTTTTGATGAAATAATTTTTCAATCAATATGAGTTGGAGATTGTTTCAATGCATTGATAAATCCATTTCGTCACCGCACTATAATGATTCAATCAATCGAATACACCTTTGTTTTAGAATGAATTTTATTGAGTCGGTTCAAGCCAAATTGACCAAATAAGTTTGTTTCAATCAACAGGTCTGACAAGGTATCTTGTCGAAATGCATTGCATATTTCTTCAATAGATATAAATACCTACTTCATTGTGGAGCAGACTACCATTCTTCTATTCAATTCAGAACTAATTCCACCTAGATATGGACTATTACAAATATAAATGAAATTCGTTTCTCAGCCAGTGGCTGATGAAATTTGCGAAGAATTATACTACATTCTGATGTCTAGTCTAGAATTTGAGATTTTTTAAGTTGAACTTCTTTTGGGGTGTATAGTTGAGAGTGAAATCTAATGAAAGACACCCAGACTCTGAGCGTGATTCATTATTCACTGCTACAAATATTTAATTTAAATTATTGTAATTGAAGAAACAGTTGAGTGATTGATATACAATAAAAAAAAGGAATTAGTAGTACGCGGTCAGAGACAGCAACCACAGACACGGGTGTACCACTGGGATCAGTCCTGGGACCTGTTCTGTTCATACTATTCACAAATGATATAGAAACTGTCACAAGTGAAGCCAAATTTGTCATGTATGCGTATGATAAATCGTAAATAGTATCCGAGAAACATAATACAAAACTGGAGTTGAAATCCAATAATATACTCAACAATATCAGCGAATTGTACGTAACAAATAAATTGTATTTCAATGTACAAAAAACTAACTTTATGCGGTTTCACAATTCTCAAAAAAAAATCTGACTTGAGATCAGAAATGAATAATTTTGGGCTCAACAATGAGGAGTCTGTTAAATTCCTGGGTCAAACTTGGAAACAGACTTATACTTTTTCATGTTGCTAGTACTGGAATAACTTTTTATCTAGTTAACCGAAATCTTTGGTTGGATTCAAAATTACACAATAAAATGTGCCTAATAAAAAATTTCGTCAAAGCCATGCATAGAAACAATGCTTCTTTTCAATATTTTCACAACAATTTTCCTCGTATTTCAGACGAAAAATTAGAAAATGAAATTTTCGTTGGTCCGAATTGAATCCCCAAATCATGTGGTGCACGTGGTGAACGTCGTCAGCGCCAGAAGATTGGAAGTACTGGTTGAAAATACTACTGCGACAAAGACTTTTTGATGTTCAGTAAACTGACAGCTACAACTGGTAAACTGACAGCTACAACTGGTATTGATTACTTCACCAATACAGTTCTTCTCTATTCAATATTTAAAATTGTTAAACATGTATGAGAACAGGCACGGATGAATCGAGTCCGGGTAAGACGAATTCTAAGTTCACTCAGCCCATTTGTAACTCTTTTTAAATTATCCTGTCTATTCCTGTGCCTAGCGAACGGTGAATTGCAGACTGGAATGGGTCTGCGAATAAATATTTGACGTAATGTGGCAGTGCGTGAGAAACGAAAAGCTCTTTGAGGGTGTTGGAAATAAATAAGTTTGACTTATTTATGAAAGAGTCTGTGAGAGAGAAGCGTGAAATTTTATGGGCCTGTCGCATTGGCGGTACAAAAAATCTGGTAAATTACTTGCTGTCCAAACCAGTTGCTCCTCATTTAGGATTCATCAAGAAAGGTGGATAATTTTTCATGGTATGCACGATTCGAAATATTCTATATGAATATGTTGCAAGTATACAGGACGTTAATTAAGTACGTTGACAAACTTTGGGAGGTGATTCTTTGAGGAATTTCTGGACGAAAAGTTCATATAAACATATGTCCCAAACGTATTGTTTTTCTAGATACAGGGTGATCAAAAAAATATTTTTCATGCGGTTTTGGAGTTCTCGACAATAATCAATCCAAATTAGGGAAGTGAAATTCATTCAACAGTGCGCACGATACAAAATAATTCATT
Source organism: Gonioctena quinquepunctata (assembly GCA_018342105.1). Lineage (NCBI taxonomy): Eukaryota > Metazoa > Arthropoda > Insecta > Coleoptera > Chrysomelidae > Gonioctena > Gonioctena quinquepunctata. The sequence continues at coordinate 338,989 of JAFIRS010000237.1, read as the reverse complement.
TCTCAAATAATTCACAGGGTCCTCCTTTTTCTTGACCCTGGAAAAAGGCCTTGTTCAATCTTTCAGAAAAAATAATCCGCCGCCACCGTCAGATTATGAGAAGGGCATTTTCAATGTTGTTTCATTTTACATCTGTTGAGGTTTTCTTGAAGTTTTTCATTTACTCGTATGGTTCAGAAGCTATAAAGAAAATATTAATGCAAACATTTTCAAGTATTGCACAACATAACGAAATTTGAGAAGCAAATATCCTCCCAGATTTCGAGGGGTGCTTCTTAGGAAGATTTCAGGATGGAAAGTTCATATAAACAAATGTCCCAAACGGTTTGGTTCTCGAAGTATCAAAATAATTTTTTTTCAAGAGTTTTTGGAGTTTACATCGACATTTTTGACAATAATCAGTTCAAATTGGGCAAGTATAAACTTCTCAACAGTGCGCACGATACGAAATAATTCATTTCTCAAATGATTCACAGGGTCCCTTTACCCAGAGTCAAGCCTTGTTCAACCTTTCAGGAAAAAAAAATTCGCCGCCAACAGATTATGAGAAATGGATATTCATTTACTTGTACGGTTCAGAAGCTATAATGGGAAAATGAATGCAAACATTTTCAAGTATCGCATAACATAATAAAATTCGAAAATGAAACATCAATTGAAAATTGGATAACATTCACAAAAAATAACTTCATTTTTATCGTGGATTTTTCAATTCACAGAAGAATCTTTCTATTCAACATTTAATTGAGAATGTTTCCCTTTTCAAGATGAATACCCCACAAGAGGTTATCTAGAACGATGGAAGATAGTGACTCAAGTTTATCTTTCAGTCGCAGATGATTCCACATCTGATTTTATGAACATCCTGTTCATATTTTCAAACAAAGCAATCTATCATACCCCATGACAGGTTTTAATGTCAGAAAAACACCAATTCTAAAGTGTCGCTCCGAAGGAAATGTTTCTCACTTCTTCTCCATCTTTGCAAAATATTGCAAAGTGAGATACTGCTTCTAGAAAATGTGTTTCCTATTTCTTCCGGTCTTCCTGATGATCGTGGAAGCGTGAAATAGATTTTCGTCGACAAAAATGTATTGAAGACCTGGTGAATGCGATGCCTCTTTTGCGTCATTGTTACAAATGATTTCTGGTGAGTACTCTCTTTTGAAAAACATTCTTCTTCGCCTCATTCAGATATATTGTCATAAGTCTATGGCCATAATGGCCTTAAAGGGGGTTGGTAGCTCAGAGGGATTTTGTGATAACCAGATTAGGAACTCAGAATCCAAAAACAAACATACAATATTTATTACAATCATAAATATATACAAAAATATACTTACACCTAAGGACTACACATATACAACGCTGCCAGAATGGCAGCTTGAAAATAGAAACTACATCTCTATACTTCCAGCTCTTTCTTCAGGGGGCACGTCACTGCCCCATGACTTATGGCACACCTCAAGACCTGACAACTACTCACTCCCCTATCTTTCTCTGCTCATCTCGAAACCTAATTGTTTTTATTCATCAACTGGATCGAGGTTAGCAATTCAGCAATTCTGCTTTGTTATAATTCAATTTGGGATTTCTAGGTCGCTAAAACTGTCCACAAATGTTTTGGATTGTCGGCCTAGTTTTTGTTATTGAATGTTTTGATTTGAATGTTATGGAAAGGTGATATGATTTATCAATTTTGAATAATGAACTGGAAATTTGGGAAAGTAAAAAATGATTTTCCCTATCTTGTGACAATATGAGTTCTTCATTAAGACTGGAATAGAAAATCAAATAACTATCTGAATAAAAATGCAAATTTTCAATTTCAGATTTTTTCTTTTGAGTTAGGGTCCTTTCAGAATATCTATCAGATGTAGTTCAATGTCCAGCGTGGATTTTTCAATTCACAAAAAAATCTTCCTATTCAATATTCAATTGAGAATGTTTCCCTTTCCAATATTAGAAACATCTACGATGAAATATTAGGTAACTTTTTTTATATCTAACAGAGAACAACTACTTCCCCGCCCCTGCGGCACGTTGGATATCGAACCACATCTGATAGATATAATAACTTTCAACATGGAAATTCTGATAGTAAAAATTTGCATTTCAGATCTTTGTTTGAAAATATTTTTATCCAAATTGATAGAGAACTCATTTAGACAAGGAAATCCTGGACAGATCTGAAGACAATAGCAGAACAAAACTTCAAACGAATATGTGACTGGTTCAAATTCAACACGCTCACTATGAACAATAAAAAAAACGTACTTTCTTCCCTTCACTTCTTATTCCAATCACCAATCTAGGGCAGCAATACGAACATAAAAGAAAAAGATCGGTCAAAGTGTCTGGGCATAATAATAGACAGACCTTTGAGATGAGACCTTCACATTTAGAATGTGGAAAATAAACTAAGGGGTTTACCGAATAAGTTCAGATACCTTGCTGAATTTCTATATGCGAAAAATCTGAAGACATTATATTTTGCTCTCACAGCCAAATTGAGGAATTTTGGGTTGGGAAGGTGTGGTGGGAAGCAATCTATTTATTTTGAATATTTTACGAAAATGGATTCTGAGAATCATTTATAAAAAATATAAGATACTTACTATACTCGGATAATGCTATTTTTGATGTATGACAATTGTTCTGTCATTGAATATTGACGAATATTCATAAAAAGAAAATAAAATTACATCCCATTGAACATCAATGTGACACTCGAACAACAAAGCAATCCACAATCGTGCCAAACCGACAGAAAACTATCGGACAACGATCCGTTGAATTTTTAGCCCCTGAGATATATAATTCACCACCAGACAGTTTCAAAACCATGAGAAATTTCAATTCATTCTAGTATCATGTTAAAGTATTACAACGGCGATTTGGCGCCATCCTACCAGTATCTCTTTTTATTGAAATATCAAAATTTTGCCTTTTTTTCTCAACATTTTTAGTTTTTTTCTCATAATTTTGACTTTCTTCCTCAGAAATTTGACTATATTATTCTAAAAATTTTGACTTTTATTCAAAACATTTTGAGATTTTTTCTCAAATTCTGACTTTTATTCTCAAAATTTTGAGATTTTTTCTCGAAATGTTTACTTTTTTTTCCAAGAAGAATAGTTCATTTTTTCTTCTGCAGCAACGCAGAAATTTCGTAACCAATTTCAATTCATAAAAATAGCAAAGTGGCCATTGATATTAATTTAATTATTTGAATATCAACAACTTGACAGTTATCGAGAGTTGAGGAGGTGTCTCATTGTCAGTTTCTTATCAGTGCATCTAGTAAAGCAGATTTATTCAATATACCTTCGGATAAAATGGTTGAATATACGGTTTTAGAAATGGCAGACATGCACTTAATGTATGGAATGGCTCATGGCAACGCTCGTCCTATTCCCAGTACACAAATGTTCATTCACTTTCAAAAGGTCTGCAGTTCTCATAGGAAGACCCAGGAGAGTTAGAACTGTTCAGATAGAGGGTGCTGTCCTTGACGAAATTGAACAAAATCCAGACACCAGTACAAGACAAATTGCGGTACAGTTGAACATAACCCATATATTGGTATGGCAAATTTCAACTCAGCAACAACATTATCCCCATCACGTACAGTGTGTTCAAGCTCTTCTGCCAAGTGATTTTCCAAAGAGACTAGCTTTTTGCAGTTGGATTCGAATTACATTGGTGAGAAATCCATGGTTTTTATCTCAAGTGTTATTCACCGCTGAGGCATGATTTTTCCTCAAAGCCATCATCAATTTCCACAATAATCATATGTGGGCTGATGAAAACCCATACGCCGTGATTGAGAACCATTTTCAGGAGACGTTTTCTGTGAATGTTTGGGTTGAAATTGTCGGGATTTCCTTATCGGGCCACATTTTCTGCCTCATAGACTCAATGGTGATCATTACCGACATTTTCTTGATTTTATCTCACTCCTAGAAGAGATCCCGATGGGAAAAAGAATTCGGATTTGGTTTATGCATGATGGTGCTCCAGTACACTTCAGATTGGTTGCACGTTAATATTTAGAAGAAAATCATTCTGATCACTGGATTGGGCGTGGTGGGCCATAACTTTGGCCACCAAGGTCACCCGATATTAATCCAATCGAGTTTTTTATTGAGGGGGAGGGGGCACCTTAAATTATCAGTGTACCAAGCCCCAGTTCAAAGTGAAGGAGACCTGAGGAATCGCATACAAGAGTCATGCACAATTATTAGAAACACCCCTGCAAGTTTTCATTAACTTCCATCACAACAACCAGGAAAGCGGGCCAAAACAATTTCATTAATTTTAACAAAAACAATATCAACTCCTGGTATTTTTTAGCGTGTCCGCCAGTCTATGGTAAGGCACATAAGCGCATGCATTGAAATCGGCGTTGGCCATTTCCAGCAGTTGCTCTGACTTATCAATTTCAATAATGGTCCTCTTTTAAACTTCTCTTTATCCCAAGGAAATGTATGTCATTCTGCTCTACTAGTTTGATAATAAAGTTATTCACTACTAAAAATGTCCGAAATTTTTTTGCCATTATAATCAACTTTGTGCAATACAAATTCACCCTGAGTTCTGATGAGGAATGTATGGATGCTCTATAACATTACATTTTCTCAATACGAGCAGAAAAATTCCATTATGTTAAGCGATACTGGAAAAATGTTTTGCATTCAATTTTGCATTATGGCTTCTAAACCGTACAAGTAAATGAAAAACTTCAGGTGAAAAAAAAGATGTTAAATGAAACATTATTGAATATTCTTTTCTCAAAATCTGTCAGTGGCAGCGAAAATAAAATTCTGAAGGGTTGAACAAGGCTTGACTCTGAAAAATGGAGGACCCTGTGAATTATTTGAGAAATGACTTTTGTGTATCGTGCCCAGTGTTGGATGGATTGAACTTGCCTAATTTGAATTGAAATTCTTGAAAAAATGTAATTTGATCAATGTAGGAATCTCCGCATTGAAGAGACAAAGAGACCGTTATCGGTAAGATTGGATGAGCACAAGAAATGGACTCAACGTGTAGAAACATCAAAATCGGGAATCGCTGACCACGCCTGGACTGAGCAACATCGAGTTCTATGGGACGACGCAAGAGTTCTACATTGGTTCAAACGAAAGTTCAAAGATGCCACCTACATCGAAGCCAATAACGCCTTTAGTCAACCAAGCGTTGAGATCAAGAACGTATGGAAACCCCTGATTGCTTTTTCTGGCGAGCTGCAGAGGCGCGAAACTTCACGCACCACCACACCGCGCGAAATAACACTCACCGCTGCACATGGCGGAATTGCCCGCATCATTGCGCCGACAGTCATATAAATTGGTAAGTAGCACCTAAACTTGTCAGTATTCACCTGAAGACGATTGCAGATACAAGCATTCGAAACGTCATGAAAACCTTTTGAATACATTGAGACGATGGACGTCCGAAACGATAGTAATCAAGTTACCACATCGTCTACAACCTTCAAACAAATTATAGTTATAATCGATCAAAAACTAACATGGAATAGTCATATCAACAACATAGTCTTTCAAATAAAGGCTGTAGTAACAACCTCACCACAGTTTTTACATAATATGTAAAACAAAATTCAAGGGGTTTTCTTTCATTGGCTGCAAATTCTCAATATTACCTAGCTTTATTTTTAACTAGAAAGCAAGCTAAACGGCTCAATGTGGATATGACAATTGAACTGCTATTTTTACTTGGGTTGAACTCGTTCAGAACACCCACACGCGCATGAGCTTCCAAATACATAGTACGAAATGCATGGACGTCAAAACCTCAGGTGCAGTTGCTAGCACACCTTTCATGGACTCTTCTTTCTGATGAACCTCCCACTAATATTCGCGGAAACAGGTCCAGTTCTGGAAATCAAATCCCTGTGACTTGCATTACATATTTTTTTCCAGCCATTCCGGAAATTAGAATCTATTAGCTAATTACGCACCGGATGAGAATTCCGCGAATCATCCAACGCCACATAAATCGAATAATCGAATAGTGTGATCCAGAACGAGCCAACAGAAACGTGGCGACAAACGCGCCTCCTAATGAGAAAATTAATAACATCAACCCACGTCCTGTTTCTTAATTTGGGACGCTGAGACCGGAGCAGGAAATAGATAGCAAGTGCGTTGTCAGGATGCCAGGGAATTGCCGCAATACCTCTCTGTAGGAGGCATCCAGAGCTACTCAGATATATCCCTAGCAATTTGCTGTTTACGATGTCACTTAGTCTGCCTTCACCCTTGCGCGAAGACAAAAACCACTTTCCGAGACATTTTTTATCCCTGTACGGTCGCATCTTGCAGGGGTTCTTGTCGAAATTCATTACTGAGATGAATTTCGCCGCATATCAGGAATCAGGGAAAAATTGTTTCCATATTCTCGATGGAAGATGTTTCTATCCACCGATGCAACGGTATTCCTTGTCCAAGTTTATATATATATATATATATATATATATATATATATATATATATATATATATATATATATATATATATATATATAGGGTGGGCCACCCCATACGACACGGTCCCTGTTATTGATTTTTTTATGAAAATGCTAGGTACAATTGGAAACTGAATAACATCGAAATGTATAGAAATCATCCCTTCGCATTCTGAAGCATAAAAGAGGTTTCGGGATATTGATTTCGATAAAACTCGTTTCTCAATATAATACAGAATGTTCAAAAATCATTGTCACTTTTTTATAATTTCGGACAAAGAAAACTTTGTTATTTCAAATATTTAATTTTTTTGGTCTGAACAATATAAAATTCAAATATCCTTCATTTCATATCGGCGTTTCCCATACCTGACCTAAATAGTTTTTCAGATATTGGCTTTTTCAAATAGTAGTTCTCATTTCAATGCATTCTTTGAATCAAGATAGCTTTGAAACGACATCTATTCAACTTGTGAAAGAATTCTTATTGACAGTTATTGTGTTCTACGTTATTCAAAACCTTCACTGAATTATTAGCGTCAAAAATGAAAACTTATTCCATTCAAGAGCGGATAAATATGATTTTAGCTATTGGTGAGTGTTTAGAGAATTGCCTTCTGACGTCGAGGGTGTATCCCCAAAAATATTCAGACCGGAATCATCCAAACAAGTTGGTTTTCAAACGATTGCTACATTAATTTCGTGGGACTGAAAGTGTAGCTTATGAAAAGGCAAATAGACCAAAACCTATCATTGGAAATGAGGAAAATGAATTTCTCATTATGGGATCAATCATAGAAAACCCTCATACGAGTCAACGTAAGATCGAGAAAGATACAGGGATAAGCAGACGGAGCATTTCTAGGGTAATAAAATTCAGATGCACCGGGAATTATATGAAATAGACTTCCGTCGACGAATCGAGTTTTGTCTATGGGTTCTGGATAAGTTTAGTGAGGATGAACATTTTTTGTACTCCGTTTTATTTTCTGATGAATCTACTTTTCATAACAATGGCTCAGTGAACAGACACAACTTCCATCATTATAGTGATGTGAATCCTCATTTTTTCTTGCACTCTGGATCACCAGAATAGATGGTCTGTTAACGTGTGGGGAGGAATTATAGGTACACAAGTGACCATACTTTCTGATGGAAACTTGAATGGTCAAAAATGTTTACAATTTTTACGAGATGATCTGCCTGAGCTTCTGGAGAATGTGCCACCAAATATCAGACAACGGATGTGGTTACAATTGGATGGAGCTCCGGCACATTTTAAATTCAGTGTCAGACAGTTTTTGAATATGTGCTTTCCGAATAAATGGATTGGTAGGAGAGGACCACAGAATTGGCCAGCGAGATCACCAGATTTGACTTGCCTCGATTTTTTCCTATGGGGATACTTGAAGAATGAGGTTTACGACACTCCTCCAACCACACTGGAAAATATGAAGGAGAGAATATGGGCTGCTTTTCGGAGAGAGACGCCTCAAATGTTATTAAATGTTAAGAAGTCTTTCATAGAGAGAGTGGCTCTTTGTATTCAACAGGATGGTCGTCATTTCGAGCACCCACTTTGAATTAAATACATTTCAGTTGAATAATAAAAGTAATTTGTATAGTCTGTTTAATGAACTACTGTCAGAATATGAATGTAAATGATAACTTCATTTTAATGAACAGTAAATATTTTCGATGAAGTGAAGTATTACAACTGTCAATGAGAATTCTGTGATCAAATCAAATGAATATCGTTTCAAAGCTATCTTGATTCAAAGAATGCATTGAATAAAAACTACTATTTGAAAAAGCCAATATCTGAAAATCTATTTGGGTTAGGTATAGAGAGCCTCTGAATGAAATGAAAGATAATGAATTTTATATTGTTCAGACCAAAAGAATACAGGGTGTTCTATTCGAAATGACAAAGTTATCTTTGTCCGAAATTATAAAAAAGTGACAATGATTTTTGAACATTTTGTATAATATTGAGAAACGGGTTTTATCGAAATCAATAGCCCAAAACCTCTTTAATGGTTGGTCAGAATTCGAAGGGATGATTTCTATACATTTCGATGTTATTTAGTTGCAATTGTACCTAGCATTTTCATAAAAAAATCAATAACTCGAGAACGGTTATAGTTAGGTACATAGTACCTCATATCAAATCATATTATTTTTTCCTGATCTATACAAAAACGTTATTCAGGGTGTTCCATTTAAAAAAGACAACTTTGATATGTCACACTTTTTGAGCCACCCTGTAGACTCCAAAACAGTTTCCTTTTGCAGCCTCAATCAATATACATATAATGAAATGAAAAAATTCCTGAAAAATTAATGGATTGGCTTACAGGGACCGTGTCGTATGGGGTGCCCCACCCTGTATATATATATACCGGGTGGTCCACTTACGACTATCCAACCTCAATAACTCCCAGAAAAATTATTTCACAAAAAATCACCAAGACACGTCGATTTTTGTTTGGAGGGGGACACCATTTGACGAAAAGATATGTTATACTTCAACCCCCTACTCCCCAGAGCAACCCCCTCTATAATTTTAATAGGGAATGAGGATCGTGTCATACATCATTGTGAAGATATTCCAATTCTGATAATACTAGCAGTGCAAAATTTTCTGAATTTGAAAAAGGCATGCTCGAGATATTCGATTTTAAATGGTACATTGGTGAATTGTAAGTAAATAAATTATACGAAATAGATTATCAAACAATTATTCACAAAAAATGTTCAAAATGACTGACATTAACTCCCAGACAGTAGTAGAGTCTATTTTCGAATGCCTCCTGCACCTTTGAAACTGTTTCTCTGGTAATCGCCTGGCATTCAGTTATAATTCTTCTTTCCAAATCGTTCAGGTCAGTAGGTTGAGTTTAATAAATAACGGATTTCAACTGACCCCAAAGGAAACATTCATTGGGTGCCAAGTCCATTCAGTTCATGGTGAAGATGCAGCTTATAATTTGTGCAATTTTAGCACCCTCATTATGGATGTTCTCGATACGCCTGTTATGCTACTGAGTTGCCGTGTAGACAAAGGTGGGTCAACTGCAACTTGTCCTAAAACTCCCATTTGATTGATCTCGTTTCTAACAGACGCTATCCTATTCTTTTCTTTATTGGCAACTGATTCAGTCTCACGGAATTTCCCCACAAGATCCAAGATATATCTAGAATGACCAAAAAATACCTAAACCTTTTTCTATAACCGTTTTTCCTAATACCCACTTGTGAGTTACGCTTCTGTTTTCGTGTCTCCCATTGAAGATCCGAGCTGTTGCTCGTGCACACTCATTTTGAGCAGCAAAAATAAAAATCATTTCAACTTTCTCGTCTTTTGTGTAAACCATCGCGATACAAGTAGAATTGTTGAAATACGTGGTCACTTTTCGGTTCTACACTATCACCATTTCACAAAAAAATGGTTCTCAGAGTATTTCTTCTTTGACAATCATGTTGACAACACAAAACTGAAACGTGTACTCGGTGAGCAAATAGAATAGGACAATCCGTGGATAATTACAACTGGACTCTACTACTGTCTGGGAGACAATAATGGAGATCATTTTGAACATTTGAACTCGAATATCTCGAGAACGACTAATTCAAATTCAGAAAATTTTGCACTGCTAGTATCAGAATTGAAATACTTTCACAATGATGTATGACACCACCCTCATTCTCCATTAAAATTATAGGGGGGGTTGTCCTGGGAAGTAGGGGGTTGAAGTATAACATATCTTCTTCTCGTCAAATGGTGTCATCCTACAAAAAAAATAGTCGATGTGTCTCGGCGATTTTTTGTAAAATAATTTTTCTGGGAGTTATTGAGGGTGGATAGTCGTAAGTGGACCACCCGGTATATATATATATATATATATATATATATATATATATATATATATATATATATATATTAGGGTGTCGTTATTTACCAAGGTGATGGTTTTTGCAGCGCCCCCTAAATTGTTAGTTCATGGTCTGAAAAAAAATTTAGACCAAAAAAAACCCTTAATTTTCATATTAAACCTTGCCCTGAGACATTTTCCATTGAAATAACATGGAGTTTTGCTACTTTTTACATTAAATTTTTTTCCCGGAAACCTGGAGATAAAGTGATACGAGATTCATATTCTCATAGGAAATTGAACGCTCTACAGAAAAGGTTTCCAATGATTTTTTCATAACTCCACTCTTTCAAAAGTAATTCAAAGTTGAAGTTGAACTCATCCTAAATTTTCCAGATTTCTTGCTTTTACAGCAAAATTATCAACAAAAAATTAAACCAACAAAAAAAGAAACTTAAAAGCAAAAAATAACCCTTCTTAGTCTTAATAACTAAGCTCCTAAACTAATGTAAGTAACTTATTTTGAGTCGGCGCCAAACAAACTAGCAATTGAATCAGGTAAATCGTAAAATGATGGCAGCAGGATGGGCAGTGGCGTTTTGATGTAAAAAATTCAGTTTATTTTTTCGTCGGTTTCATTTTTGGTCAAAAAGTTTTTATTTCTCAATTTTTTGTGGCAAAAATCTACTCATTTTTACCTATTCAATCCCTAACATCGGCACAGACTGGTCATTCGAAAAGAAAAAGTGACTCCAGTCTATGGAGATTATTTTGAACATTCATCCTCAGTGAGAGATTAATATATATACATGGAAAAGAGGATTGGTTCAAACTGACCAGGTCAATATATAAAAGTTGATTTTTAAAGATATGCAAAAGAGCAGATATCTGTTTTTGGAACTGATTGACAGAAACTGTTCTCAGAGATCAGCCATTCCGGCAAATATGAAGTATTCCTTGACCTGCAGCTCCCAATTGTATTTAGGTGCTACGTTGTCAAGTCTGAGCAATCTTAAAAACCAAATGTTTGGTAATCTGTAGTCGTCCATTGATCTGAGTGTGGAAAAATGTAAAAGGGACGCTTTGAAAGTGAAAAGTGAGAGTTTCGTTGTGGATGTTTCTAGGCGGACAATGTAGTCAGGGGTATTTATAGAAAGCGACAATAAACCCACCTGAATTCGTTCAATTGCGTCAGCATAGTGTAATCCCCGAATTCCAATGGAGTAAGAGAGGGATGACAAAATAATGGAATCGTAGAGTTTCATTCTAGTGTGCCATCAGTTAATGTTAGATCTGCACATGATGTTCATAACGGCCCCAGTAGCACGAGTTGCTTCAGTGATGGTTACTCTGGACATTTCCAAGAAATAAGTGAAGGAAGAAAATTCCACCCCCAAATATGAATACTTTTTAACAACTTCCAACGGTTCATTGTTAAGGTTAAATTCATTATTGTAATTGAGGTGGTATCCACCTCTGGAAAAGACCATCATTTTTGTTTTTTGTGTATTGACAGTCAGGTTGTTCTCAGCTGCGTTCTCTTCCAAAATTTTCAGACGCTAAATATGATCGAGACATCAGCGAACACCAATAAAAGAGCATCGTGTATGCTATCAATATTAACTCTAGAATGCCTTCTAATCTGAAAGAATTCTTGAATATCCAAACATTCGAGAATAATATCGAAAAATATCCCTTCTTCCTATGCCCGAACGTTAAACAACCTATTTGTAAATCACCACAATATCAAAACAAGTTATTTGCCCTCCTGCAATTAATCTCCTGAATCTCAGCTAATATCTAGAGTGTCATCACTCCCCAGTGTTAACCGAAATAACTCAGCGTTGGTCAACTCTGGTTTCCGTGTTTTTCTTGTCCCTCTTGATTGCCCAAAGTATCCTCTGTTGGATCCCGCACGAGATAAATAACTAACGTGACCGGGAATAGCCACTGCAATCAATGCAGACGTTCACAGTTTCCAACTGAACATTTGCTGATAATTTACTGGAAACGATCTCCACACTGATTATATCTTTCTTGGAACTTTGGCCATACGACTCGACTCGATTTGAGTTTATATCGTTCGATTTGAGTTTTCCTTTAATGGGAACAGGGAAATAATCATTAGCTGGGGAGAACAAACCCGGAATGCAAAATTTCACATCACATCACATTACATCATTCCACATTGTTTGTGTATACCAGGTGTTCTTTGGACAAGCCATGGTTTCCAGAGTTACAAGGGTTTGATATTCAAACTTGGCAGGGGTGTTGGATTCAAGAATTGGAGAAAAATCAATATTTCATACTTTTCCATCACTTCCGGTTTCGCCGGAAATGACCTCAACATGAAAATTTCACACCCTGTATACTTTAGATTTTTTCATTTGTAGGAATGGTTCTGAGTACGATCACATAGTTTTAAGACGAAAAATTGGTATATTTGATTTTTCGAAAGCATTTTCATTTTTGCATTTCAACCGATCTGAAGAACATGAAAAATTAATCAAAAATAGTGTCATCCTCAAAGTATGTACCACATGGGAAACTTATTTATTAAGGGTTTTCCGACAAAAAGTTATTCCTGGTAAAGGTTTGGGCATCTCCTATAACTAAAAATGCACCAACGAAATATAGTAAAATACACGAGATATTCGAGGAGCCTTCAAAAAATTCATTTTAAGACAGGAGAAAAGTACCCTTTTTTTGAAAAATTTCGGGAAATGTTAATGAGAAAAATTGTGCAGTCATCTAAGTGGAGTTTTATTCTTAGCCCACTTTTTGAAATGGGGACAAAGAAAAAAAAAATTACTAAAACGATAAATAGACAACAACCCATAAGCGGTTTTATTTTTATCCGAACAACACTCCATACATCAAATAAATAGGACAATCATCCTTTTGACAGCCATTAGTCAAATAAGATCACGTTTAGAAAACATCACAAGAAATAGAGTAATAATTGAGAAATTTTATTCTTATTCACAAGATTCTTGAAAACGGGAACGGACACAGTTCTCGAAACATCAAACTTATCCAATTGGGACCATTTGGGAATGTAGAATATCGTATTAATTTCGGAACATACTGTATGTATGAATTCAAATAACGTTCGCTATTGACATGGTACCGAGAGCAGTTTTTATAGTTGTTTTTTTCTTGTATCAGGTCAGTGAGAATAAACCTCTCAAACTGTTCACACCGACTTTTATTCTACGAAGTGATAACAACCCTCAGATTAGCTGAATACAGGGTGATTCAAAAGTACTTTGACAAACTTCAGGAAGTGATTCCTCACAATTATCTAATATGAATTGTTCGAATAAATATATGTCCGGAAACGCTTCGTTTCCAAGATGTGTGTGTGTTTCCAAGGTGTTGATTTTTTTTTTATTTTCGTTTTTTTTTTAAACTTTTGAAGTATTGACTTTGATTGAACGAAAATTGGTATTGAGTGGTTTTTTGAGGTGTCAAATTAGAATCTGATGTTATTATTGCTCTCACTCGTAGACCTACACGTTTTTTTTCTTTTTTGAGCGTACTTTTAGCACATTTTTCAGTAGAAAAATCTATTCACCTATCATATCTACGTAAAAAAGCTACCCCTGTCAGAAGTCGCTATGAGCAACTGTTTTCTAGATATTTGGACTTGAAAATTTCAAGTCGATTATTTGATCATCGATGCGTGTTGAAGTTATTACCATTATTTTGCATTTTTCACAAGAATGCTTGGGAAATGAATATGACGTTCAATTTAGTAGTTTTGGTAATTACATATTATGTGACAGTTAAACATTTTGTTGTTTTGCTGAAGTTTCTGTAAGTTTTAAAACACTAATTTTGAAAAAAATTATTATTCAAACAATAATGCTCATTTGGTAGATATGCATTTCGTTTATAGACTTACGAATGGCAATGCGCGCGAAGCAAGACGTATTTACCAGGAGCGATTTCCTAATCAAGTACTGACTTCAGGCTCCAACATTAACCAGTTTCCACCGTCGTTTGGCGGAAATAGTAGCTTTGAGAGGGCAGCTGATATTATTGGAAGACCACTAGCAGTCCGAACTCCAGAATTGGAAGAAGCTGTTTGAACGCTCTCGAGGAGAATCCAGAAACAATTAGAAGAATAATTGCTGAAGCTCTCAATTCTACTCAGTCCACAGTTTGGAGAATGATACACGATCAACAATTTTATCTATACCATATTCAGAGGGTACAAGCTCTTTTGCCACGAGACTTTCCCCAACGCATAACTATGTGTCAGTGGTTTTTGAGACAATTGGCTGGAAATCCTCAATTTTTGAGATGTGTACTCTTCACGGACGAGCAAACTTCTTCCGAAATGCTATCAAAAACTTTCATAACAATAACAACCATGTTTGTGCTCTGGAAAATCCGCACGCAGTTAGTGAAAGACATTATCAGTATCAATTCTCTGTAAATTTATGGGCGGCAATAATTGATAATTACTTGATAGGTCCTTTCTTTCTTCCGTTCCGACTAAATGGAGCAACTTACAGAGACTTTTCAGAAAATGAATTGCCGGGACTACTTCAGAATGTACCAGTAGAAATTCGTATCCGCATGTGGTTTATGCATGAAGGGGCTGCGGCACATTTCGACGTTGTAGCCAGGGAATTCCTTGACACTGTCTATCCAAATCGATGGATTGGTAGGGGTGTAGAAGAACCTAACCAGGCGTGGGCACCAAGGTCCCCAGATCTGAACCCGCCAGATTTTTATTTTTGAGGATATTTGGAGTCACTAGTTTATAAAACTCTAGTGGCGAACGAGGAAGAATGAGGAACCGAATAGTAGACGCCTGTGAAACAATAAGAAACACACCGATAATTTTTGAGCGGGTACGAGATTCAATGACTAGAAGACTGATTGCCTGAATTTTCGCTGAAGGTGGACACTTCGAATAATTTATTCGAATACAATTTAGTTTTCTTTATTTTATTTAATTCTACATATTCAAATTTTTTTGAAATAAACTGTTGATATTTCTTGCAAATTTTATTGAAACAAATACAGAGTTTGCACCCTTGATACAAAAATACCTATTTCAAACAAGTAAAAATGACTAGAATGGGTGGCGCCCCCTACAAAAAACCAAAACTACTTACTTAAACGTCAAATTCATTTCCTAAGCATTCTTGTGAAAATTGCAAAATAATGGTAACATCAACACGCATCGATTATCAAATAATCGACTTGAAATTTTCAAGTCCAAATATCCAGAAAACGGTTGCTTATAGCGACTTGTATCGAATGTTGCTTTTTCACGTAGATATGATAGAGGAATTGATTCTTCCACTGAAAAATTTGCTAGAAGGACGCTCAAAAAAGTTATGAATCTTTAAAAAATAGAAAGACGTGTAGGTGGCGCCTTCTACGAGTGAGAGCAATAATAACATCAGGTTCGAATTCGACACCTCAAACAACCCCTCAGTACCAATTTTCGTTTAATTGAGGTCAGTATTCCGAAAGTTATCAAAAAAAAAATGAAAATAAAAATAAAACTTCAACACCCTGTATCTTGGAAACGAAGCGTTTCCAGACATATATTCATTTAGACAATTCATATTGTGAGGAATCACCTCCTGAAGTTTGTCAAAGTACTTTTGAATCACCCTTTATATCACAGGAAAACAGAACAAACATATTTTTTTGGGTAATCTATAATATTCGTTGAATTTAAATAAATATCTGTGTTCAAATAGAAAATGTGCGTTTTGCTACAATATCCTTTCTTAGCGAACAGTTTCTCGTGAGATCCAATCATCGAACAGTTCAAAATTACTAATGAGTTTTCCACCCAGTTTCCGTTCAGTCTGCGCTACTGTCTCCAGTCATCGAACCATCTTCTGGATTGTTATGCCAAAACTTTGGATGCATTCCTCAAGAACAGTTAGGGTTCTCGCCTGGGGTTGAAGATCATTAGGAGAAGAGCTATGTTTGAGTTGTTGCATATACTGAGCTCATCCGGCAGCAAATCTCATTACGGGTAACGTGTCTAGAGTTTCATCATTAAGAATTTTGAAGTTACAGGGAATACTGAGCATTCAGTGGGATTTTGCTTGAATGACTTGATATTTAGAATGAATGTTTTTTCTTGAGGAAAAATGTACTGGATATGTTTTGGCGCGATGGTTATTACGGATTGTGGATTCAGTTACAATGTTATCGTGGTATACTCAATTTATAATTCATTGTCCACTTGCATGATATATTATAACGAGAAGAAAAACATTTCCAATTCAATGATGAATAGAAATATTTTTCTGTTAATTAATAAATCTATTTTTTGCAAAGCCACGCTGGACATTGAACTACTAGACCAACAAGTTCAGAAGAATGTCAATTAAAATGTCAAAAAATACGAGCGATAGCTCATTGGATTCGGAATGACGAGTAGAAAAATGTATTTCGATAATTTTGCAGCACATAAAAAATTGCAATTGTTATTATCAAATTAGGAGGAAAAAAAAGCATTTATTTTTCCGCTAATAATTCGAAAAATTCCAAAAAAACTCTTAAAGAGGAGGAAATTTCCAATAAAAAGTCCCGGAACTCTATCTACATTATTTATAATTTTCATTTAACGCCCAAAATAGGGCTCCGCGCGGCAGTTTCTGCATGGCCCCTGAAGACCATTTTATTATAATATTAAATATCAATTTAAACATCTGAATGAATCATGCTGTCATCTTAACACTTGAAAGAATGAAGTCCTGTTGGGAAGCAATTCTTACGTTGATTTTTCAAAGAGTTATACAATTGTAAACTAACAAGTTTTTTTTCGCCTTCGTTTTCTCAAATGGCGACATAAGATTTTAAATAATTGACTTATAAACTTTTTGGTTCTTGAGTAGTCACCCTTCACATCAAATGGGGTAGTCAGCTCCCAGAATTGCAGGTGCTGGGCAGATAATGATGCCCATTTCAGGATACAATATAGATACCAATATCACTTCAAAGTTAACGTCTGGTGCGGAACTCTTAATGACATTATTGTTGGACCAGTATTTTTCAGACAACCACTGAACTCTGCAAGATACTTAAGAATGCTGCAGACGTTTCTCTTCGATTATTTGGATGATATTCCTCTGGACATGAGAGCTAGAATGTATTTTCAATAAGACGGTGCATCCGTTCATTCTACGCTAGAAGTGAGAAGGTGGTTAAACGGAACATTTACAAATCGATGGATTGGAAGATATTTCAGTAACGCTTGGCCCGCACGGTCACCGGACCTCACTCCTTTGGATTTATTCTCATGGAGATATCTCAAACAGAAGGTGTATTCAGGAGGAGCATTTCAAAATTTACGTCATTTGGAGAATACTATCAGGGATTGTTCGGGGAATAGCTCCCCAGATACTAAGAAATGTTCATGATGCAAAGCACCGCGGTACTATGCAGTGTATTGAGAATATTTGTTTAAAAAAATATTATTTGTATTGTGAAAATGAATTAATTGGCAGTCTGTCATCATACCTCGGAGACAATTCAGTTTTATTCACTATGTGCAGCAAGATTTTGTGAAATTCCGTCACATAATTCAATTAATGTGATTTTCCGATGGGAGGGAGAAATGAGAAAACATTCAGAGAGTGATATCATCATATCTAACAATATACCATTCAGATAGCATAATATTTCTCATGTTGTACAGGGCGATGAGGAAAAAATGGGAAAAAAAGTTGAAATATGAAATTGGTCATAGGTGGCTATGATTCGAATTTCTGGATCAACATTCGATTTTGAACAATATTTCCCTATGAATTTGAATTCTACCGTGAGAAATGGAGTGATCATATTTGGAAAACAGAGCATGCTTTTCTATCTCCCTCGTATAGGGTCGTATGAAATTCAATTTTGATGTTTGAAATTCAATTTGGGATGAAGCAGAGGTCTTTATCACGAATGATTTTTTTTGAGAAATCAATGATAAAAAAGTTTTCCATATGCTGCGAACTTTATGCCGGACACCGTATATATAGGTATATATATATATATATATATATATATATATATATATATATATATATATACCTGCAATAATGGAGAAGAGAAAACGGCATTTCACTCACGGTTATTTGAAATATAACGAAGTGCCAGAGTGTTGAAATTTGGTGTGAGGGTGAAAAATAAAATCAATTTAATGTATGATTTGATGAGTTCAACACATTCTTCCATCATTTCCGAAATAAAAGATGTTTATCGAGTCCAATTCAATCGTATTCATATGATGAATTTTTTTTGCAGAAAAAATATGAACGAAGATGTAAATAAGAATTCTCACAAGTTATCATCATTGCACCATTCTTGTAAACCGAAAAATATCCAACGTTATTGCGAAAACATCCAGTCTTATTTTAATGATCTCTAGCATATTCTCCCATTTTCATTACTGCAGAAATAAATCCAATTTCATTTTATTTCTATCTGTTTTCGAACTGAGCAACTCATCAAGTTGTGAACCTGGATGGAAACCATACAGCTTCCGGTATGCTCGTACATTTCCAATCCCCGACGATTCTACGACAATTCCGCTGTCTCTTCCATTTAATGAATAATGTGAATTCATGGAAAACATGCCATGTGAATAATACGAGCTTTTGAAATTTCTATTTCGCAATAATCAAGGAATTCGCAAACTAACTCTGTGAATATACCGCTCAGCGGAGCACATAAATTTACGCAAAGCTTTGAAACCGCATTCTCCACATTCACCATAAAACTAAATCAATCATGTATGAAAGTAGGTTGTATGAGTCTTACCGCCACATAGTTCCCAACTCTGCGGTAGATGGGATTCCTCAACCAAGGCGGATTTGCTTCTAGAATTATTCAGCGAATGAGTAGAGTTTGATATTATATCGAATGGCTTTTTTCACATTGTCCCGACTCATCTTTCATGAGAGAAATCCCACCGCTGACACCAGTCGTCGGTTCTGAGACCAAAACAACCGCCTGTGATATTTTCACTTGAATAACCGATGATTGAATATCGTAGGGTGTACATTCGAATTGGACTTTGATGTTTTACCCTGTTTTTTAACCGACGAAATTAAAAAGGAGGAGGTTCTCTATTCGACCCGTATATTTTATGTTTTTCCATCATATTTTTTTATGTATGATCACGCATAACTTTTTACTGAGGCGTCCGATTCCGATAATTGTTTTTTCAGTGGATAGGGTGTACTTCGAATTTGGTCCCATTTGAATTTAAAACATGAAATCCACCCCTAAGGGTAGCGAAATGAAGGATATTGATCACTCACCCTCTGAATTCTGGTCCGTTAACCGATTCTATCAGGCATAACTTTGTACTGGGTTCTTCGATTTGGATGATTCTTTTCTTAATAGATAGAGTATACCTTATTTCTGGATTTCATAAGGAATTAGCCACCCTTGCGGGTCGAAAAATGGGGGATAATGGATTTTTCACTAGTGAACATTGGCACACACATACGTAGTTAACAATGACAGATTGTTACTGACATTATTCTTGTTCCGTCAAAATCAGTATATTTCATGAGAGGATGGAATGATATACAAAGTGATGAAATAAACTAACCAGAACAACGAAAATAATTTATATTACAACAAATAGTGAAAGTAGATAATCATATTATTTAACTGGTAATAGTTGAAGTAAGGTGGGTTACTTACATTAGTTTAGGAGCTCAATTATCATTTAGACTAAGAAGGTTTATTTTATTTTTTGCTTTTTAGTTAATTTTTTTGTCGGTTCAATTTTTTGTTAAAAAGTTTTTATGTTTACAAAAGCCTATTTCTGTAACCAAATCCATTCCTTGATATGTATGTGGCTAGGGAGGACAAGTACATTGCGACCCATAAGATGTATTTTGTCTTTTTTCTCGACGATGCTTATAGTTGATCAAGTCCCATTTATCTTAGGGAGTGAGGATGTGAGACGGTTTCGAAGTTGGTGAATTTTCATGTCCTATGTTTCCTCTACTGACCCCAGACCGCCATATGAAGACACTTACTGGTGTCTCTGATCTGATTTTGCTGCTGTTTATAAAATGACCAGCTAAAAGAATGGTGATCCGGTCACAATCGTCAGCGACTGCGACTTTCGGAGGAAGCCAAGGTTTAAGTAAGTTGGGATCCCATTTCCTATGGTTGTCTGACACGTACATAGCCAACATGGTTTTCAACGTCCGGTTTCCTCTTTCTGTGGGATTATCCTGCGGTTGATAGTGTAACAAAAATGTAAGGAACCACCCTGTGAGAATATATCACCGGGTTTAATAGCAGATTTTCTCACTCGAGTCCTGAAACTTTCTTTTCAAGGGTAGAAATCCGACGTCATGAACAGTTGGATTTGAGTGAGTTGAACAATCCCAGTTTTGGGAAACCTTGTCATCTGGAACGCAGGTTTACTGTGCAAGAAGTCGAAAACAGAATACTTGAAAACCAATTTCGACATATGCTAGTTGGTTGTTTGGAAAAAAATCTCGAAGGTGAATGAAAATTACCACCGGGCTCAAATTGGCCTAGCGGGTAGCACATCTGCAGAGCTTCATATATCTGGTATTGTCTCCGTCACGTACAGAATGAAACCTTCGAAATATGGGAATTTTGCTGAGATATATAGATTAACCGGCCGACAGCGGAAAATTGTAACACATTTCCATGGAACCGAAGAGTTTGTGTGTTTTCGTTGGCGAAGTTAATTGGCATTCAATAGAAAATTATTTGTATTTAGGATAACGGCTCATTAGGCTGCAACAAGTCGAGGATGAAAGTTTTTCCTGATCACTTTCTTCTCAAATGAAAACCCGAAAATTGTAACTGTACAGAATGATCACTTTAAGCAGTCTTAAGGAGAGAGATGATTGTTAAAAACCACTAAAGTAGTACAGAGAATGACGGAGATCAAGCAGTAGCTCCACCCTCGACTAGACTCGGGATTGGTCGACGGAGTGTCATTACGAATTTGTTAGTTTTGCAAAATCTCACCCCATTGGCTAGGTACTTACTCAAGTACGGATACGTTGTGAAATAGGGGATGAAATTATTGAAACCGGTCAAAATTTGACTCAAGCGGGGGTTCTCAAAGAACTTAGTAGGAGAAATTGCACGTAGGATATTCTCGCAGAAAAAAAGTCAGTTGATATTTCATCGTGGATAGGGTTAAACTAACTTATCATAAATTTCAATCAAGTTAGTAGTGCCTTTTTCTTACCGGTTGGGCTAGCGAAAAGTCAAAAAATTCATTAATTTCCGTATCGAGATAAGTGCTTACGTGCGAGTTAGCAGCCCGGTCATTTGAACTAGTCGGTTCCGCGGGGGACTCCTTTTAGATAATTACCAAATTTCGTTCACCAGAAACCGTGGTGTTCTGAGTAGGATTGTCGAAAGTAGCTGGGTTTCGTGTGGTTTAATTTCATAGACTATTGGTTGCAGAGTGTTATTCAATAACTCAGTTTGGTTTACAAAGTTCACTCAATTTATTTTCTAGTGTTTATTATTTTATATAGTCTTGATTCACGAAGTTTCATTCCATTTATTTTCTTTGCGTATTTATTTTATCCACATAATTAATCTCCTCAATAAAAGCCATCATTAGAATCAATTCGTTTTTTTCGAAAAATACTGGGGAATTGGGGCAGTCTGAACCAGAGTTACGGGCAACTTTTGGTGAATATTTGCCATCTGTCGAAAATCCCATGTGAATGGAGTGCAATTATCGCAGAATTATAGCGTTAATTGCATTGTAGAAAGCGAAAGAGCCCTGCGATGATTGCACTGTAGACCGATAATTGCACAGTTCATATCCATGGCAATTCCATTGTACACTTCGATAATACATCAACAATTGATAAGTAACGTCAGTTTGACAAGTAATGTCAAAAATATCATTTATTAAAAATGTCTTGTTTCGGTCGGGCTTCATTACAAGCTATTGTGTTGGAAAACGAACCAAATAACACAAAACAGAACAGAAAATACGTGTGGCGTCAGTTTATGAGCTTTTGTGCTCATAAAAACTATTCTTTGGATGGAAAAACACAAATTAGTATTCTGGCAGAAATATTAACGGACTGGGCATTCAATATGAGTGAGCAGAATGGCGATGAGTACAAAGAATTTACTGTTAAAACGATTTGGAACGTAACCGCTATATTACTCTTGGAAAAATATTTCACTGAATACAACATCAATCTTAACCGTTTTACTGATATTGAGTTCAAAACAGCCAGAGATGCGAAAAATGCCAAGAGAAAACAACAACAAATAGATCCAGAGAATAGAAAGGAGAGTGCAGTTTTTCTGAAGTACGACGAATTCCAAAACATCGTTCGTGGTTGTGACGAAAACACCCCAGATGGTTTGCAGAAGAAGATATTTTTTGTTTTTGCTATTGAATTAGCTTGGCGTGGGGGAGGAGGCCACAAGTGCTCAATTACGTACTTTAAAGAAGAAGAAAATAACGTAGGTGGAAAAACCGGAAGGATTATTTACGATCCTGTGTTTACTAAAACGACGCAAGGAGGGGAAAATCATGCGCTTCATTGAAATGGCTGATTAACAATAAAATAATAATAATAATAATAATAATAAATGGTCTTTATTCATCGAAGTTTCACATTGTTACAGAGGTATATTCAGGAATACGAATTTACTTTGATGAAAGGGCGAAGTTCAGCTCAAGCTGCTTTTCAACTTAACCCAAAGAAAGTAAAGAAACCAAGTACACTCACACAGTGAGCAGCAGGAAAAAAATATAAATAAATAAATTCCATAATCGAAAGGTACATTGTACCTAAAAAAGTTTACCTATTTCTAAGCCTATAAATAGATAGATTCCAAAATCGGAAAATACATTGTACCTACAAAATCGTTTGCCTATTTCTATGCCTGAATCATGACATCATATTTCATGTTGTGATAAGGAGATTAGTTTTCAATCGTTTTTTAAAGTTCATTATCGTGTAGGATCTAATTTCCTCAGATAGCCGGTTATATTCTGTGCATGCCTTGTACGAAAATG
This sequence comes from Gonioctena quinquepunctata, assembly GCA_018342105.1. NCBI lineage: Eukaryota > Metazoa > Arthropoda > Insecta > Coleoptera > Chrysomelidae > Gonioctena > Gonioctena quinquepunctata. The sequence goes on along the minus strand of JAFIRS010000237.1, from coordinate 315,583 downwards.
ACCTTTCAAATAGTGCCGTCTTATGTTTTGGGATAACAAGAGTTGATCTGTTTCGTGTGGATGAATCGTGTATGGAAGAAAGTTATCAGTTTATTGTGAAGATACTCTGGTTGCTGGAGTTTTACAACTTTGTGGACGAGAGTCAATAAATGTAGTAAGTAGGATTTTTCGAAGCTTAACCAGCCTGTTTCTTTCATTTTATGAGATATGTGATCGAATTTTCGTATTCCATATGAAAAACGTAGACAACTATTTTGAATTTTATGCAAACGTGTGGAGTCAGATTGGAAGTGCAGGTCTATATATGGTGTCGCAGTAAAAGATTTTGGAAATAATTAGCGACTCGCAAAGTTGCAACTTGAGTTTAGTAGACATCAAGTCGCGATTCGGATATAATTGCCTTAGAACATTGTAGGAAGATTTAGTTAAGGAATTCACATGTTTGGTGAAACGAAGTTCGGAATCTAGCCAGAGTCCTAAATTTTTGGTGTTGTTTGTAAATTCTAAATCTGTGTCGCCTATTTTGATTTCAAGCTGATTTGCGAGGTTAGCCTCACTTTATTTGGTCCAAATAGCATCGCAGTCGACTTGCCGGCATTTAGTTTGAGGTTGTGAGCCGAGGAAATATCAAAGAGAGATTCAAGATCTTCATTGATTAATTTTTCAAAGGAGTCTAAAGAACTGATGTCGGAAGAAAGGTACAACTGCGTATCGTCGGCATAATGGTGGATAGTACAATATTTTACGAAGTTATAAAATCAGATATATATAGAGAAAAAAAGTGGCCCTAAAATGGAACCCTGGGGTACTCCTTGGGTTACAAGCAGTTCGTCCGACGCCTGGTCTTCCAAGATAACTCTATGGCTGCGATTGCTAAGGTAGTTTGAGATCAATGAAACTGCGTGTCGGGAGAATCCAAAGTAGTTTAGTTTTTACAGAGGTATCGAAATCTAAGGTGTCGAACGCTTTGCTATAATCCAAGAGCGTAAGGCACGTTATTTTCCCTGAGTCCGTGGCCTTGAAAATATCATCAGTGATTGCTAGCAAGGCGGTTGTTGTACTGTGAAGACTGCGAAACCCTGACTGACACGAAGTTATGATGTTGTGTTTATAGACGTAGTCACTTAATTGTGCTTTGAGGTTTAATTCGAATGCCTTAGAAAGAGTGGGGAGGATACTTATTGGTCGGAGATCCGAGAGAGTTCTCGGCTGATCACATTTAGGGAGGGAATAACTATAGCATTTTTCCAGGCTGCTGGATATTGAGCAGATGATATTATTTTGTTGAAGATGAAAGTTAAATGGTTGATCAGCTGATTTTCGATCAAGAGAAGCATTTTTAGTGATATATTGTCACTTCCAACCGCGTTGCTCTTTATCATATGAATGGATTTTCTAACAGATTCTTCGTCAATGATGTTGAACTGGAACTCTCTATCGGCAGAGTTATGTACATCGTATCGATCTAGCAGTGCTAACTGATTTACAGACTTTTGGGCAGTAGGGTAGAATTGAAATGACGAATGATTTCATTGACTTTTTGAGTTGGGGGAATTTCAGTTTTAGTTTTTCCTCAGAACATCTAACGACCTAAGCGTATTCCAAATATTTTTTGAGTTTTTTGTCTCAGAACGAAATCAAGATAAGCCTTTTTCTCTCTACGAATTGCGCCTGTTACATAGTTTCTCAATTCTGTGTAGCCATCCCAACTCGCGGCAGTTCTATATTTTTTGTATTTGTCAAAGGCTTTGTTCCTAAGTGAAATCATTTTTTAATATTATAGGTCAACCAAGGTGCAGGTGGTTTACTTACTTTTTCTTTACCATAGGGGCATGTGTGGAGAAAGTAGCAATAGAGTCTCATTCAGGTATGAGATCATGTCATCAATATTATTTAGTGAATATATGTGATCCCAGTTGATATAAGTCAAATCGTGAGTAAAGTTATCTAGGTGAAATTTTGAGAAATCACGATATGTAACGAATTTAACTTTATTTTCTGAAACCAAGGGCTTTATAGTGCAAGAGACTGCTAAGTGATATGATAGTCCGCGACCCTTTACATCTAACACATCCACCCCAGACACTAAGTTGATATCAGATACGCAAATTATGTCTATCAGGGTTTTACTCGGGGGTGAAATGGGTGGGTTCGTTTACGACTTGGTATAAACTAAAGGAGTTCAACAACCCCACGCATAACTCAAGGCCTCTATTAGGTGTCAAAAATCTATATTAATGTCTCCTGACATGATGAGAAAATCACTGGTAGGTAACAGTTCGCCGATAGAGTCTTCCAGTTCATTAATACAATTGGGGATGGAAGAAGAAGGGGCCGATATATAACTCCGAAAATGTAAGTTTTTCCTTCCGATTTTGTCGATATCCAGAGCTGTTCGAGATCTGGAAGGACCGTGAGAGGATATGTCTATGTTCAATATGACGGCTTATGTAGAAGGCGACACCACCTCCCCTGCCATCTCTATCGGCTCTAATTAAATTATGAGAATCGATACTGATAGTACTGGAGTCGATAAGTGGGTTTAACCAAGTCTCGCTCACACCTAAAATATCAACTTGCCTATTAGTTAAGTACTGGGCTACACTGTTATACGAGGGAATAATAGATCCTACGTTCAAATGAGAAAAAGTTACATTTCGCTGTGTGTTCATTTTACAAGCAGCAATAACAATGTTTTGAGCTGAGAAGAAATACGATAATAATGAAGTATAAGACTATAAACTATGCATCAGTGGAATTCAATTCAGTTTGGCGGCTCTCGTGATTCTCTTGGTGTGCTGTGGGCCATATATAGTAGAGGGATTTTTAGCTTTCCTCACTTCTCCAATCAAAGACTGCAACAAATCAGGTTGAGCGGTGAGGTCCTCGACAGTGAATTTCCTATCATCGACAATTAGACAGTTATTCCTTATGGAGGATTTCTTTCCGTGAGATTTCAGGGAGTTCAGAAACCCTCTTAAAGTCCTATGAATTTGCTGGTCTTCCGGGCTGAGGTCATTGGTGACGAAGATGTTTGTGTTTTTCAACTTGTGGAGCTTTCTCAAGATTTCAGCTTTTGTAAAATATGAAATGAATTCTATTTTTAGAATATTCTTGTCTTTGTTTGGAAGGAAGTAAGAATTGTTTAAATCCTGGGAGTCAAACTGAATATCAAGTGCGGCTGCTAATTTCTGCAGGGCTTCAGACTGGTCGTCGGTTTCAGACCAAAACTATAATGTTGTTTTTCGCATCTGATGGTCTAAGGATCTGATTTGTTTTCAGTTTGACGTTTTCGCCTTCTAGTTGGGCTACTTTGTTAGTCAGACCTGATACTTCCGATTTGATATCAAGCAAGGTCTCTTGTTGCTTGTCAATTTTAGTGTTTAAAGAGACGAGGAGATGATGGAGATCACCTAGGGTTAAATTGTTCTGATTTTCAGTTCCCATATCTAGCTTCCAAATATATAGTATATGGCCACCAGACTAATGGATCTTAATTGTACCAGCGCCGTTAATAAGAAAGAGAATAGGTTTTGCACTTGCCTGTTTACTGTTTTTGTCTCTACGATTTCAATGCCAGAAAAAAAGGGGTCGGCAGCAAAAAGCTGTGTAAGCTTGGTCTTCGATGGGTAAATTCCTCTGAGTTAGTGCATCCAGGCTGGGTATTTATGCAATTTCCAGATCAAGCGTGTGGTTTATTAATAAGGTTTTGCACCACTTTCTCCACTGCCGAAGGCTGGTCAGGTTATTATCATTTTCACTTTTATCAGCCTATTGAAGCCACGTATTTTCACGGGATATTCACGAGTGATTTTAAACGTGTATTTGGCGGCCGAGTTTTAACACATCCTGATTTGTGTCCAATTTGACTGTACAAAAAATTCTTCAAAAAGCGGGTTGGAATGAAAACAAAGCGACTCTTTCTCACTGTAAATCCCGCTTGGAACAGAAAATGGTATAAAGATATTCCTGCTGGACGAAAAACAGTGAGCAAATGGACTGTTCTACAAGCCAAAGCTTCTGGTTTGAATACAGAGAATATCAAGCTTACTAACCATTCGTTACGAGCTACGGCCGTCTCCAATATCGCAAAGAAGGAGGTGGACGAGCAGCAACTTATAAAAATCACAGGCCATTCAAAATCAAAATCAATAACGCCATATCTCCAAATGGATGGCGGTAACCATGAAGAAATAGTCAAAAAAATGCGTTGCAATGACGTACCACAGGCACATCATTCCCAAACATCCTCTTCAGCCGTTAATGCACCGATAGCTGCATTGTCTAACCAAAATACGTATAATAATTGTGTATTTCACTGCAGTTCCTGCAACTTTCGATTTAGTTCAACCTTGAATAAATAGTTTCATTATATTTTTGCGTATACTTTCATAATATATATATATATATATATATATATATATATATATATATATATATATATATATATGAAAAATATTAAAACAAACGTATTTCTGCGTCTCTTCTTTTTTTCCAGTTACGGGATGGTTATTGATGACAAGCTGAGAATTTATAAATGAATAACGTCAGTTTGACAGTTTATTCGGGAAATATTTCCCCGAATTTTTGCATTCCAGCGTGTTGTCTTTGAAAAACTGCATTCAGTCATTTTCATATTTTGGGTCATTTTCATATTCGGTCATTTTCATATTTTAGAGGTCATTTTCATATTTTTAAAAATGAACTCATGCAGTTCTTTGACAACACGCTGTCACGCAAAATTATCGGTAATTTTGATGCACTTGTGCAATTACTTACGATAACTGGACGCTGAAACCACACCGGGAAAAGAAAACCTAAGATTCACAGCATTCCAGACGCAGAGAGACGTCCTGGTCTCTTTTTGGAGAGGGTTGAGAGAGGTATGTAATTTTATTTGTTAGAAAAAATATCTTCTAGGTATACGCTGAGATAACGACCGACCATTCACTCAAATTATCGAGAAAAGTAATGAGTAATCAAGGAATTCCTAGAAGGTTTTCGATGCTAAGTCGGGTCCATCTATTGTAGAAAGTATTCAGTAATTCGCTGGTATTCTCCAAAAATTTAACCCACATCGAGCCAATATGCGAGGCATATGCGTGAGTTATTCGGTAAAGTCAATCAAAACACAGCAGTGTGTTATAATAGTTTGCATTACATCTAATCCTCACTTTATACTCTCCAGCAAGTTTTCTCATCTGTCGAGATCGGTACTGCGGACCAATGTCACACAGGAATAAACGAGGAACGCCATAAACCAAAAACGCTTCTTCTTCAATCTTCCTCACAACCACATCTGCAGTGGATGACCCCAACGGGAATACCAGAGAATACTTACTGAAGTAATCCGTTATTACCAAAATGAACGTGTCTCGATTCAGCATCTTGTACCATTTTGCTTGAATATTTGAATTATATTTTTGGGGATTCCCCATCCGTCTCTTCCATTCTTTTCGGAAAGTAAAAACCAGATCCATAGTTTGAATTATCTCCTTCCTCGAACTCTCTTCGTATTCTCTGATCGGCTCGTATAGCTCATATGTTTCCGAATAGAAGTTAAGATACGATAAGATAAGATCTTTATTTCCCAGTAGACAACATAACATCGCATAGGAAGAGTCATACACTTAAATCTAGGTAAATATGAAAACATAGAAACATACAACAATTCTAAAATTCAGAATTCCAATTTTCATATGAAACCAAAAGCTGAAACCACAGGTTTGAAGTAAAAATTATCAACCTCAATTGAAATTGGCCTAAGAACATTCTAAAAGAAACGACATCTCAGAATAAAAGCATATAACAAAACATTACGGTTCTACGACATAAACTCTTCAACACTCTACAGACACTTCTCAAGTAGAAATTCTCGCAATTGTTTTTTGAATATTTCAATACATTTACTTTCTCTTATATATTTTGACAGTTTATTAAATACCCTGGGCGCCATAGAGGGAGGAGAGTTGAATGAAACGCAAAATTTATTAAATTTTTTTGTTGGGGTATCAAATTGATGTCTGACTTCATTGGTACTGAATAAAGTACCTCTATTCGTCAAATGCGTAAACAGAGAGTTCAAAAATAAATAATGAAGGCAGCGTTGAAATTTTATGGTACTTGAAGACATCCCTGCAACTTATACGGCCTGATATACCAACGAGAGAACGCAAAACTCGCTTTTGGGCAATAAAAACATCTTGAGGATACAGATAAACCCCATAGGCATCATAGGCTATATCGCAATCTACTTTCAGCTTCTGCATAGTAGAGTGAAAGCAGCTGATTTATTTCCAACACATTCCTAGTGGTTCTGAATTCATATGATAGTGAATTCATTTTTGATATCAGTGATTGACAGTGACTTTTCCAGTTCATGCATGAATCAGTTTTAAAACCTGAACGAGTTATAACGTTACTATTACTAGAGACATATTGCGCTGAGGCATCATCTGAGCCGAACGTGATATCTTGCCACAATTTTTGGCGGCTATTAAACCTTATGGATTGTGTTTTTCCAACATTTAGAAACATCTGATTTGCAGAATACCCTTCGTGCAATCTGGAGAAAACTGTCTTGCATTTATATGTCAAGGCTAGATCGGTTTTATCTGATATGATCTATCATCTGCATATAAAGTTAATGATGCCGTTACTGATAAAATGCTCAAATCATCAATAAAAAGGATGAACAATACTGGGCCCAAAACTGAGCCCTGAGGCACACCAAGATCAATGTCCTTTATTTCAGAATTTTTGTTGTTCACAGTGACATACTGTTTTCTATACCTCAAATAATCTGATATCCATTGCAGAGGTAGCCCTCTGATACCATATTTATCCAATTTTTCGAGTAATATAGAATGATTGACTCAGTCGAATGCCCTACTGAGATCACAGAAGATCCCCACAGGGCACTCGCCTGCCTCAATGAATTCGAAAGTTGCCCGAATATCGTCATATATACCTACAATAAAGAAATCGAAGTCGATTCGACCCTTTCCATGACATTGCTGTGTATTACCTGTTTGATGTTTCCGCTCGAGTTCCAACAATAATCCCTTACTCAGCCTTCCGTAAATTGGGTTCGGAATTGACATATTCCGAAGTAATTCCGCACGAAGACTCGGTAATATCTCTTAGATCATAAGATAGGTGAACGTGTTCCAGTGAGTCACGGTATATCCGAATGGGTCTGGAGAGCAACTGGATTTATCGCGATACTCAATTTCATTAATACGATTCGGCAAGTAGTTGGATAATTCATTTGCAACGTAATATATTTGTTATTGCTTCGAGCCTCGTTCGCTCTCGCGTGCTGTTCTTGAATGAATTATTGTCGTTTTAGTTTCGGGAGTGCTGAGAGTTTCCGATTGAGAAGAACATGTATATGGTGAAAGTGGTGGACAGGAATAAAGCCGCCGAAAAAAAGCCGCGGAAAAATAGCCGCCCGGAAAAAAAAAACACCGGAAAAAAAGCCGCCGAAAAAAAACGCCATATAATATAATAAGGGATTTTTTAAGCACCTCCTGTTATGTAAATGAAATATAATATTCGCAGAAGAAGTTTCCAAAGTAGATCAGAACGTTGGAAGTGGAATACCATCAGAGGAACATGCCTAACGTACATTACGAAATCATAAGGCCAGTGGAAATCCCACTCCGTTACAGGATTTTGAAATTGAAGGTACGTTACATATCTTTCTTTTTCCTTCTTAGTTATCTAATTAATTACTATATCTCATGAACAAATCTCTAACACTAGGTTACTTTCCAGATATCCTAAAAAAAAACAGTTGTTATCCCTGTACACAAAAAAGAAAACCTGAAAGAAATAGACAACTACAGACAAATTTCCTTGCTCTGTTCCATATCCAAACTTTTTGAACAAAATGTTGGTGCCAGAATTTCAGATCATTTGGAAAATAACAATCTGTTGTGTGAATCTCAGCACGGATTCAGCGAACACAAATCTATTCAAACAGCTTCCCACCACCTACTGAGTCATTCATACACTGAGATCGATAGCAACAAATATATCCTTTCATTATTCTTCGACCTATCAAAAGCCTTCGACACAGTGTGCCCCAAATTCCTTGTTGAAAAACTGACAAAATATGGTATTCCATGTAATTTTATGAACTGGATTGAGTCCTTCATGACTAATAGAGAAATGGTAGTATCTTGTAATGGTCTTACCTCTGAGGCAAGAGATGTCAAACTGGGTGTGCCACAGAGCTCTGTCCTGGGGCCTTTGCTATTTCTCTTATATGTGAATGACTCACCGAGGAAGGCCAGGTTACAATGTTTGCTGATGACACTATCATAACATTATCTGGCCAAAATATTGAACAACTGCTCAGAAATTCTCAAAACATTATCGATCATTTCAGTGCATGGTATCAAAGAAACAAGCTCATACTAAATACCCCAAAATCAATTTCTATTAAATTCCATGTCAGAAACGATAACTCAGCTGAGACTTCCACTATTGACGATTTAAAAATGTCGGATGAAGTTAAATTCCTAGGAACCTACCTAGATGCTAATTTGAATTGGGAAAAGGAAGTGGACCACATTTGTGCGCAATTAAACAAAGCATATTATGCTCTGAGTCAGATGAAACCCAGCCTGGATGAGCCTGGCCTACTCAGTATATTCTATGCTTTGGTTTACTCACATATCAGTTTGGATATCTTGTCTTGGGGTAGAGCAAGATATTTTTCAGGAGTTTTTATGGGTCAGAAACGTATAATAAGGCTCATGTGCAACATGGATTTTCGCGAGAGCTGTCGGCCTATTTTCATAGAAGAAAAAATATTAACAGCACCTTCCATATACAAATTTAAATGTATAATTTTTGCGAGGCAAAACATGGATTCATTTGCGGAAACTTAATCTGAACATGAGCATAACACACGAAACGGATATCTTTTGCGAATACCGCAACACAGGATGTCAAATTTCAAAAACTCCCCCCAGTACAATGCTATCACCCGCTATAATAAGTTACCAAATGGAGTCAAACGAGTGAGAAGTGATGAAATTTTCCTTGGCAGAACTGAAACCTTCCTCATAGATAGATGCTATTATAGTCACCAAGAATTCCTAACTGACAACCTCACAAACTCATTTGAACCGAATGATTCATAATTTCATTCTGAGTTGAATACTGCATTGTTCAGCATATTCAATATATTGTGCACTTCTTCTAAACACATGTGTGCTTATAAATGTGAATGTTTTCATTCCTGTCTTTTCTCCTTTTACCTGTATATTCTAATATTTTATATCTACCCATATTCTGTACCTCTCATACTTTGTACCTGACATACCATACATACTTTGTGTATCAAAAATGATGAATTATATGATTGATTGATTGTTATTTTTTTCTTCTCTCTCTGTATAAGACTGGATGTACACATCAGAAGGATTAGCACGGGAAATATTTCTACAGTTACAGTTTCTTTCCGATAACACATCTCGGTATTTGGAAGGAAATTGTCCATTGGCGCCACCTCTATTCCAACACCTCTATGATCTGGAGTGTTCGTGACTGCAGTTTACGCTTGCAATCCAAGTTTCCGATTCAGCTTTTTATTTTCACCATTGGCGAAGATATCACAAAAATTGAAGAAATCCGCACTCACTTTGGTGGAATCAAATTTAATTTTTCCTATATGATAACGCAGTGAATATCTGTTTTAAAATAATATATCTTTTCAATTTGAATTTTCAGAGGAAAGTATCATGTTTTGGTCCTTTATAAAAAAAGTTACTAAATAAAATCAAACAACTCTCACTCCAAAATACATCTTTTTTTTGTGAATATATGGAGGAAGATATGAATCTACATTAACTATATGAAATAAAATGTTTTCTAGGAAAATGGCATATTCAAAAAAAATATATATCCATGATTCAAGCGAAGGTATAACTGATCTAGATTTTTCCAGAATATCAATGGAAATCACAAAGGCACAAAAAAAGAGAGACTCTTTAGCTTCACTACCTCCTATCTGATTGGGACCTATTCATTTTCCAAGAAGAATCGTCAGTTTGTTTTGCACCCTAGTTATGAAACACACTATATTCCAAGGGCGTCGAGGATAATGTTATGCAGCCAGTAATGAATGTCCTCGAGCCTCGAGCATAACTATATTGCTCTTAAATATTGAATGGATGTTTACTGGTGATCCAAAGATGTACTCGCATTGATCAAATATACCTTTGAATCATCGTCATGAGGAATAAAGCTGGTTGGTTACTGCACAACAGAATTATCATTGTAGGCCATGAAAGAATGTCCCTTATCGTTGGAATAATTCTATTAAACATTGTACCAATGCCAATTGGGAATTGAACAAAAAACTTCCATTGATAAAATAGATGTTTTGATAATCAGTATGAGAAATGAAATAAATTGGTTGATGTACAAAATACATTGATGCCAGGATCGACAGTCGATGTTCGAAGGGATTATATCAACGAACGTGGTCCTCAAGGAATGTCCTTATAGTGAACATATAAACACCTCTTCATCAGGCAATCAACAACTGAACATTATAATGATCACATATGGCATCGGTTGAAAAATGATGTCCAAATAATGCTTTTTTCATTACAATCAGGTCACTTTTTTGTTCTGTGTAGTTTTCCTAACTTTTCCATGAACTTCAAAGCGTCTGGCGGAAGTTAAGGTTCACGGAAAGTGTCTGGCAAAAAACAATTTTGGTTTTCAACAATATTCTGTGAAACATATATAAAACGCGCTATCATACTTTAATGTAAGTGACTGGGGTTTTTATCTCCTTTTGTACCTGCTACCTGTAAGAGGGGCCCTGCTCCCAAACTGGAGAGTACACATTCGTTCCCAACTACATATTATGCTTTTTTTTTTCTCTGCTGAAATGACGTAGGTCTGGAGGCTCTGGAATCGTAACTATCTAATCAATCCATTTAAAAAATAAAAATAATAAAAAAAAAATTTTCAAAGACAAGCTTTTATTTATTCAAATGCACTGAAAAGAAAAAAAGTATTTCTGTCTTTGTTTGATCTAGGTTATTCTGTGAGTAACAGATTCAGAATCTTGCCGCGCAAGATAACCTATTTTGTATCCGCGGCAAGCTTTCGAATCTGTTACTCACAGAATAACCTAGATCAAACAATGAAAGAAATTATTTTTTCCTTTTTTGTGCATTTGTATAAATAAAAGATTGTCTTAAAACATTTTTTCTTATAATTTTCATTTTCAACTTTTTAGTTCTGTTTTTATTACCAACTAATAGAAGCTTGTTTTTATTTTATTTTTTTCGTTTATTTATTTTCAATTCATAATGTTGAATAGCTAGTTTAGTAATCTCTATCTAATTTGTTTTGAATTTTGACATAATCTCCGACCCAGAAAACCCCTAGACACCAATTTTGAATAAAATCGGACCATATGGAAGCCGCCATTTTGTTTTTTTCCCAACAAAAAATTCATAATACAATGTTACCGGAATTATGTGCACCTGCCTAATTTCAAATCGGACACTTAGAAGTGAGTTAAATTCAACTTGCAAGATTTGATTACAGACAGACAGACAGACACCGGGATAGGTGACAATAAAAATAAAATTTTGTAAAAAAATCTTCGACCCCAAAAGTCCCCACATACCAATTTTGAATAGATCATAATCACAAAACTCGTCCACCATTTTGGAGCCGCCATATTAAATTTCTGAATTTTGACAGAAATATCATAATCTCCGACCTTGAAAACCCCTAGATACCAATTTTGTATAGAATCGGACCATAATCACAAACCTCGTCTGCCATTTTGGAGCCCCCATATCGAATTTTTGGATTTTGATAAAAAATTCATAATCTCCGATCCCGAAAACTCCTAGATATCAATTTTGAATAAAATCGTACCGTAGTCACAAAAATTGTCCGCCATATTGCAGCCACCAGTTTGTTTTTTTTTTATAAGGCATTGTCACCGGAATTATATACACCTGCCAAATTTCGAATCAATCAAACGATTAGAAGTGGATTAAATTTAAGTTGCATTACCGATACACAGTCACCGGGACAGGTGGAACTTATAATTTTTTTTGTATCACAAAAACGTCAGAGAAATTTATAGCCTCGTCCCAAAAGAAAATCATTTGTGAAATGTGTGAGTAGGTAAGCCGTAAAATTTGGCAATGAACCAGCTGTGTCTAGGCCATACTTCATTCGAGAAATTGCAGAGTGAGATCTGTTGAGTTTTTACACGCTTTATATTAGCTTCACTTGTACGTTTGTTTGTAAGCGACTCCTTTGGGCGCAATTTTGACCCACTTCTAGGCGTACAAATGATTTGAAATTTGGCAGGTGTACATAATTCCGGTGACAATGCATTAAAAAAAAAATTGAAAAAAAAAAACAAAATGGCGGCTCCAATATGGCGGACGAGTTTTGTGATTATGATCCGATTTGCTTCAAAATTGGTATCTGAGGGTTTTCATAGTCAGAGATTATGATTCTTTTGTCAAAACTACAAAAATTCAAGATGGCGGCTCGAAAATGGTAGACGAGTTTTGTGACTATGGTCCGATTCTATTCAAAATTGGTATGTGGGGGTAATTGGGGTCCAATATTATGATTCTTTTGTGAAAAATTCCAAAATTCCAGATGGTGGCTCCAAAATGGCGTGCGAGTTTTGTGATTATGGTCCGATTCCATTCAAAATTGGAGAATAATAGATCAAAAAATTTAATAATACAATAGAAAACAAAACTAAAATGCTGAAAATAAATAAAAGTTTGAAAACTAAAAACACGTTTTAATAGAAAACTAAACTTAAAAGTAGAAAATAATTTCAAATGAGTTTGAAATAAGAATACAGTGATTAACAACAAATTTATTTCATCGTAAAAAAGCGTGGGGTGCTTTTAAAGATATTTTCATAATGATTCTACTTTAACCAATATCTGTCCATGAAATACTAACAACAATTGACATCAAGCACCCCACGTTTTTTTTACGATGAAATAAATTTGTTGTTAATCACAGTATTCTCATTTGAAACTCATTTAAAATTATTTTATACTTTTTATATTATATTTATACTTTGTCAGGAGTAACCATACCACTGAAGTCGTCCATATCGATGCTTGGTATTACTATAAGCAATAACCTTTCCTGGGAAAATCACGTGAGGTCCATTGCCAAAAGTGCATCCCAAAAACTTGGTTTTTTGTTTCGTGCCAAGAGCTATTTCACCCCACTCAGCTGCTTATGATCTATAAGGCACAGATCCGACCTGTCCTGGAATACTGTTCCCATATTTGGAGCGCGGCACCTAAACATATCCTGAGGCTATTGGATTCTGTCCACAAAAGGGCAATCCGTCTCGTCGGTGATGCCTCGCTTACAAACCCGCTCACTTGTCTGGAACACCGTAGAAAAGTTGGCGATTTGTCTCTATTTCATAGATATTTTCATGGGCGATGCTCTTCTGAAATATCAACAATCGTTCCTGCTTTGGCAGTCTCTTCGAGACTAACCCGTCAAGTTCAGTCATCACACCCCTTCGTGGTCACTTTGGAGACCTGCAGAACATCACTTTCCAAAGACTCGTTCATCCAACAAACAGCGAGGTTTTGGAACTCATTGCCTAGGGAGGTGTTCCCCGAGGCATACAACCTCCAGAAATTTAAGAAGAACACCAACTCCTACCTTCTTTCCCTTGGTTCCCACGATATTCTCTGAACATTACAGGATATCCCTTTTCGTGGGAACCAGAACATAAAAAAAAGTATGGTTTTCTATTAAAGCGTGTTTTTCAGTTTTTAAACTATTATTTATCAACAGACAATATATATATGGTCATGACAGGTTAACTTCTTCCCACCCACTGTCATATCTGGATATGTATTTTGTGATCGGGTGGAATTTTCGTTTTTCTTTATAGCAACCGTTCCAAGACCAATTTTTCAAGGGTTTCGTTTGCCCATTGAATCAAACTCATATTCATGACTTTCCAAAATTAGTCCATCTTTTATGTGAGTTTCCATCTCCTAGACACAGAGATATTTAAATATGCATACTGAAATCTTCGGAAGGCCGCTCAACAAGTGATTCTATACTCTTTTGAGCATCCTTGCAAGTCAAGTAACATCAATTTCCTTACAACTTAGTTAAGTTTCATGTCACAAACATTTCTGTCCAATTATCTGGTAGAAATTATTTCGAAAAAGAAACTTTTTTCATATTTCAAGTAATTATTCTGGTCACAAAGTCTCCCGGTAGGAAAACACACACAAACTTCGTTAATTTATATGCTTTGTTTTCTCTTTCATCCACATTTAATTAACCTCACGCTGTGTTTGAATTCCGAAATAATCCCGAGAGTTTGAATAATTCCAACCTTCTTTATTCGTGGAAAGAACTCTACAATTCTAATATAGTGTGGAAAAATGTGACATGCATCAATAACATTATCCTTGAATTCAAGAAATAAATATGGCAATGACATATATAGTAAAGAGTTCATGTGATGGCTTCAGTTCGGTCAAATATTATTGAATTGTTATATGACCACATCTGGAATGAAGAGAAATGATACTATGCCCATGACAGACCGCTTCACAAGAAACATTTCGCCTATCAAGCAGGCAAATCAATAATTAATGCTTTACAATGCCTGGTTGAGAGCATTGTAGAGACCTAATCGGCCAAAGAAATGACTCTAGCACAAGTAGCATTTTTAGTGGACGGAACGTAGCAGCCACGATTCTGGAAAACTTTGAGGAGTTTGACCACAACCACTGCCACGTAATAAACACGGACCAATCACGCGGCGGTGACCAAAATGGAGAACACTTTTTTGGTGGCTGTTTTCCTCGTTCTTCCATTTTGCCTGATTCATTTCTAAAACTCGATCGACTATAAGTATAAGAATTTATAACATAAGTAAGTAAGTAAGTATATTGAATTTGGATACTTCTGATCAGGATAAAATTAAAATGATATGAAGTTTTCTGTGAAATATGGGTGTTGTAGCTCGATTGTGAGCACGCGCCATCTGAATACTCTTTATTTGAGGAAAAAATTATAATTTTGGAAATAACTCGCCTCTGAAATTACGTACTCAAATCACAATTTTTTTTTTATCATTCTTGGTTACTTGAAACATATACTGACGTAATAAATTACAACATTTGATGTAGTACTGACGAAAAATTAATCTCAATTGAATGTCCCGTTTATTTCTCTAATAATTGCGACCCAGCACATTCCTGTAAATATGGTTTTTATTTTGGGAAATATAACTTTGAAGTGGCAAAAACCAGTCTGAAGTTCCTCCCAACATAAAATGGTCAGTGGAACTGAAGTATCAACGTTTCACCACTGGAAAGTGGCGCCCACGACGCAGGCCCATGACTGACAACTTCAAAGTTATAACCTGAAAAAATTTACAATAGGTCTTATACCCTTGAAAGTGGCGAACATGTTGCGGTTATTATAACATGCCACTTCAAAGTTATAATCTCGAAATTGCGGGTAAATGTCCATTAATCGTTAAAAAATAACATGTAGCAATTGGGGAGGATTTATGTGGTTCCAATTAACAATTATCAAGTATCAAGTGAAATAATCAATAAACAAGTAATGAAAATGATGGCATTTATGCAAACTGAAATAACAATTACGGTACGAATATCAAGTCAGAGATCCGTTCTATTTAAATCACCCTTTTTATACAAAATCAAGAAGAATTGTCTATTGAAAACGTTTAACCTATTTCATTTTGAATAAATATAATTCACTTTTCATTAAACAGTTGTAACGGATACAAATTCTTTTTTGCTTTTGATTTTTTCTGCCAGTTCCTTCCCGATATTTCCAAAATATTCGTTGAACCTGTTGGCAATATCTAATTTATATGTGAGAAAATCACCATTTTCACTGTCAATCTCTTTGAATTCATTGTGTACATTACTGAATGTGATATACCGAAAGATCTCACAGGTCGAGGTTTGGAGTGACTGGAGAGCCATATCGACCTTTCTTTAATCTACATTCTATATTAATTTTAAAGAATGAGCTAAATAAGGATTGACCTTTTCGAAGAGCAATAACATGGGACGCATTCAACTCATTATAACCCTCCAATCCGTCACATTTCCATCTCCGTCAAATGAAATAATTACCCCCACCGCGCGCCGGTTCATTACCTGGCTGACATAAGCGTAAACATACGCCATAAATAGCATATAACGTTACGTGGCACGCGATATCATTCAAAAGGAAGTATACGAGTACTCCTGTATATCCATAAATTTCGTGAGCTTTGTGAAACACAACTGAACCCTATTCACCATTTTTGACCCCAAGGTGGATACAACACGGTAATTATCACTGGCTGACGTTTCACGAAATAAATGTTATTCGTACGTGCTTATTTTCTATATACCGCACGAGATATATGGTTACATGTTTGTCTTATCAGCTTTCTTGTTTTTTTTCGTGGATGCACTTGATTTACTGGATGGTAGGTGATTTCAAAAATAACATGAATAGTGTTGGGAAAAAATAGAATCATACATTATTATCATCAAGCCAACCATTCATAAGGTTTGTCAAATAATATTTAAGCTGAAAAAATTTTACTTTATGGATGTTGATGGCTCAAATGATACTTCACTGGAAGATTAGGTAGACAGTTCACTAACACTCTTGATAATTGAGTGCTTCATTCAGGGTATATCTTCCAGTGCCAATTACAAATTTGAACCTCTGCACAGAAAAATAATGTTGAAGAGGTTGACAACTATCGGCCAATATCTACATTCTTATTTTGCTAAGATAATTGAGAGATTACTGAAATTTGGACTACTGGACTATTTCGAGAGACTTTTTCACTCTTTCCAATTTGGATTTCGTAGTTTTTTTATGTTCTGGTTCCCACGAAAAGGGATATCCTGTAATGTTCAGAGAACATCGTGGGAACCTAGGGAAAGAAGGTAGGAGTTGGTGTTCTTCTTAAATTTCTGAAGGTTGTATGCCTCGGGGAACACCTCCCTAGGCAATGAGTTCCAAAGCCTCGCTGTTCGTTGGATGAACGAGTCTTTGGAAAGTGATGTTCTGCAGGTTTCCAAAGTGACCACGAAGGGGTGTGATGACTGAACTTGACGGGTTAATCTCGAAGAGACTGCCAAAGCAGGAACGATTGTTGATATTTCAGAAGAGCATCGCCCATGAAAATATCTATAAAATAGAGACAAATCGCCAACTTTTCTACGGTGTTCCAGACAAGTGAGCGAGTTTGTAAGCGAGGCATCACCGACGAGACGAATTGCCCTTTTTTGGACAGAATCCAATAGCCTCAGGATATGTGCCGCACTCCAAATATGGGAACAGTATTCCAGGACAGGTCGGATCTGTGCCTTATAGATCATAAGCAGCTGACTGGGGGTGAAATAGCTCTTGGCACGAAACAGAAAACCAAGTTTTTGGGATGCACTTTTGGCAATGGACCTCACGTGATTTTCCCAGGAAAGGTTATTGCAAGCATCGATATGGATGGCTTCAGTGGTATGGTTACTCCTGACAAAGTTATGTTAGGCACAGTGAGATCGGCTTTTCTAGAGAAAAGACATGCTTGTGTTTTATTTGCATTGAATTCTACCAAGTTATTAGATCCCCATTCGAGAATTGTTGCCAAGTCCATATTTATATTATTAACATTTCTTCCTCGTTCATTTCTGGTTTCACGGGCTGATATAGGGGCCCTGGAAGAGAAAGCGGTATGGAGGGTACTATCATCGGCAAAGCTGTGTACTGGACATGAAGTTGCTTTCAACAGGTCGTTGATGTGAAGTAGAAATAGTGTTGGTGCGAGAATGGATCCTTGCGGAACACCAGCATTTATGAGTAGAGTGTCAGATGAAACTCCATCGACCACTACATGGAGAGACCTGTTTGAGAGAAAACTAGCAAGCAGAGAACACAGCTGAGGGGGCAAGCCATAAGACGGAAGCTTGGCGAGGAGTCCCTGGTGCCAAACTCGATCGAACGCCTTGGAGATATCTAATGCCACAGCTAAAGTTTCTCCATGCTTTTCAATAGATAGCTGCCATATATGTGAGACGTAAGCGAGCAGGTCACCAGTTGATCTCTGATGGCGGAAGCCATATTGCCTATCGTTGACAATTCCTGAGTCTTCCAGATATTTCATGAGCTCGATGTTGATGGCTTTTTCCATGACCTTTGAAATAATAGATAGCAGTGCGATAGGTCTGTAGTTGCTAGGTAGGGCCTTTTGCCTTTTTAGGACTGGTTGTACTCTTGCAATTTTCCAATTGGACGGAAATACCCCAAATTGTAAGAGTGGTTGAACAACTTGCAAAGAACAGGTGTTAGTTCGGGGCACATTTCTTGAGAACAATCGGCGGGATTCCGTCAGATCCACAGGCTTTGTTGGTGTTGAGACCCAGCAAAATCTTTCTGATAGTACGTTGGCGAGAGGTGATCTCGGGCATGTGACTGTCAATAGGTGTAATGTTCGGGGTTGTTTTCCCGATGAATCCAGAGTGGAATTTCCAGCAAATAGGTGCGCAAAGATATTGGCTTTTTCCTGGGCAGTCGTTGCTAGTGTTCCATCTTCTTTGGTTAGGGGAGGAAATGAGCTGGAAGTGAAATTTCTTCCCACAGCTTTGGCGAAAGACCAAAATGAACGGGATCCGTTAGGACATTCAGCAAGTTTTGATCTTATTTTGGCTTTGTGGGCATCTTTTGAGCATTCTATTGTCTCTTTACATATGCCTCTAGCCTCGACATATGCTGCTCTGGTCTCAGGGCCCGGATTTTTTAGCCATCGATGGTATGCTGCCTGTTTGGAAGCCACAGCTCTAGAGCAGTTTCTGTTAAACCAGGTCTTATCGGATGATGTTCTTCTTTCGGTATTCGGTATGTAAGTTTGCATCCCCAACATGATGATTTCAGAAATTGTCTCAGCACATCGTGTTGGATCTACTGAAGAGAAACAAACTCTCTTCCATGGAAACGCTGAGAAAAACATACGAAGACCTTCCCAGTCGGCCGAATTGTAATGCCACATGAGACGGGGTGGTATTGTGCAGCTCGATGGTAAATGGAAAGAGCATGTTGTGGAGATGAGGGTGTGGTCAGAGTTTCCAAGTGGGGCACAAACTTCTATTCTATACGGGTCAGGATTGGTGGTGAGGAAAAGATCTAGTGTATTGGCAGACTGGTTGTTGACATCAGGGATGCGGGTTGGTAGCTCGACCAGTTGTTCTAGACCATGAGTGATGGCGAAGGCCTCGGCTTGACGACCTGCATCATCTGTTTTGTTAGAGAATTTGAGCCAGGCAGCGTTATGTACATTAAAATCTCCCATAATTATGGTTTCAGCTGTTGGATGGTTCTCCTGAATGTAGTCCAGTTTGAGTGATAAAAACTCAAAGAGGTCGTTATATGAAGGTTCATTAGGTGATAGATAAAGGCAGCAGAGGAACTTAGTCAGTTTGGTATCAGATAGCTTGAACCACATCACATCAAAGTCTTTCGGTTCCAAACTCTCTTCACGCTGGCATGAAAGGTTAGCCTTGGCGTAAAGGCAAACTCCACCTTTGAACCTGAATCGAGAATGGAGTTCGTAACCAGGACAAAGCATATGGACCTTGTTGGTGGACGAGTTTACTTGTGTTTCTGTTAGAGCCAGAATATCCGGTTTTTCCGTCTGTAGGTGATGGTGGACGTCATTGATGTTCTTGTTGAGTCCGCGGATGTTGCAAAAATTAATTTTTGATGTTGAGTCCCCTCGAGTACCTCTCGCCCGGAAATCCGAATGGAGAGGTATTTTACTTCCGGAGTGTTTTACTCTAGGAGACTTCATCATTATTACTATTGTTCATCATTATTACTATTACCTGAAAATAAAGAAGGAATTGGGGAAAAGGAAAGAGGGAGACCGGAAAGTATCGACCGAACACTGAAACATGGAATGGTCCATTTCACAGCACACAAAGTCGATATGGTGGTATTTCACCGGGCGATGAGACCATCTTCCACCTACGGTTATCCTTTTAGTCGCCTCTTACGACAGGCAGGATTTACCATGGGGCTATTCTAAAGCCGACCCCATACGACTCGTAGTAATAGGAGTAGTAATAGGAGTACAAGAAAAGGACTACTTGAGATCCTGGAAACCATTGTCGAAGATTCAGAAAGTCAACATTCAACATTCATTATTGATATCGTGGGTGACCTCTCAAAGGCATTCGACTGTGTTTCCGATGGAATATTATTGGAAAAATTTGCATTCTATGGTCAAAGAGGAACGCCAATGGAATTATTCTAATCTTATTAAGGAGGTACACCCATCCAGCAACCCCAAATCTGAACTGAAAAACATTTAGCGTGGTGTCCCCCGAGGATCTACCCTGGGGCCACTGTATGATTTCATATGATGACAAAGTGTCAAACTGTACTCTCTGCAGATAATAGTTCCTTGAACATGCAGGAACCCCAATATCTGAAGCTGTAACTTGGTTTTATGCAGATAATTTCAACTTCAAATGGAGCATTCCAGCAATTCCCACTAAGAACAAAATCACTGCAGGTAACCATTCTGATTTGCTTGGGGTTGTTGTACATGATTGTCTGATGACACAACACGTATATCAACTCAGTACTTGGTTGTCCAGTATTTTATTTCTATTAGGCAAGTTACCCTTTGTTTGAATCCAAATATTTTGAAAATCATATGTTTTGGCTTTTTCCACTCTTTGATCAGTCCTGGTACAAATTCATGGAGTGAGAAAAAATTCATATTAGCTACCCTATAAGGGCGGTTTACACTTGCGATTTTTCGAAAAACTGCTGACCGAGGAAACAAATATTAGGTAATAGACTTCATGATAAAAAATTCAGTATCATCATTATTATACTTAAAAATTCTATGAAAAATATGACTCCCCGTGTTGCATATGTAACAGTTGACCTTTATTTTATCTAAACGGTACTTTTTCAATATAATGTATGCATTTTATTACTGTCATATACTTGACTAACAATGGCAGTTGTCAAATGCGAATAAAATTAAAATAATTTGTTTTACCATATAGCAATACTCGATGGGATAGAAATGGGTCAAAATCAGCTTCCTCGTATTAACAATAATTTTTCAAAAGCTTTACTGACTAGGAGTTTTTGGTAAAGCTATTTTATTGAAACGGTAGAAAATGAATGCACATAACATATTTCTTGCGCGATCATAGGAAAAATACAAATCAGGCCCCTCATAAGGAAGGTTAATACTTACGATTTTCTGAAGATCTTTGGTGACCGGAAGTATCCGTTGAAGATATTTCAATAAAACGCTGGAATATGATTGCACGTTATGTATTACTTGTGATATCATGAAAAAAAATTGAATTATAGTCCCCTCATAAATGAGACTATTATCGTCGAGATTGACCGTTGTTCGTTTATGTTGCATTTCATTCATGTATTTTTGAATATTGATAAGACTGAAATTGTACCGGTCAATTCTGATATATATATATATATATATATATATATATATATATGTATATATATATATATATATATATATATATATTGTATTGCGGATTCGTCCAAAATTATTTAATTGGATGTATATATTTAAATTCTATTTTCATTTTATTTTTTAAGTATATCAATCATGAGACTGAATTGTTTATTATAAGGTTTATGTTCTGATATTTGTTTTGTCGGTCAGCAGTTCATAAAAAGTGTAAACTACCCTAACGAAGTAACTGATGTGAATTTTTCCTATAGTGGCATGAATAATATGTTTTTTTTTATTAAATTCAACCCGCAACGACCTCGCAGGGTCATAAGCGGTGGTACAATTTTATTATATCAGGTTCATTACATTGATCTGTTGGATATACTGGAATACACTTTTCGAGTCGCTGTTTAAAATCACTGATATGTCACTGGTTAGCTTGAGGTTGTTCCTTTCCTGGTGGTATTGTGGGCAGACGAATAGGTGCTCAACAGATAGTTGTGTGTTACATCGTTCACAGCGTCTTGGTGTCTCTCTCTTCGAAATATGCTGGTGTGTGAGTTTGGTGTGTCCAATTCTCAGGCGTGTTAGGATCGTCTGGTGTTTTCGACTGAGTACAGAGTAGTTTGGGTTTTTCATGTGAGGGTTTATTTTGTACAATTTATTTGTAGTCATTGTCTGCCATCTCTCTTTCCATAAATTGTTTATATCGATTTTTATTTGGCTGTATAAGTCTCGATATGGTGTTTTTTTGACTGTTTTTGCTCCTGGATTTGAAAAGGTATTTCGAATATATAATATGTTTTGTTCCATCATATTCCAGCGTTTCAATGAAATATATTCATTTGATACTCTTGGTCAGCAAAGTTATTTAAAAAATCTCAAATATAATATGTTTTATGCGATGATTCCGTATCATTTCAATGAAATATATTCACTGAAAACCCTCGATCAACATGGTTTCTCGAAAAATCGCAGGTATAAACTACCCTTACGAGGGGACTGATTTGAATTTTTTATGGTGACACGAATGATACGTCTTGTGCAATCTGCATGGAAATCCCCGGTCAGCAGAGTTATTAAAAAAACACAAGTACAAACTACCCCTAAATGGCGTGGATTGAAATTTTCAATATGATGGCTTCATAGATGTCAATTTTGCATTATGATCCTGATAATCGCATTTCTGGTTTTTATATAAAAAATGACAAGAAATAGAAAGTTTCGATCACACCCTGTATCAACTGTTGCAATTGCTATCGTTGTCGCCTATAATTGATCTAATATACCTATAAACCCCTTTATATATGTGCCTAGTCCTTTTCAGAACAATCTGAATGGAGCTAGGAGAAATTATTTTATACTCTTTCGATTCAAATACTTGGTATATTTTTTTATTTGAATAATCATTTAAGTACTTGGGTACTCTTTCCACACTTCCGTCTCGCCTATATAGGAATATCAACAGAACATCTTTACTTTGCGCTAAACTATTCGAACACCAACTTTAAAATTATACAAAGAAAAGTTATGCGGCAAGCGCCACCCAGGACAGCTGACATAATATATAGAGACAGAGTGGGGATGTGATAACACCTGATCTGAGTTGGTCGGTTAGGTCACGCTATCCGACAGAGTTCCCAAGGGTTGGATTGAAATTTTGTGATATAGGGCACTGAGGAGGTTTGAGACCTTTTGTAACGAAGATTTATAGTTGTTTCGCGTAAGATTAAAAATGGGGAGAGAGGAGAGCGGTTGTGTAGAATGATATGCGACAAACTTTATCTTTATTCGTTTTTCCTCAGTAGTTTGTGTGAGGAATGTGGGTAAATTATAGGATAGTTGGGGAAAAAATAATTTTCTGGTTTATCATGATTGATTATTGCAATAAAAAAAACAATCGGAATGAGTGATGGAAACAACACCTGCAAGTATTGATAAACAGTTATTTCTTGAGAAGAAATAATGTTTCTCGTTATTCGTTTTGCCTTTCTCACCTTAAAAAATCTCGAAACGAAACGAAATCATCAAGAATATCAATTCAAGTTTGTTCTATCCAAAACGTTGTGAGAGGCAACTTCGTGGATTGGGTTGGCAAGATAGCAAGTTTCAATGAAAGACGAAAATCAACACTCGAAATATAATTCACAAAAACTACACAGTTTTGAAGGATAGCGTTGTAACACCCTGTAGGTGTTGGAATTTTGTTTAGTTCTAGTTTGCTACCAGGAAATTAATTTTAGTTATCTCAGTCACCGCAGAATAATTGAAGAATTTGTAGACTAAACAGTTAGGGAATAAAAGTACTGACGAAAGTGTTTTATCGAAACGACCATTTATTAAATTTTATTTTCGTACAATCGCACGCGAAATGAGTTTTTTGCGTTCTCAACACAGACCGCGAAATTCAATTTAGCGGCCGTTACCCATAGCAACGTCCGCCAAACCAAACGTCACTTCCAAATTTGACATTTCTAAAGTACGACAATGTCAAGGATTATTATACATTTTGTTTGTCACACCAATCTTTGAACTCGCTGTAACATTTCACGTCACGTACTGCCGTTTAGAATTTTCAGGTATTGAAACGGAAAGCGCCAAGTTTACAATACTTTTTGACTCTGGAGGAGTGCAAGATACTGAAATATTACTATCAGTATCAGACATATTTGCGTTTTGTCAAGAACTGCCTAAATGGTTTGTATATTGATTTGTTGAAAATATAAACAGGACGTTCATAAAATCGGATGTGGAATCATCTGCGACTGAAAGATAATGGTTTGTATATATTCAACCATATCATTTCCATAGCAACGCTATGACCATGTTTACTAAATTGAACTGCTGTTGATTTCAAAGCAATAATATATTTATTTACAATTATTTAGTTTTATAATTTTGACGAATGCACAAAAAATAGTGTATATGCTATGACCGCGAAGATTATTCTGCCTCGGCGATAACTTTTCTTCCGGTACGCTAAAAAGTTATTTCGCGGACTTGGCATACAAATAACTATACAGTGACTGGATGGTTTTGCTGATTTAGCTTTATTTGGCAGTAGAAACCGTGATATCTGTAAGGGGATACGAGGAGGATTGGTTATGTGATGGGAAGATTTTTGGCAGTCGGGTGTCAGTGGCAAGCGTTAGTCAGTGGCGAATCGTTTCGTGTTAAGAAGCCATTGGCGCGAGAAAATTTTGAGTTTGAAGAACTTTGGGATTTTTTCTTAAAAGCTTTTATTGAACTTGCTTCCATTTTTGGAGCACTTGCCGACATCCAATTGAGCTGAAATTCGGCAGGTGTTTATAATTCCGGTAACAATGCATTAAGAAATTATTGTTAGAGAAAAAAAGAAAATGGCGGCTCCAAGAAGGCGGACGGGTTTTGTGATTATAGTACGATTCGATTCAAAATTGGTATGTAGGGGTTTTCGGGGCCGGAGATTGTGAATTTTTTGTCGAAATTTATAAATTCAAGATGGCGGCTTCAAAATGGCGGAGAAGTTTTGTGATTATGATCCGATTCTATTCAAAATTTGTATGTGGGGGTTTTCGGAGTCGTAGATTATTAATTTTCTGTAAAAATTCATGAAATTGAAATGGAGGTCCATGGAACTTTTGTTAGAGCGAAAACAAAATGGAGCTCCAAGATGGCGGATGAGATTTAGGTTTATGGTCCGATTCGATTCAAAATTGGTATGTCGGAGTTTTTGGGATCGGAGATTATGAATTGAGTCGATGATTATTGATTTTTAGTCAAAATTCATAAATTGAAGATGGCAACTCCAAGATGAAGGACGAGTTAATCGTTAGATGATCTCCTCATTGAAGGACTACATGGCTCAGAACTCATAGAAAAAAATAATGATAAAGATGATTTGAAGAAAATGCATAGATTAAGGCGTTCTTGAGTACTAAACAGCACAAAAGTAAATTATTGATAAAAAAAATGTTTAAAGACAAGCTTTCGTTCAAATGCAGTGGAGAATTAGAAATAATTGCTTTGGATATGTGACGTGAGTTATTGCGTGAGTTATGGATTCAAAAGCTTGTCGCTTCTGTATTCGAACTGAAACCTTTGCGTGACAATTTTTTGAGTGGCCATGGCGAGTGAGTTAGTGAGAATGTCGAAGTGAGTCGCGAAATACTTGAAGGAGAGAATAGTGGTTCAATATACAGACTGTAGGGTTTATAGAGAGATCGTTACGAGTAGCATCTTGGAGACCAATAGAAGTAAACATTATGGAAAATCAGGGGACAATTTTCACTTCAAAAAACATCTGGAATAGATATTTTGAAGCGACAATTGTCAATTTGAAGTGACAATTGTCAATTTGAAGTGACAATTGTCATCTTTAACTGAGAATTGTCACTTCAAAGTGACAATTGCCAGCTCAATGTGGCAATCCTAAATGTTTTTGTAATTGACAACTGTCACTTCAAAGTGACAATTGTCAGTTCAACATGACAAATGTCCGTTCAAAGTGGCAAATCCAAATGTTTTTCAAAAATATTTTGTTGTTGGCCTTTTTACGCCTTCGTGAAAAACAAACTCCTTGTAAGCCACAATAAAATAATTTTAGAAAAGTTAGGTTAGCTTTCGTCATCGCACATCCTCAAACTTCCACAAAATGTGTTATATCACTCTAAAACTGAAAATTCCACCACAAACTCTGCTCAACATTATCTATCGTGAAAGTTCACGGAACTATGAAACCGAAGAGTTGGGAAAACCAACCTGAATTTTTTTATTGGAAATTTTCTCAATACTCCCGATGAAAAGGCATTGAAATTGAAGTAATTTTTCACAATTCTGAGGAAATTATAAAAAGTCAAGTTTCATAAGTTTTCTCATTCTCTGCATAGTGGAAAATGTATATTCGATAAAGAACTTTTCAATGAACGACATTTTAATTGAAGTTCGATTAAAAATGCATCGAGCAGTTCGGTCGAAGTTGCATTCTACCCACAGAATGCAAACAATGAACTTTCGACAACTTCAATTGCTGTTTCATTGTATTAAACTACACAGAAGAAATTTCCAAACAGCAAAAGCGGGAGTGGATTTATAATAAAGGTAGATTGGAATAACTCACATCTGAGTGGAAACGCGTGATGGGAAAAATGGAGGTATGTAGCAATGTAGTGAAACTAATGAAATCCCGATATATTGAATTCATTTTCTCGCCGTATATCACGACCCCTGTTCGCTTAAGTGGGGAGGTTTACGAAAAATGTTGTGAAGAGGAAAATGTTTTGAATTCGAGATTTGATTCAGAAATTTCAATCGTATGGATATGAAACAATTTTTATTCAAATAATAAGTGGATTCGTGAAGAATACAAGAATGAGCTTTCTAGAGGTGATTACCATAATCGGTAATTGTTCGAAAATTGATCTCATTAGACGATTTGAAAGAGATAAATATATATTTTTCCACTTCAATAAATGGAAAATGGAATGATTTATTCATTTTCGACGTGAAGAAGCTGATGCAAAGGAAAGTTTTTATTTCAACCACATATGTTGAAGTCATAATGCTTCTGTTTACAAACATATTATGAGGTCAGTAAAGTTATTCCAAATAAAGATAATTAGAATCAAATAAAATGCATGCCGTTAGTGCATGATCGAAATCGGTGAACTGAAATAGCAGGGCCGTATTCAGGGCCGTACCTGTATAATTCGAAGAATAGCATTTTCTAAATTACTCCTAATTTGAGTTTTGGTGTGTTGAAATAGGAAAAAAATTAATCGCTGGATCCTGCTACTCCACGGAATTATAATGTCTTATGAGGTCTATTCAAAATAAAGATAATTAAAATCAAAACAAATACATGCCGTTAGTGCTTGATCGAAATCGGTGAATTGAAATAGCAGGGCCGCGTTCTGAACCGTACCTGTATAATTCGGAAAACAAGTTTTAAATTACCCCTTATTTGAGTTTTGGTGTTTGAAATAGGAAAAAAATGAAACGCCGGATCCTGCTACTTCAATGAATTATAACGTCTTATGAGGTCCATTCAAAATGAAGATAATTAAAATCAAAACAAATGCATGCCGTTAGTGTGTGATCGAAATCGGTGAACTGAGATAGCAGCCGCATTCAGGAGCGTACCTATATAATTCGGAAAGTAAATTGTTCTTCAATTACTCCCAATTTGAGTTTTGGCGTATTGAAATAGGAAAAAAATTAAACGACGGCTGTTACTTCAATGAATTAAAACGTCTTATGAGGTCCATTCAAAATAAAGATAATTAAAATAAAAACAAATTCACGCCGTTAGTGCGTGATTGAAATCGGTGAACTGAAATAGCAGGGCCGCACTCAGGACCGTACCTGTATAATTCGGAAAATACAATTTTAAGGTCCCTACAACGTCTTATGAGGTCCATTCATATAAAGATAATCGAAATCAAAACAAATGCATGCCGTTAGTGCGTGATCGAAATCGGTGAATTGAAATAGCAGGGCCGCATTCAGGACCATACCTGTATCTTTCGGAAAATACAATTTTTCTACATTACCCCCAATTTGAGTTTTGGTGTATTGAATTGGGAAAAAATCAATTGCCGGATCCTGCTACATCAAGGAATTATAACGTCTTATGAGGTCTATTCAAAATAAAGATAATCAAAATCAAAACAAATGTATGCCGTTAGTGCGTGATTGAAATCGGTGAACTGAAATAGCAGGGCCGCATTTAGGACCGTACCTGTATGATTCGGAAAATACCATTTTTCTAAATTATTCATAATTTGAGTTTTGGTGTATTGAAATAGGAAAAAATTAACGCCCTGCTACTTCAATGAATTATAACAGTCGACCAAAGGATCGAACTTTAATTAACGG
Organism: Gonioctena quinquepunctata; assembly: GCA_018342105.1. NCBI lineage: Eukaryota > Metazoa > Arthropoda > Insecta > Coleoptera > Chrysomelidae > Gonioctena > Gonioctena quinquepunctata. Next base: position 287,172 of record JAFIRS010000237.1, on the reverse strand, counting down.
AAATGAATCAAGTCAACATGCCCGCTGTTGTAGGCAGTTTGTATCGTCCCTTCGGGATTTCAAGCGACAGTATGGGATTGCCCTGTTGTGACTCTGGAGGACTAATGATATTCGCTGTGTGCAAGACTGGTAATGCCCTCTAGTGGCTGAAGTTTTTCTGTTTTATTTACAATACTCTCTATGTAACAATTCCAATTTTTTAACAATTTCTGAATAATCTACCACGATGTAACAATTTTGTGCCCACTACTAGTTCCAGATGAATTGAAGTTTTTTTCTGCTAAAGAAAAATGTAAGTAAATGATATAGTTCACCGCATTTGGAGGTTATCCATGTCAAGTTATGAAATTTTGAATATTGGAAAGTAATGCTACTTCTGTGCACTTTTAAGTACGGCAAGTAATGTGCTTGCTTGTTAGTTTATTAAGGTCGCAGATTAATAAGGTCTTGCGAACATAAAAAAGTGAAGGAGCCAAGTAGTCTAACAAATTAAAAAAGTACCCATATAACCCTGACTAGCTTTAACCTGACGAGAATCCACTTAATAACATCAGATTCAACGCGAAACTATTTGATGAAATTCTCAAATAACATAATAAACAGAGAAGAAATGAGGTTCACAATTTTACCTGAATATGCGATCCCACTTCTACCCTTGCAAGGATGTAAGAACGTTGAACGGTTCCTAAATAATACAAACACGTATAATAGTCAACAAAATATTGCGTATTGCTTATACAGAACAAGTAACGATGTTTACTCTTAGTACTTGAACTGCATTTCATTTAACATCAGTTCTCATGTAAGGTCAATTGCTTTTGTAACCCAAACCAGTTCGTGAAAATCAAAATACAAATAATCCTCTGCGAGATACTTTGTCCTGGCAGAATGCCGTGTATGATAGTCAATTTGGAAAGACATCGAAATTATCTCTGTCTCCTGCTCATAAGGCTGAACAATCAGTTTACAACACCGTCCAGGCGTTCCCGAACTCGCAGTTTAATTCGCTGCTTGCTTTAGATAACCGGCTCAACACCGTCCCACGGAACTTTATTGATACTTTTCCTATCCACTTCTGGACGATCAAATAGAAAACGGAAAACATCTGAAATATTTATCGTATGAGAACCTCACGTCCCGGAATTAGAGATTGAAATATCGAACACTTATTTCTTTGCTGCAGTTTATGTGATGCAGTTGGAAATGTTTGAAATTTACACGTTCTATTTTTGCAATCGACTACACAGCAATAGCGAGGGCTCATTGTTATTATATGTATGAAATAGAAATAGAAATAGAATTTATTCATAATTAAACAAAAAATTATACACGTGTGATAACAAAGAGATATAAAAACTAGTCAGACGTACAGATACAAACTGATGTTAAACCTACAAGTAAATCTAAAGTGTTTATATTGAAAATTTGTATGTTGTTATACTACCCCACCGTGACCGTTGCCACTACGATAATAATAATGTTTATGCACGACCGGGCGTAAAGTAGCACTTTAGCACCCGGATTTGCGGGCGTAAAATAGCACTTTAGCGCCCGCGAACTGGTTTATCGCCCGGCAGATTGTCTGCAATGGCTAGTAGAAGGCTCATCATTTTCTACAATTTTCTTAGCAATCTTCAGCTTATTTGCAACTGAATTTTCATAATTACCTTCCGCAACAGTCGTCGACTTCCACCCAGCATGTCTTTTAATGTTGATTATATCCTCGCCTGCATCTGCTAACATAGTTGCTGAGGAACGTCTGGAGCAGTGACCAGTATATTCTTTCGCATTAGAAATACCTACGTAAGTGGCTATTCTGAATGGTATTTGACCGCATGTATTTTTTCCGATAACCTGTCTCGTACACTTGCCATTTTTATAATATAAAATAAAAACGCTTTTGATCATTCTGATCTCGTAAGGAAGAATATTTTCTGTAAATATCCAAATAACTTGGCGATTTCTTTTCTTTATCGATTACAGTAAATACTCGATCTATCTTCATTTTGGTTCCTCGTATAGTTATGAGTAAGAATGTTTCGAAATCTTGAATGTCGTCCACTGTGATATTTGCCAATTCTTCGCGGCGACATGCTCCACAAATACCAAAAATCAGTGCTACCTACAATAAATTCTCAGATTAACATACTGAACATTGAGAAAACATGAAATTAGAACTTACTTTCATCATTAGATACAAATCGTCTGGTGCTTCCCTCAAAAATAACTCGATTTCTTCTCTGCTTAGAATCTTCGATTTCTTTGGTTTATAACCATCAAATTTTTGTTTCAAAAAAGCTATCAATCTTGCGTATCTACTGATATCTATATTATCATGTTCATTTAAAGTAGCTTTCAGCATGGAATAATATGACCACATGGTAGAGGGCTTACAATATTTAGATTTTTCCAGAAAATAGGCAAGAAGTACAGTCTCTGTGTATTTCTTATTTTCTACATTTTTCCCGTTGCACCACCTCACGAATTTTTCATACACCTTGTCGTATATTTCCTTGGATTTACATGGCAATAAACTCAATTTCGCATCCTCAGCTGCTCTACTTATTTCTGGTGGAGTACAATTCACACTTTTTTCGTCGCTTGAATCCATTTGAAAATCAGTAATAAATTATCTGTGATCACAAAAATTTACAGCAAATATGGCTACTAGCCTATATAATCTTATTTCGAAAAATTGACTGAGTTGCCATGGTAACATTCATTCCATCACTTCTTGATTTATCTTGATATATACATCCTCACGGCAGCATTGATGTATTTTTATCATGTTCTAGATATAAAGAGGTATCTTTCTACATGACATCAAATATATCGGTCGTGCATAAAATTTTGTATGTATTTTGGGCGTAATTTGCTTTTATGGACCTAGGCGTGTTAATAGCCCTCGCTATCGCTCGGGCTATTACTTACATGCTGCGGTCCATAGAAGCCTATTTTACGCCCTTGATACATAAATAACTATTATTCATCAGAAGTATGGTAAAATATTTTTAAGTGATTTGTGAATAAACGGGGAGACCTCATAAACTGAAAGTTTTCAGCTTGTCGTTACAAGTATCATTACCATCTTCTGCCACCATGGGCGCTGTCATAGTTTCATCTATCCCCTCCAGCCTAATGCACACAGCGAATAGTGCCCTGTTAAGTCAATGAAGTGAAAATCACCATAGTTCGGTTGATAATAATATATTTCACTCGGTGCTGAATATTTATATCTTAGATCAATGGACAGAACGTGGTGTCATCGTACGCGACAACATGTACGAGGTTATCATAACAAGGTCAACATTATTTATAACGTGATATCATAATGAGGTGAATTATTGTTTACATCACCTCGTATGTTTTGTTACCTTTCATTTATGTATCAAAATAATTATTGTAAGTGAACTTTCAGAAATATAGAGAAAACTGGAATTTCTCATATTATGTTAGTTAAACATTTTACCCGGTCTCGACTGCTTGAAGGGGGCCAAGGGGTGGCAGCCATGATTGGATTGGCATCTGGTCGTTGATTCTTCGGTGACTTCGTTTTCCGGGAATAAACCCAGGGTATTAGCCATGCGAGCAACAATAATGCCGCCATGCTGATTATTGAAATGCGGTTGGCCACGTAGGAATTATATGGCATGTTTCTGCAAACTGTTTCTTGTAGTTTGAATATCTCTGTTGATTCGGGCGGAGCCGTTTTCTGGCGTGTGGATTGTATAATTGGTATAGCCGTTTGGAATCCACAGAAAAACAAATAGTGGATGAAATCAAAAAATTGAAACCAAAAAAGTCAACTGGGAGTGTGACCAAATTCCAATTACGTTGATACAAAATAATATCAACTTCTTCAAGAAGTCACTAACTATCTTAATGAATTCATCGCTGATTCAAGGAATTAACCCGAGTATTTTCAAAATCTCCATAATCATCCCCTTATTTCAAAAAGGAAAAAGAAGTTCACTGAATGATTACCTATAGAGGAATCCCTCTTTATCGAAAATTTTCGAGTGTGCCGTGAAAATGCAATTCTTATAATGAATAGTATATGAGTTTTATACCAGTTTGGCTCTAGGCAAGGCAAACATACCTCTTATGCATTTTCTATCAGGCAATAGAAAATTAAAAACATTCTCTTGGTATATTCTGTGACATTTCGAAGGCTTTCCATTGTGTTGATTTTGAAATACTTCTGGGCAAATGCAAGTACCACGGCGTACTTGAGTAACAGGAGGGGTGGTTCAGAAGTTATTTAGCAGAGAGACAGATGATTGTTGAAGTATCGGAAAATGCAAGAAAAGTGAAATCAGAATTTGCAATGGTTAGAAGTGGTGTTCCTCAGTGCTCAATTCTGGGACCAACACTTTCTTTGATGAATATATATATATATATATATATATATATATATATATATATATATATATATATATATATATATATATATATATATATATATATATATATATATATAAATATATATATATATATATATAACAACTCAAATGGTTGGATGGAAGAGCAAGCTCTGCAATGATGTTTCATGCGCAGATATTGAATCCTGCCTTTTGTTAGCTTCTATGTACAGAGTATGTAACCTTTCAATAAAAGCATTTATTATTATTATTAAATGCTTCAGTTCCTTGATCACATATATATTTTCTTACATTTTTTGGAATGAAGGTCTGATTCGGTCAAATCATATGATTTCTCTTAACGACGTTCCAACATGGTATTTGTCATCATCAGGTTAAAACACATATTTTTAATTTAAGTGTTTTAACCTGATGATGACAAAAACCATGTCGAAACGTCGTTAAGAGAATTTATATGAATTGACTGAATCAGACCTTTATTCCGAGAAAATGAAGAAAATATATATATATATATATATATATGTATATATATAAATATATATATATATATATATTTATATATATATATATATATAAATATATATATATATATATGAATATATATATATATATATTTATATATATATATATATATATATATTGTAACGAACCTAGGCCGGACCTGTCGCCTCACTCGTTGCCATCGACAACGATGATGTCATCCCCGGAGATGTTCGAGAACAATCCAGTCGCGCCGCCGCGGATAACAACGGTCAATATTGGAAACAACTGGAACATGCTGGTCGCCAACCGCCAGAATTGGAAAGATCGGGAATTCTGTAACGGAGATAAATAGGCAGCCCTCAAGATGGCACGGGCAGTCTCAGTCCCAGCGAGCCGATATGATCGAGCGATACAGTGGCGTAGTTAGTAAAATAAATTAGTTTTTAGTGTGAAATAAATTAGTAAAACCAAGTTAAGTTTATCTACGTTACAATATGTTGAAAATGTTTCTTGAACCTTTCAATTCGTACTGTAGAAAGTTTTCTTGGGCTTGAGGTTCGTTTTTGTAAAAATAATTAGTTGCTGAGGTTTGTCTTCATTCAGAAAACTTCCTAAAATATATATATATATATATATATATATATATATATATATATATATATATATGTATATGTACATATATATATATATATATATATATATGTCGTCGTCGTCGCATATATATTTTTTTTTATCATTTTTTTTATGTATGATCACGCAAAACTTTTTACTGAGACGTCCGATTCCGATAATTTGCAAAACAAACATAGCATGTTATATATAGGTATCATCATCATTCAATTCTGAAGGATTTCATGCATTCTGTGGAAAAAAAAAAGATTACAAATTGAAAAAAATCAATCCGTTCCAGAAGGTATTATCGATAGTAAACGAGACTATAGTACGTAAAATAAAGGCGTGGAGCAATAAACCCTCATTTAGTATGCAAAATCCAAGGATTATGGGTTTTTCCTAGAAGTTCGTACCTATCTGGATTCAATACGATAAGAGGTTTAGTCCATGCCTTTATTTTGCAGACTATAATTTATTATTATTGAAATATCACAATCAGTTGCTTTGTTTGATGATATGCACAGGATGTTCATAAAATCAGATGTGGAATCGTCTGCGACTGAAAGATAAACTTTAGTCACTATCTTCCATCGTTCAAGATAACCTCATGTGGGGTATTCATGTTGAAATCATTTTCAATTGAAAATTGAATTGAAAGATTTTTCTGAAAATTGAAAAGTCTACTTCATTATTGTCGTAGACTTCTCAGTTCTCAGAAAAATCTTTCTATTCAATTTTCTATCGAGAATGTTTTCTTTTCCAATCACAATCAGTGTTTCGCAATAATGTTATTCTACTGTGTTTTCAAAGCCAAAAATCACATTTCATACTTTTGCCACTATTGTTGTGTGTCATCGACGATAATGAAATCATAGTATGATTCCGAAGAAGAAGTAGAAATATGATAGGTTTGACTATGAGCTACATGTATTTTATTTCTTACTCAGCAGCGAAAATCTTCATGTTGGACATACCTGAAACAAAAACATGATATCAATAAAAAAATAATTATAATTTACAATTAAATAATTCCCAGATGAATAACTTGTGAAAATTTAACATTTTTATAATTCCTTCTGGTTAAGGTACTCAGCAATCACAAAATGTCATGTTTTCTACAGAATCATATGCATAGCACAGCTAATGACCACCAACCTAGATGCTTCTGCAATGCTATCCTATCGCCATCAGCATCTGCAAGAATTATGACTGAAGAGCATTTTGTTTGAGATTTGCCAAGTCTAGATATTCTGCAAATTGATTTGGTATACTGCCGATTTTTAACAGACCAAACCAAAATAAAAACAAGAGTTTGTGAACAAGTTAAACTGATTGAGAGCTCTAGAAATCGACACATAGATGATTATAATGCAAAAAGTTCATTTGCTAAACCATATTCTTAATCACAATCACAGCTTTGATATTGATACTGATTTAGATATTCTACACGTTTGCCAAAAGGGTTCTTCACTTAATTTCCTTGAAATTTTTTAGATCAATGCTGTTATAAACAATCCGAGCGCCGTTTCCTTAAATGAAAAAGTACAATTTGATTGTCGTACATTTTTTAATTCCCTTACATTCCATTTGAACTTTTTCCTGCCTTGATCTCCGATGAACCGATTGTTCTATGTCATAGTAGATTTGTTCGTTTGGAGAGGCTCTGTGTTGTGGTATTCCTTTCTTCAGTACAGGTTACACTTCATGGTGTTCGTTGGAATAAGTAGTCTGTCACATACGCACCGTCCTTCATTTTGATACATAATTGTTCTACTCTTAGATATATATATTTGCTATAAATATGGATAGGTTATATCGAGCTCTTTGCATGGAATATTAATTGCTTTGGTTGGATTTGCTTCTATTTCAACATTGTTCCGTGCATGGAGTTCTCCTGTCGCCGCTCCGTGGTTTGGTTTTGACAATTCAGTTTGCCAGATGGATGGCTCCTTGTGTGCTGTCAATCACCAGTCATTGCTACCATTGTTTTCACGGTCCTCATGTCGCCTTGGTATTTTGCATCGGCTAATGTATTTAGCCCCCCTAAATTTAAAAAAGGGGACACAACCCTCAAAGGCAAATTTTTCAAGTTTTCATTTTGTCTCAATATGATCTCTTGACTTAAAATAATATTACTCTTTAACCTATAACATAATTTTTTCATCTCCATGTAAGTAGCACTTATTGTAACACACTACCTATGGATTTAATTCTTTGTTCTTCCTTTATTGTAGATATTTTATTCTCCGCTGATGATGAACTTATAGAGGTTCGAAACATGCATACCTAATCGATGGTTTTCGACCTTCCACCATCTTTTAACTAATCGATTGTTAGTATCAAATTGTGGAGACAACTTCGAGTTTTTCTACTTCGTAAAATAAAAAAAGGAGGTTCTCTAATCGACGCGTATATTATTTTTTTATGTATGATCACGCATACCTTTTTACTGATGTCCGATTCCGATAATTCTTCTTCCAGTGGATAGGGCGTACTTCGATGTTGGTCCCATATGAATTCAAAAGATGAAATCCACCCCTAAGGGTAGCAAAATGAAGGATATTGATCATTCACCCTCTGAATTCTGGTCCGTTAACCGATTCTATCAGGCATAACTTTGTACTGGGTTCTTCGATTTGGATGATTCTCCTTTTAATAGATAGAGTATACCTCATATTCGGATTTCGAATGGAATCATCCACCCTTACGGGTGGAAAAATAGGGGATAATTGATTTTTCACTTTTGAACATTGGCACACACATATGTAGTTGACAATGACAGATCGCTACTGTATTTTGATCAAAAGCTTAGATCCAAAATCTTCTATGTCATTCAGATTTAGTTGATATAGTTCATCACAGCGACATGCACCGGCACCACCAAATACTAAGGCAACCTTAAAAGTAAACACTACATAAATATCAGGGTATTTTGAAAATTCTCACATTCTAAACGTACCTCATTCATTGAGTATATATAATCTGGTGCTTGAGTAATAAACGTTTCAATTTATTCATGTGACAAAACATTTGACTTCTTCGGTTTATAGTTGTCACTTCGACGTATCAGGAAGCACGTAATTTCGGATATCAATATCTTCTTTTGTGCTGAGTGTAGCTCTCAGCATGGAGTAATTTGAGATGCCTTCAACTTTGTGGATGAATCGGAAAAGTATGCAATCATGACATTTTGAGATCGGGAGATCGTCTTTCTTTCATGGCAATAATCCATGAAATGTTTGTGAGCGAATTCATATTTTGCCTTGGATTTATTTGGCAATGAATCTAAGATGACATTCTCAGCAGTAGTCACTAACTCTGTGTCCCGCACAACTGGACATCATCATCACTATCCATTTGAAATATTTTTGAATATTTTTTAGCGATAAGTAGATATTAAACCGAAATAAGTATTGAATCTCTGACTTTTGTCACAACAATAAACAAACAGTAATTGTCAAGGAAACGATGTCATAGGCAATAAGATGGTACTCAAAAATTGTTATACATTTATAAAAATTCCTTAATTTATGATAATGTTGTTTGCAATTTCAGAAAAAATAGTATGTGTACCTCATAGTAAAAGCACATTCTCAGATTTCAATGCTTGTTGGCTCGACTTAACGCCTCGACCAACAATTTATATTGTCGTCCGAGAATGTATTACTTTCACTACTAGATACACAATACACTATTATTTTCTTTATATTGAAGCCAATTTTCTATTATTCTGATGGGCTTTCATATTATTCACGTCTAGACAGCATATTCTCGATCATTATCTTCACGAATTCACTAGTTATTTGAATAAACATGGTTCCATGTCCATATTATTATGGTTTTCTGTATCAATTCTCGAATTCAATATATCGGGATTTCATTAGTTCCACTATATACCTCTATTTTTCTTTTTGCTCTTTTCTCCTCAGATGTGAGTTATTACAAGCTACCTTCATTGCAAATCTGGTTCTGCTTTTGCTGTTTGGAAATTTCTTCAGTGTAATTTAATACAATGAAACAGCAATTGAAGTTGTGGAAAGTTCATTGTTTGCATTATGCCCACAACTTCAACCAAACTATTTGATGCATTTTTAATCGAACTTCAATTGAAATGTCGTTTTTTGAAATGTTCTTCATCGAATATACCTATCGAGAAAACTTATGAAACTTGACTTTTTCTACCTTTTGATCGAGAGTATTCAGAAAATTTCCAATTAAATAACTCAGGATGATTTTCCCAACTCTTCAGTTCCATAGTTTCGAAAACTTCTACGGGAGAGAATGTTGAGCAGAATTTCTGGTGGGACTTTTAGTTTTAGAGTGATATAACACATTTCGTGGGAGTTTGAGAATGTATTCACAATACTTGATCGGTTATTTGATGAATACGGGTTCCAATTACCATTGCAATTGTTGGATATTTATGCCTGATGATTATGGTTCAGTTTCAACAACTTTGTGGAATAACGTGTCATTAATTTGTTGAAAATATAAACAGGATGTTCATAAAATCAGATGTGGAATCATCTGCGACTGAAAAATAAACTTTAGTCACTATCTTCCATCGTCAAGATAATCTCTTGTGGGGTATTTATGTTGAAAAGGGAAACATTCTCAATTGAATATTGATAGAAAGATTTTTCTGTGAATTGAAAAATCCACGATTAAAATGAAGTTATTTTTTGTGAATGTCTAACAGAAAACAACTACTTCCCCGGCTAAAGCCACGCTGGATATTGAACTACATCTGATAGATATTCTGAAAAGGCCGTAACTCAAAAGAAAAAATCTGAAATTGAAAATTTGCATTTTCATTCAGATAGTTATTTGATTTTCTATTCCAGTCTTGATTAAGAACTCCTAAAGATGAATGAGGCAAAGAAGAATGTTTTCCAAAAGAGAGTACTCACCAGAAATCATTCGTAACATTGACGCAGGAGAGACATCGCATTCACTAGGTCTTCAATACATTTTTGTCGACGAAAATCTATTTCACGCTTCCACGATCATCAGGAAGACCGGAAGAAATGGGAAACACATTTTCAAGAAGCAATCTCACTTTGCAAAGATGGAAAAACTTAGAATCATTTTTTTTGGAGAGACACTTTCTATCAATATTCAATTGAGAATGTTTCCCTTTTCAACGTGTCATATTTCAGTATAAATTATATTTGATGTTATCTGCCACTGATACCACCGAAATCTAGGCATTGATCATAGATACAGTCACGGGTGTTTCGTTACAGTTGATCACCATTCTTTAGGTTTTTCACTTTTCTGAAATGATGTACAGTGCAATTTGACATAGTTTGTTGGGAAGTTTGATAAAATATGATATGATGAGTTTATCTCAAATTCCTTGTTTCTTGGTTCTGTCCTGTCATCAAAAATGTATTATCATCATATGATCGCCCTCACATTGAATGATGTGTTGTGATAGTTTTTACAGAATACAATATAAGGATTGATGCCTGTGAGGATAACACCTTGGAAGGTCTTCAGATGAAATTTTTCCAGATTACATTGTTGGAGTTAGCATGGACGGGAAATGAAGGAGTCAATTATTGAGTATATAATTTTCAATTAGAACTGAACAATGATGGAAGGCAATCCGGAAATATTCAATATAACCTCACATTCACGAAAACTTGCCAAGGTGATAAAAACTGTGCCGAAACAAAATGGCTGATCCAGAACTTGAAAAATCAGCACATATGAATTATCCGCTAGGAAGGGATACTCTCGAAAAATGGAATAGATTGTAAGCAAAAACATGGTTGGATTGAACATAAAAAAATCATGGCCAAGGTAGGAGTCTAAAAACAAGAGCTGATCAAAATTAGTGGTGTAGATCGTCATTTGAGCCACATCAACAGTTGAACAAAGAACATCTCATTGTATTATACAAGGTGTTATGTAGTAAGTGTCCGATATTTTACAGGACGATTCCCAGTTATACATAAGGTGAAAAGTTCATATAAGCATGGGTCCGCAAGGCCGTCATTTTTTATATACAAGGGGACAAATATTCATTTCCATATTGGTTTTTCGTAAATAATGTTGATATTTGGACAAAAATTGGTATTTGGGATTTTTTAATATGAGAAATTCAAATTTGATCTTAGTTTGGCCCTCAATTGTAGGAAGCGCCTCCTACAGGTCTTTATCTCTTTTGGGGAGTCACAACTTTGTCGTGCATGTATGTATCACATTTTCTAGATGAAAAATCGCTTCCTCTATCATTTTTACATGAGAAAGCTATGCTTTCCAGAAGTCGCTACAAGCAGCCGTTTTCGAGATAATTTGATTTAAATTAATCGATGCATGTGTTTGTCAAAAAGTGAAACAATTTTGAAAACTTTTTTTTTATTGAACATAGAAACATTTCACAAGCTAACTTATAAACAACAATGAACAACGGAACAAAATATATGAATCTTGATCAAAATCACAATAAATGTTCGAAATGTCCACCTTCTGCCTGTATGCACGCATCCAATCTTCTTTTCATTGATTCGCGCACTCTTTGGAAAATTCCTGGAGTATTTTGAATCGATCTACAAGAGTTAATTATTCGATTACTCAATTCTTCTTCATTTTGGATAGGTGTCTGGTGAATCAAGGATTTTATATGTCCCCACAGAAAAACAGCCAAACTGTTAAGGTCTGGTGACCTAGGGGGGCATGGTTGAGGCACTCCCTGACCTATCCAACGGTTGCCGAAAGTTTGATCCAAAAATTTTAAGCACGAACGCATGCTGCTTTCTGGCTTTATGAGTGTAGGTATGGAATCCTACATTTCTATTTCTAATGAAGTCTTTCATCTTTTCAAAATCCTCAAGACACTCCGTGTGTATGAGGGTGTTTTCTTGGGTATATTTTATATACACATTTTTCGCGCAGCAGTTTTTCAGCTGCGAGTGTGTTTTTTCGTCAATGATCGTCTTGCCTTCTAAGATGACTGGAGGGGGCAAGGTTTGATTGTGTATTTCTTGTTCCGATTGGGTTGGCTTCGGGACTTTTTCCTTGTTGCCTTTTTTCCTTGGCTTTTCGGCCGGTTTATCAATTTTTTAATAGTTTCTATCAATTTCAATTGTTTCATGGGTTTTCCCCGTTTTTCTTCTCTTGGCATTCCCAACATCTTGGGTAATTTTCTTTCCCGTGGATATGTCGGCTAGGTTTTCTTCGTCTGATGAGGAAGAGAACATGCCTTCCAAATCAATGGTGGGGATTTTACCGTTTCCATTTTCGGATGAGTTTATGTCGTCCTGTAGGTCTGTTAAATTTATTTTCGTTTTTTTTTGTTTTTCCCCTTGGTTATGGGGCTTTTTTCTCTTTCAATCCATTCATCGTCACTAGACGGATCTGTAGGTCCGTCTAACTGTGGTAGAATTTCCATTTTAGGTTTTATGTCTTTTTCCTCGTCGGGACTCAGGTCTGTTACTATGTCCTTTCCTTGTGCCTGTCCGTCCGATTGTGATGTCATCACAACAGTCGGATGCAGGCATGCCGGGGTTTTTTCAAGGCTTGTTCTTGTTGTAACTTCCTCCATGCTAATGCCAGTTTGTCCTTTCGGTTGCACAAGTGCTACTTACGGGTGCAGGCTTGCGGGTGGGTCGGTTACTTTTGCAGTGAGTGTTGGTGGGGGTGTCTGGCTCCTTACCTCCTTTCCCTTCCTTATATCCTTTAGTTGGTTTTTGGCCTCCTGGTATTTATCAAAATATTCGGCTCGGCCTTCGTCATTTTCAGAGTTCGATAAATATGCGTAGTATTCATCTTCCCAGTGAATTTCATCATATGGTTTGGAGTCCTCTTCGGAACTTTCTATCTCTGTTTTTTCTGCTAGCACTTTGGCTTCTGCTTTTTCTAGATCATCGACTATTCTTGTACTAATCTTTTCTTGTACTAATCTTTCTATACCATTCCTTAAGGTATAATTTCTGCGCTTGGATGCTATAATGTGCCGGTGTACCGTCATGCATAAACCACATTTCATTTCGTAGTCTAAGCGGCACATCTTCCAGTAAAATAGGCAAATCTTCTTCGAAAAAATGACGATATCTTTGTCCGTTTGATCTTCCGCGAATGAAGAATGGACCTATAAAATAATCTCCAAGGATTGCCGACCACACGTTAAGACAGAACTGTTCTTGGAAATGTGATTCCTGTATCGCATGGGGGTTTTCCTCTGACCACAAATGATTGTTGTGGAAATTGCGTATAGCGTTGCGTGAGAAATTTGCTTCGTCGGTGAACAGGATTTGATTTTCAAATAAAGGATTTTGAATACGGCATTGGAGAAACCAACGTCAGAAGTTGATACGTAACGGAAAGTCACGAGGGGATAGTGCCTGAACTCTTTGGTACGGATATGACAAATTATCAATCGAAGTTTTCCATACCAGAACATGGGAAATGTTTAACGTCAGCGATATTTTTCTGGAGCTTGTTTCCGGGTGTTCTCCTACCAGATTAGGAATTGCTTCCTCGGTTTCTGGGGTTCTTACCGTCCGATGTGCACCCAACAGATGACTAGCTTTCTCAAAACTTCCTGTTTTCCTTAACCGAGCGTGAATTTTTGAATACGTTTTTGAAGTAGGAGTTGTGTGGTTCGGATAACGCTCCTGGTACAAACGTAAGTTACATTCACCTTTTCCACGAACACTATGGGAATAGCCAAGTCACCATTTTCGCATCTCCATTTTTCCAAGAACTTTATATCATCATTTTAACTTGTTAGACATGATCTTCTCTCATTATTGTGTTCAGTCTAGATTTGATTCTTGAATTGTTCACATCAAAATATTTTTGTAATTCTATTTGAATAAAAGTTTTTTTTAAGTTAATTCCGGCTCGAGGAGCGTTAGCATGCATTTCCGTTAGCAAGTCCGTATGTGAAATGTATGTCAGCATACTCTGCATTGGTAAAGTTCATCATTTTTCAACAAATAATCACTATAATAATAAGTAAAACTATGCGTCAAGATTTTTTTTTGACATGACAGCACAAAACATTGGAATTAGCTTACTAACCTACTTGATACTTTTATTTTCAAAGAGTTCGCGAATCAATGAGAAGAAGACTGGATTCAGCGACTTTTTAAACGCATACTTTTTTCACGTAAAAATGAAGAGGAATCGATTTTTCTCCTAGAAAATGTGAGACATACATGTACGACAAAGTTATGACGTGGACGTATTGACTTTCAAAAACAAATATTCAATGACAGCTCGATTCCCGTGTTTTTCTATTTTCACAAAAACACTCACATTGACTCCGTCAAACGATTGTCAAACAACAACCGCGCGTCCAAAATGACTGCAATTTTGCTGAGTAGCTTTCAAAAGATGCGCAAACATATTCCCTAGCTATTGTTGGTGAGTGCTGTCATGTTCAGACTACCCTCGTGTACTGTACACTCATAGTATGGCTTTTTTTTTCAACTTTCCATTTTGTGTTTCCACACATACAATCAGGCACATAAAACAAATACTACCAATCAAGCCATATAATAATAATCATCTTTATTCACAATCAAAATACAATCGCAGATCACTGGAATCACAAGTATTTCAATTAGATTGAGATTGATGGTGCGGACAAAGCAGACAAAGCCGATAAGTGTGAGAACACTTGTTTCAGCATTGACAAATATTTATAATATAAAGAACTAAACTACTTAGAATACTAATATACACACACATAATAATAATATAAACACACATATATACACATATACATATACACACACATAAACACATATAAACACATAGGTATACATATAAACAAATAATTAAGACAAGGGATGTATGTGGTTATGAAAGATCGTCAATGGGGTGTAACATGAAAATTTAGATATCAGAAGTACAAGGTATATTGTAGTGTAGTGTCAATATTGAGGATCATAAAATCTTTTGTAGTAGTAATAGTAACATTGAGATCGGCATAGTGTAACCTGAATAATAATATTTTTGTGAGTAAAAATCGAAGGGAAGATTTTGTCTCTGAATTTAAGGAGAATCAGTAGTCGTTCTACCTAATTCAAGTACGTATCTCTTCAACTGTCTTTTGAAAGAGTGTGAATTTATTGCTGCTTTTATATTGTCAGGAATGGAATTGTAGAATTTCGGTGCGAGATAAGTATATGACCTTTGGGTAGTCGTTTTAGCCATGAATGGAATGATATAGTGTTGTTTATGACGAGTATTGTATTGATGATTTGGTAAGTGATGTTGTTGCCTGTGTGAATGGTATCTGATGCAGGAGTAGAAGTAATATAATTGTCTAATATCAAGGATTTTCATTTCAGCATATAAGATATCTGTTGGGTATCTGATGTTTTTATCATGAACAAGTTTCAAAAACCTTCGTTGCATTACTTCTAAGGTATGAAGATGAGTTTTTGGGGCCGCGCCCCATATTAGTATTCCGTATCGGAGGTGGCTTTCTACTAGGGAATAGTAGAGAATTGAAAGATAATTTTCAGGTATGAGGTATTTCAATTCTCTAAACTTGTACAATATAGATCTCAGCTTGTTTGAGAGATATGCTATATGCAAGTCACATTCCATATGTGAATCTATAATGACGCCTAAGTATTTTATTTCATGTTCAGGGCGGATTATGAAAGTTTCTGAATCGGATGTGACTTTTAGTTGGTTGTAGGTTGGAGCGGAAGAAGAGTTACGAGAAAAATTTAGATACCTGGTTTTTTCTGTGTTCACAGTCAGTAACTTGAAGTCCAGCCATTGTTTTATACGCGAGAAGTTAGCTTCTGCAGTATATTTCAATTCGTTCCATTTATCTGCCTTATAAAATATAGCCGTATCATCAGCAAACCCTATGATATTATCATCTTTTCCCAGAGAAAACAAGTCGTTTATGTATATATTAAATAAAGTGGGGCCAAGCACAGTTCCTTGTGGCACTCCATATTCAATGACTTCTGACTTTTGACGTATAATCCGGAAATTCATATCGGATTTCCTGATGCTCTAAAACACCCCTAAACATCAGAAAATGAAACAATGTAAACATGAATGCTAGAAGAACCCACCATTTCCAAATGACTCACGCCATCTACTAGTGTTACAATTAACATCAAAATACCCACTTTTGATACCCTAATCAATTAGGTGGTACAAAACACTATACCACAACCACGCCTGAAAGAAGTGAGATGGTTCTGTTCTAACAGATTTTAATTTCTGTACTGGATGTTATATCAATTTTCCCTATTTGATATATCATATTCAATTATTCATTGAATGATCTAGTTCTGAAACAATAGACATATTTGGTGAAATTCCATGTTTTTTATCATCCTCAGAATTATTTTTTTGAAAATCACCAAGGTTTTCTCAAAAATTTATCTACCAGTCATTTTTTTATATGGTCAATATTATCACAATTCCTTCAAATGTAAGTGAAAAAATCGGCTTGGAGTTTCAAAAAATATATAAGAAAGAAGTATAAGTCAGTAAATATTTGATTTTTAAAAAGAGGTTTAGGCCCCTACAATTAAGTGCCAAACTAAGATCAAATTTGAATTTTTCATGTTATAGAATCCCCAAATACCATTTTGTCGTCTAAATATCGACATTATTTTAAAAATTATTTACGAAAAACCAAAATAAAATTTCAGCACCTCGTATATCAAAAATGGAGGCCTTGCGGACACATGCTTATATGAACTTTTCACCTTATAAATAACTGAGGAATCGTCCTGTAAAATATCGGACACTTATTACATAACACCCTTTATTGGAAAAAAAAGTTGCCTGGTAAACATTTAAATTATTTTCTTATGACAACTTGCAATTCAGTTCACCTGGTTTCTCCCCTCTATCCTTGTACATACCCCATTTCAATAAAATCGATCAACCACTATATTAATCTGTCTCAATAATAACTCGAATCGATGGCACGGAAATGAAGCACAATAATCCATTCCGAGCAATAAAATTTCAATGCCCCAATTCAACAATAGCATTTCTCAGTACCTTCGTGCAATGTTGCATGTCTTTCCGAACCAAGCTGTCTTAGGATCTTTCACGTGATTTTCCATTGGGAGAGAAAACATAAAACTATTAAGATCCAGTCGTAATGCCCGGCCCTGTGGTTAGCGTTTCATTCTGATTTTCTACTCGATCACGCAACAGTGAAACCGGAATTAATGTCAGTTCGATTCTATTAAATTACACTGAATTTATGACCTCTATTTGATTCGTACGATAATGTACGGTGATATTCTGAAAAGACCCTAACTCGAGTTAGGGTCTTTTCAGAATATCTATCAGATGTAGTTCAATGTCCAGCGTGGCTTTAGCCGGGGAAGTAGTTGTTTTCTGTTAGACATTCACAAAAAATAACTTCATTTTAATCGTGGATTTTTCAATTCACAGAAAAATCCTTCTATCAATATTCAATTGAGAATGTTTCCCTTTTCAACATGAATACCCCACAAGAGGTTATCTTGACGATGGAAGATAGTGACTAAAGTTTATCTTTCAGTCGCAGATGATTCCACATCTGATTTTATGAACATCCTGTTTATATTTTCAACAAATCAATCTATCATACCCCATGACAGGTTTTAATGTTAGAAAACACTAATTTCAAAGTGTCTCTCCAAAAGAAATGATTCTAACTTTTTCCATCTTTGCAAAGTGAGATTGCTTCTTGAAAATGTGTTTTCCATTTCTTCCGGTCTTCCTGATGATCGTGGAAGCGTGAAATAGATTTTCGTCGACAAAAATGTATTGAAGACCTAGTGAATGCGATGTCTCTCCTGCGTCAATGTTACGAATGATATCTGGTGAGTACTCTCTTTTGGAAAACATTCTTCTTTGCCTCATTCATCTTTATGAGTTCTTAATCAATACTGGAATAGAAAATCAAATAACTATCTGAATGAAAATGCAAATTTTCAATTTTAGATTTTTTCTTTCGAGTTAGGGTCTTTTGAGAATATCTATCAGATGTAGTTCAATGTCCAGCGTGGCTTTAGCCGGGGAAGTAGTTGTTTTCTGTTAGACATTCACAAAAAATAACTTCATTTTAATCGTGGATTTTTCAATTCACAGAAAAATCTTTCTATCAATATTCAATTGAGAATGTTTCCCTTTTCAACATGTAACTGCTCTTTTAAATTCATTTCATATAGTTTCGAAATGCTAGAGAGAATACTGATCGCCCTGTAGTTATTTAGATCATCCATTAGATATTCCTGGAATATGCTAGAGGCATGTGAATATTCTAGGAATATTCTATGTATATTCAGAATATACTCTTTTCGGATATTTAGAGAATATTCTAGGAATATTCCGTGCTGTTTGGAGTAGAAGGTTAAAGCGCACCAAGGACTGTATGGCATTAGGGTCGATAAAAATGATGTCATTAGAGTTTTCTGCTCCTATATTGGACCACTGGGGAGAGGGGGTCGACCGTTATAATGTACATTACTCATGGGAAAAAAATAGTTAAAAATAATAACAAAACCAAAACAAAGATTAAATAAGTAAAACAATGTTTTCAAGTTAAACGGTTTTATTGTAAAGAAACAAAATGATGTGAAAGGGATTTGGCGGCGTGCAGACAGGAATTTTTCCCTTCTTTAACATAATAATGATGCAGATAATGTTCTGAAAGCTAAGAAATAATTAGGTAGGTACCAGGTACTAGTCATCACACCACTCTCCATGTCAATATAGGGCATTGATCAGACTAAAATGAAATCGTAAAAGTAACCTGAGTAAATATGTAAATGATCGTTCTGTGATGGCGCACGATGATAGTGACGGATTTACTTTTACACACATTTTGCATAAGTTGTCTTCTGAGACGTTGCATTCAAAGCATATGAACGGTTGACTGTAGATAATAGAATCTCGACGCGCCCTACGATTTTATTTTACTTCGATCAATGCCATATATTGATGAGGAGAATGGTTTGATGACTGGTACCTGGTACCTACCTAGTTATTTTTCAGCTTTCAGTACATTATCTGCATCACTATTATGTTTCGTCACAATAAAAATATTTTTTCACTTGTTTTATTTCATTTTTCAAATCATTATTTCTAGTGTGCTTCAAAATTCTGGATGAAAAAAATATTCATTCGTTTATTTGATGAAAAATTTGTATTGAACAAATGAATATTCGTACTATATTTGACTACAATTATGACTTCTGAGGATATTTTTTTCTATTCTTTATACAATTAAAGATATTCTCATGCTTATAAGCTCGCCATTTCATTGATAATCATCATTTCAGTGCAAATAACTTATGAACTATCAGGAATACGATAAGGACACTTTATTTTTTCATACTACATTGAATAATTTTCTGGTTCCCACGAAAATGTTCTGGTTCCCACGAAAAGGGATATCCTGTAATGTTCAGAGAACATCGTGGGAACCAGGGGAAAGAAGGTAGGAGTTGGTGTTCTTCTTAAATTTCTGGAGGTTGTATGCCTCGGGGAACACCTCCCTAGGCAATGAGTTCCAAAGCCTCGCTGTTCGTTGGATGAACGAGTCTTTGGAAAGTGATGTTCTGCAGGTCTCCAAAGTGACCACGAAGGGGTGTGATGACTGAACTTGACGGGTTAGTCTCGAAGAGACTGCCAAAGCAGGAACGATTGTTGATATTTCAGAGGAGCATCGCCCATGAAAATATCTATAAAATAGAGACAAATCGCCAACTTTTCTACGGTGTTCCAGACAAGTGAGCGAGTTTGTAAGCGAGGCATCACCGACGAGACGAATTGCCCTTTTTTGGACAGAATCCAATAGCCTCAGGATATGTTTAGGTGCCGCGCTCCAAATATGGGAACAGTATTCCAGGACAGGTCGGATCTGTGCCTTATAGATCATAAGCAGCTGAGTGGGGTGAAATAGCTTTTGGCACGAAACAAAACCAAGTTTTGTGATGCACTTTTGGCAATGGACCTCACGTGATTTTCCCAGGAAAGGTTATTGCTGATAGTAATACCAAGCATCGATATGGATGACTTCAGTGGTATGGTTACTCCTGACAAAGTTATGTAAGGCACAGTGAGATCGGCTTTTTTAGAGAGAAGACATGCTTGTGTTTTGTTTGCATTGAATTCTACCAAGTTATTAGATCCCCACTCGAGAATTGTTGCTGAGTCCATATTTATATTATTAACATTTCTTCCTCTTTCATTTCTGGTTTCACGGGCTGATATAGGGGCCCTGGAAGAGAAAGCGGTATGGAGGGTACTATCATCGGCAAAGCTGTGTACTGGACATGAAGTTGCTTTCAACAGGTCGTTGATGTGAAGTAGAAATAGTGTTGGTGCGAGAATAGATCCTTGCGGAACACCAGCATTTATGAGTAGAGTGTCAGATGAAACTCCATCGACCACTACATGGAGAGACCTGTTTGAGAGAAAACTAGCAAGCAGAGAACACAGCTGAGGGGGCAAGCCATAAGACGGAAGCTTGGCGAGGAGTCCCTGGTGCCAAACTCGATCGAACGCCTTGGAGATATCTAATGCCACAGCTAAAGTTTATCCATACTTTTCAATAGATAGCTGCCATATATGTGAGACGTAAGCGAGCAGGTCACCAGTTGATCTCTGATGGCGGAAGCCATATTGCCTATCGTTGACAATTCCTGAGTCTTCCAGATATTTCATGAGCTCGATGTTGATGGCTCTTTCCATGACCTTTGAAATAATAGATAGCAGTGCGATAGGTCTGTAGTTGCTAGGTAGGGCCTTTTTGCCTTTTTTAGGGACTGGCTGTACTCTTGCAATTTTCCAATTGGACGGAAATACCCCCAAATTGTAAGAGTGGTTGAACAACTTGCAAAGAACAGGTGTTAGTTCGGGGGCACATTTCTTGAGAACAATCGGCGGGATTGCGTCAGATCCACAGGCTTTGTTGGTGTTGAGACCAGCAAAATCTTTCTGATAGTACGTTGGCGAAAGGTGATCTCGGTCATGTGACTGTCAATAGGTGTAATGTTCGGGGGTTGTTTTCCCGATGAATCCAAAGTGGAATTTCCAGCAAATAGGTGCGCAAAAATATTGGCTTTTTCCTGGGCAGTCGTTGCTAGTGTTCCATCTTCTTTGGTTAGATTAGGAAATGAGCTGGAAGTGAAGTTTCTTCCCACAGCTTTGGCGAAAGACCAAAATGAACGGGATCCGTTAGGACATTCAGCAAGTTTTGATCTTATTTTGGCATTGTGGGCATCTTTTGAGCATTCTATTGTCTCTTTGCATATGCCTCTAGCCTCGACATATGCTGCTCTGGTCTAAGGACCCGGATTTTTTAGCCATCGATGGTATGCTGCCTGTTTGGAAGCCACAGCTCTAGAGCAGTTTCTGTTAAACCAGGTCTTATCGGATGATGTTCTTCTTTCGGTATTCGGTATATAGGTTTGCATCCCCAACATGATGATTTCAGAAATTGTCTCAGCACATCGTGTTGGATCTACTGAAGAGAAACAAACTCCCTTCCATGGAAACGCTGAGAAAAACATACGAAGACCTTCCCAGTCGGCCGAATTGTAATGCCACATGAGACGGGGTGGTATTGTGCAGCTCGATGGTAAATGGAAAGAGCATGTTGTGGAGATGAGGGTGTGATCAGAGTTTCCAAGTGGGGCACAAACTTCTATTCTATACGGGTCAGGATTGGTGGTGAGGAAAAATCTAGTGTATTGGCAGACTGGTTGTTGACATCAGGGATGCGGGTTGGTAGCTCGACCAGTTGTTCTAGACCATGAGTGATGGCGAAGGCCTCGGCTTGACGACCCGCATCATCTGTTTTGTTAGAGAATTTGAGCCAGGCAGCGTTATGTACATTAAAGTCTCCCATGATTATGGTTTCAGCTGTTGGATGGTTCTCCTGAATGTAGTCCAGTTTGAGTGATAAAAACTCAAAGAGATCGTTATATGAAGGTTCATTAGGTGATAGGTAAAGGCAGCAGAGGAACTTAGTCAGTTTGGTATCAGATAGCTTGAACCACATCACATCAAAGTCTTTCGGTTCCAAACTCTCTTCACGCTGGCATGAAAGGTTAGCCTTAGCGTAAAGGCAGACTCCACCTTTGAACCTGAATCGAGAATGGAGTTCGTAACCAGGACAAAGCATATGGACCTTGTTGGTGGACGAGTTTACTTGTGTTTCTGTTAGAGCCAGAATATCCGGTTTTTTCGTCTGTAGGTGATGGTGGACGTCATTGATGTTCTTGTTGAGTCCGCGGATGTTGCAAAAATTAATCTTCAATGTTGAGTCCCCTCGAGTACCTCTCGCCCGGAAATCCGAATGGAGAGGAATGGAGAGGTATAATTACGGAATATGGAATGGAGAGGTATAATTACGAAAGCGTTGAAGTGCCAAAAAAAAATTTTAAATGTAAAATTCTGACTTACAAATCAGAATTCTGAAATGTAAGTCAGAATCATGAGATACGAGTTAGAATGCAGAGATGCAAGTCAGAATCCTGAGATACAAATAAGAATTCTGACTTACATGTCAAATCGGCGCATTTTGCAAGAAGAGCCCTAAAATTGTTTAAAACGCACAAAAAAATCCACAAGCGATTCTATTGGGGCCGATACCAGCGTTTTGATCTACGAACTATCTTCCAAAGGGTAGTATAGGCTATTTGCGTCTTTATCAAAGTGGGAAGAAAAACCTCTATTGGTTGGTCTAGAAGACAAGGATTTTTCCAAATATCTAAATTTTGACAGATGGCATCACAGAATTATTATTTTGTTCATTCGCTTTTCGACGTTTCAATATCAATTGTACATATAATCAACATATAACCGAAAAAACAAAACAAAAAAGTCAACAACAGATTTAGTTCAATATCCACCCGATCACAAGAGTGAATTCGCAAGTTGTGGAGCTTTTTTTGTTGGTACTTTCAATATTGCTTCATGTCAACAAAAATAATATTCAGAAAAAAGATCCCGAGTACATTGCTCCATTCATCAGCTATTGAATAGAAATTTTATAAAAAGCGATAAATGAATTTTCACCAAACATCAGGAGAAAATAAGCGCTGATGAGGTTCAGATAGCCATCCCTGAACACGAAATGAAAAGAGAAAAAAGTAATTTGCGGGTTCTGATAAAATATTGAATGATCCCTGATAAAACGAGAACGTTTGCTACAGAGGCACGAGGCAAGTAATAAAACAAATACTCTCTCGAAAGTCTCAAAGAAAACTGCTCGTATTTAAATCTTTCGACAAAGTGAACTACATAATCAATTTGACGGCCCGCTTTCTCGGGAAGAAATCATTCCATCGTGACTCCGTTTCTAGATGGAAAATCTTAATTCCACTCACTTGGCGTTGAATGTATTCAAATATTCATGCTACAAATTGGAAATTGAATATCCCGAGTTGACCTAGGAGTATTTGCTGGGAAAATCATTTTCCAATCACCAGTGCAATTCGTTTGTTCGAGAAACGCATTTGAAACAAGACGGTACAGATTTTTTTTTCAATGTCTCAAAAACCATGATAGATCTGTGTAATTCAAGATTCTAGGTTCTCAAGGTGCCCTCATTATTCATGCAGAATTGCAAATATGTAGGTCTAATAGTTTTGGAGTCGGTGGGCTCTTTGTTCGTTGAAATCTCTACTTTCTGATGGTATAAAAAAAATACACATTACTATGTTAAATATTCTCAGAAAATGCGAAGAAATAACAGGTAGTAAGGCCCAGACCCTCCTACCCCCTTCCCCACTTCTCTATGAAATACCTTCTGATGGGCAAAAATTTTCCGTAGGTCACTCAGGTATATAAGTTATCTCGAAATAACAATAAATAGGCATCTACGCATATAATTTAAAGATTCTACAAATATTGTAGATGTCTTATTAAATATTAACTTTACGTTTCTTTGCATTTTCTGAGAACATTTACCATCGTAATGTAAATTTTTTAGAGTAGAGTAGAGATTTCAACGAACAAAAAGCCCACCAGGCTTCTTAAAAAAGCTGATATTTTGACGGGAGAATTTTTGATTGAAAATTAGGGTGCTTTTTCGATATTAAGTCAAAATAAGGTGAAAAAATAAATATTTTGAATCAAAAAAATCACAGTGTGTTTGGGACATAAAAAGGTAAGTTTTCACCAAAGTTTTAGTGCAAAAAAAATTTTTTTGGGAAAGATAAAAATAATGAACTAAAAACTTATTTGAATTTTTCTCATAAATGTTGAGGTTTTGTGGAAAACGTGTAGATACAAGAGTTGTAGATCTTTTTATTACCTACAACTTTGCCATTTTTTCTCCATAGGACTCGTAGTTTTTCCGGAAATCGAGATAAACCGTTTTTTACCCTTAAAAACTCACCCCCTTCCACTTCCCGACCTCTGATCGCTCGTAAATTATTTTTTCTTTCATTTTTGTTTTATTCTCTTTCTTCTGCAATGAGTTTCATCCTACTATTATTCCATTTCACTTTTTACCATTCTCAAAGGCTTCAGCCCTGGTCTATAATACCATTGTTTAATCTTCTTTCTCTCTAAACAATGATAATACTCTGTGGTAATGTCACTATGAATACTAACAGCAAATGGCCGTGATAGTTGAGATAAAAGTGATTTTCATTTATGTGTGTTAGAGAATTGTTCTGCAGCACTAGTGACCAAGTAAACCCATTTTCACGAACAAAATCCAATTCTACTCACTTGAAATTAATACGCCTCGTAAATTGAGAGGGATAAATCTTATTTTTTTTTGTTCATTTCAAAAAAAAATATGTTATAAATTTTTTTCATTAATCGTTGAATATGTTCACCATGTGACGAAACATACTTCATTTGCTCATCTTCAGTTATTTTAAAATTGATTTAACACCCAGGGTACCAAATTTTTCATTTTAAATATTTTTGTTCCAATATGGCTACCATGTTGCTGTATCAATCGAACGAAGAACATGGATGCCGTCTTTTTAGTGTCGAAAAGTTGTGATTACTCCTGTATGTACTATCATAGAGTAGTTTACGAGTGTCTCAAGGCATCGCAATATCATACATAAAAGAGTTGTGACGTAGTCAATTTATTTCTGACCGCTTTCACGGTCCTTTTTCGATGACCCACTGCAGGGATCACCACGTGTTTGTTTCAATCAATCTCGACTCAAATTTGCATAGTTAACATGAGATTTTCAATTAGTCGATGATGTTTTTCACAGGTTGATATTTAAGATTTTATTTATGATGTGCACCGATATTTTCCTGTTAGCAACCTCGAGTTAGCAAGTTTTTTCATATTTAAAAAAAAGAGCATTTTTACAGTGTGATTTTGTTCTTTTCAGATGTCTTGATAATGAAATAAAGTTTTTCGAAAGCTCGACAATTTAACAAAGAGTCTCCTTTACATGGCCACCTCCTATTGACTGCAACCTCAAAGAAAACATAAAATTGGTTTTTAATATTTCCTTAACTCAGTTTATATATATATATATATATATATATATATATATACGCTTCAAATAATAATAATAATAATAATAATAATATATCTTGTAAGGCAGATTAGATTTTTGCTTTGGCATTTTAATTCATATCTACAAATTATAGAACTAGGTAAATACCTACATAACACAATATAACCAACAAAACGAATATAACTGAAGGTTCAAAATGTAGTCATCACGACCAATGTTCATCTGTTTATAAACCTTCGGTACATTACATGAGTACGATATTGAAAAGTTTCAAAAATCTATTTATTAAAACCACATATGTTCATTGTTATAATAACCTCACACAACTGCTTTTCGGTTTTACTTAACGACACATACATTCTTCATTCACGTACAAACCACAGTACAACTTGATCTCGAGAATTCTTTATTTTACTCTCATAATAACAACTCTACAACATCATAGCAATGTAACACTTAGCAAAGTGTTATGTATATAGAAAAATAAGATTGTTGTTAGAATAGTTTGATTTGAAATAATAATTGTTAATTTTATAATGATATTGAGAAATGTTATGGTTTAAAGGAAATAATAATCGGAATTTTATGGGATTATTGTACAAATAATAACACCTTGTATATGTTTGTGGATTCTTGAATGAAGTCATTTTCTTCAAAATTCATTTGAAATAATATTATAAAAGTTGTTGAATTTATTGTAAGTGAAATATTTCTCTTCATAGTTACTGGAAGTCAACCATCAATCTTCAGTGGGAGATTGAAAAATAATCAATTATCGCTTTAGAGTTTAATCGTTTATTAGTTATCAGTTAAGTGTTATGGTCTAATCAGTTAAGTGTTATGGTCTAATCAGTTAAGTGTTAGGGTCTAATTGCCGTTGTGCTGAAATAACAATAATTATTTGTGAAAGAGTTTCATCTGGAAAAATCTTACCATAATTGATAAGCCAATAGGATTCGAATATTCAAAAGAAACACTTAACTGAAAAGACCAATCAATGATTAGAAACGCTACTACGCATAAATTTTTTTCGAATTTGGAGGGCAAAAATGTAATCAACGAGAGGGACTCCTCGGCGGGCTTTGGTGACGAATAGTCGATCTTTAAAATAACGGGTTGATTTTCGGGCGAGTGTTGTCGCGAAATACTAGACAATTGTTTCGCGTATTTTTCCAAGGGAAAAATAGAAATTTTCCCCGTTGAAAAATAATAAGAAATATAGAGCGAGTTAAAATCCAATAGTGACCTTTTTTGGAGAGGGCGCAGATATTCATCGTTGGATGAAATACTTGGTAAGAATAAATTTTGGGTATTTGGTTGCTAACCTAACATATTAGATGATTTGAAGGTTGGTGGTTTGGATTCCTCCCTTTTTGCTTGTTATATTTTTTTCATATATAGGTTGAAAAGCATATGAGGGTGATTTGGTATGAGAAAATTTTTATACCCTCTAGTAAAGCTATAGAGGGATATATTTCACGCATTTTGGGTGTTGGGCCCATAACATTGAATACAATGTTTGAAAATTATTAGAAATAGGATTTGATAAGTTCTATGAAGTGGAATATTTGAGTTGACCTTATTTCGAGCTCTTGTTTCAATACAAAAAAAAGGTGTATTTCAAAGATGTTTTGAAAAAAAATGTAATTTTTTTCCTTTTTCTCATTATATGGTGGTTAATAATTAATTCGGTCTTTTCATTGTAGTAGAGTTTACAACCTCCTTAAGAACTTTTATAAAAAAAAAAACACCAAAGACTCATCAATGGCTTTGAGCCGAATTCTAGCTCTTTTGGACTAGAAGGTGATAAAACCAGTGAAAAAAGAAATTGGCGTGAAAAATTTAAAAAAACAACTTATTGGTGACAGTGTTGGAGCCCTTTATAAGATTTATTGTATTCAATAGAGCAAAAGAAAGAGCTCATTTTGGTTAGGGCAAACATATATAAATATATATGAAAATAAGGGCAGGTCCTTTCCAAGGTGGACATCAGAGAAAGAAGTAAGTATGAATATTTCTTCCCAAAGGTATTGAAAAAATGGTAAAACAGAGAACTGTCGATAGACAGGCTCTCCGTTATAAATGGTGACATCAGCGGGACATTTTTTTATGAAGATCATTGTTATTAATTTTTACTGAAGTGGCTAGTATTACAGGGGTGACAGCGTCGAGAAAGTTATGAAAAGATAAATTTCTCCTTGTCAGGTAAAGTTAAAGGTATTATCATTTTTTTTTCTATATCAAACAGGGAAATGGGTCTAAAGCCAATTTAGCCTTGTTACAGCAACGCACATTAACTTTTTGGTTGTGAAACATGGCAAATACGTAGTCTTTAAGACGTTTTAAGAAGTCATTATGTAAATTTTATGACGCTGTGCTACTTGGGAAGCGTTCAGATCAAGAACTCTGTGCTACTTGGGAAGCGTTCAGATCAAGAACGTATGGAAACCATTTTTTCTGGCGGATTGCAGAGCCGCGAAACTTCACGCACCACCACACCACGCGGAATAACACGCACCATTGCACCGACAGACATATAAATAGGTAAGTAGCACCTAGTCAGTATTCAGCTGAAGACGATTGCAGATCCAAGCATTCGAAACGTAGTGAAACATTAAGACGATGGACTTGCGGAAACTAGAGTAATCAAGCATATAGAAACATAACTTTTTCATAGACTGAACTTTGAAATCTCAGTAAAATGTAACAGATCAGTCAACACCTGTGTACTGTTGAGAATAAACTACACACTCTATGCAGTTTTTTTTCAGTGTTCACGCTGAAAATATATCTTCAGTCCAAAAACGAAAAAAATGTAATAGAAACACTCGGACTAATGCAATAAACACCGCATAGCCCCCATTATCGTATGTACACGTGTTCCACCCATTCGAAGTGATGATTTTATTTTCGGTTAGAATCAAGATAGCCCCGAACACAGTTATTTCGGTATCTATCTTCATCGCCGTGCTCCGTGAATGTACTAAATTTTCAGATAATTAAATGCTTTGCCATCAACGAGAGAAAGAAATATTGAGCAATTTCACGTAATAGTTGACTTAATTAGTTCTTTGTATTTCAGCCACTCTACATCTTTAAACCTTATTTATCGTTATAAACAACGCCTCGTTGGTGAATTAACGATGTTTGCTTTGCAACATAAAACGAGGAGTTTGCAGAGGAGGTATTTTCATTTGATAGCGTTGTGGAAAACGAATCGGATACGTTAACAGAACAGGATTTTGATAATATCATATAACATCAAATATCTAGTGACGTAAATATCTCAGTAAAAATTCTTGAATGGACGAGGCCACTTGAATCTTCACAGAATATTTCAAAGATTCGGTTTGGGAACAATTTAGATTTAGACAATTATCATTAATCGGTATTGAATGATTTCAGTTTGAAATCATGAAATATAACAATAAATCTATTCAATTGTGAGTAAATATGCCTGAAAACAAAGAGTTGTGATGAGTTGGGTTAAATTTGTATTCAACAACAATCATGAAATGTGAAAGCAAAAATATAAATAGAATATTTAAACGAAATATACAAATAGTTAAAACGAAATATACAAATTGACTTTATCCGAATTGAAGAGAATATATATATAATAATATATATATATATATATATATATAAATATATATAAATATATATATATATATATATATATAATAATAATAATAATATAATAAATTTATTCACTCACATAATAATATTAGCAATACAAATCCACTAGAACGCCTATTAATATACACGACAGGCATTAAGAAATGGAGAATGGGTAACAAATACTAAATACTAAAATAAATGATATGATGAGTAGATATACTCGGTAAGTAAAATACTTGTTCCGAGACAGTGTAGCAATTAAGAATATAAATATAAAATATAAAAATATAAAAATATAAAAATATAAAAATATAAAAATATAAAAATATAAAAATATAAAAATATAAAAATATAAAAATATAAAAAATACACACATATATACTGTAATAACTGAATAATTTATAAAGAACACAATAAAAATTAAAAACAAAAACAATATTAACATTGACTTTTAGAATATTTGAATTTGGATCAATTTCATCTGAGATTGGTTGCACGGGAGATGCGATATGGAAAGAAAATACTTACCTATCCTTATACCTTATGAAATGTAACTTTATTTAATTATATTTTCGTTTCTATCAAACCATGAACGTATGCCCTAGGGCAGCTCAGCACAAATTTTTTTAGACTTTTTTTAAATGTTTTATTTGACATGTTTTTAAGTTCATCGGGGATGCTGTTGTAGAGTTTGGGCGCTAAGAACTCATTTGATCTTTGTCCTATAGATTTTGTCATGAAGGGAATTAAGTGTAATTTTTTCTACGTGTGTCATATTCATGATTGCTTTTTTTGAATTTCTTACTTATGTGATAATTGATCATACATTTATAACTGAATTCCTGCCTGAGGTCAAACACTCCTGACTCAGTGTAAGTCAGTTCTGTTGAGTAGTCCCATTTTTTATGTAACATGAGTTTCAAGAATCTTCGTTGTAGTATTTCTAAAGGTGTTATGTGTTTTCTGAGTGCTGCACCCCAAGCCAAGATGCCGTATTTCAGATGACTATCTACAAGTGCAAAATACACAATTTTTAGTTCTTTCTGAGGTAATGTGCGACAAAGGTGTCTGAATTTATATAGAATAAATTGTAGTTTTTTCACAGTATTTGATATGAACATCCCACCTCAAATGGTCATCAATGAGTACACCAAGTACTTAACACTTTTGATGGTAGTATATGAGAAATCGATCCTTCTTCATATATTTCTATATAGTTAAAATCAGGTGTCTTGGATTCGTAGCAAGTGAATGGTATATACTGGGTTTTCTCCAAATTTATTGTTAACAACTTCTGATCAAACCAATGTTTGATACGAGAAATATCGGTTTGTACTGTCATTTTTAACTCCCCCCAGGTAGCTGCTTTGTAAACGATGGCCGTATCGTCTGCGAAACCTATGATTTCTCCAGAGCTCTCAATTTTGAACAAATTATTGATATATCGAAAATAAGATCGGTCCCAGAACGGTCCCTTGTGGTACCCCAAACTCCACGGGAAGCTTATCACTGTACTCAGCCCGGACTCTTACAAATTGGATTCTGTTCGAAATATAGCTTTCGAAGAGTGTGAGGGGTTTACCTCTTATTCCGATATCCTCTAGAGATTCCATAAGTAGTGGGTGACTAACAGTGTCAAATGCTTTAGCTAGATCTATAAACATACATAGGCAAGGCATACTTTTATCTAGGGCAGAAAATACATTATTTGTTAGGGAAACTATCGCATCTTGTGTGGAAACATTTTCCCTGAAACCGAATTGCTTGTCGGATAATATTTTATAGTTATTGAGGTATGATACTAATCCATTTCTTAGGACCTTCTAGAATATTTTTGCAAAGTTTGTTATCAGTGATATTGGCCTGTAGTTACTGGCCAAGGCATTTTCACCTTTCTTGTATATTGGAATAACAATTGTGTCCTTAAAAGCCAAAGGCCAGTATCCTAAGGCCATACATTTATAATGTATGTCAATGGTTCAATAAGATATTCTGAAATAGATTTCAAGGTTTCTGATTTCAATCCATCATAACCAGGGGATTTATTGTTTTTCAATTCACGCAAAATTTCTCCAATTTCATGATGGTCCGTGACAAGCATAACAAATGAGTTCAAGTTTCGTGGTGTTTGAAAGAGAATGTTTTTGTTGATTTTTATGTTTTTGGCTAAGTTCTTTCCCATGTTTATGAAAGTTTCATTAAACTCATTTGCAATGCCTTTCGTGTCGGTTATGTTTTCTCCGGCTTCATTTATTAAACTGGTTATTTCCCTGTTTACTTTTTGGTTTTTTGTGATGTCTTGAACGACTGTCCACATTTTTTTCAAATTATTTCGATTGTTCTCAATAATATTTCCGCAATAAACCTGTTTTGCCTTCTTTATTAATGATGTTAGTTTATTTTTTTTGAATTCCTTTTGTTGTTTTTGGAGTTTTTTGAATAGTTCATTTTTTTTATTTACAGATGTAAGGAGAGCATTTGTCATCCAAGGTGCTTTTTTATGGTATTTTCTTTTAATTTTGATGGTTTCGGTACACTCTCTGACAATATTCATAGTCATATCCATGAATTTCTTTGTTGCTGATTCAATGCTTATTTCGGTGTAAACGGGTCCCCAACATAGGTTTTGAATATTATTTTTTAATTTATCATAGTTGATATTTGTTTTATATATGGCATTATTTAAAGTATTTTTTTTACCCTCTGAGATAATATGTAAAATTGTGGTGAAATGATCTGTAATGCATGTTTGTATTACCAACGGAAGTAATTTATCTATATCGTTATTTTTCGGTTTAATAAATATATGATCGATACATGAGATGCTATTTCCTTGTACTCTTGTAGGGGTATTTATCATAGAAATATATCCAAATTCACTTAATATACTCAAATAATCATTTGCTGAATCATCCACTTCTAGAATATCAATATTCAAGTCCCCTATGAATAGGTTGTGATTATTTATTTTGAAATCAAGTGACTCGAAGTATATCTGTAAATAGCGGTTAAATTCAGTTATGTCTGTAGATGGTGATCTATATACAGCACTTATTATAATATTTTCACTTTGATGTTCAGTGTTTATTTCAATTTCTAAGAATTTTATTTTGTTCATAATTTTTATATCATACCTGTACTTCAAGTGTGATTTTATATAGACCACTACCCCATCATTTTGGTTTAACTCGCCATAATTGTAAATCAAATCATAATCAGGAATTTTGAATAAGTTTGGGTCAGGAAGTTTCCAGGTTTCTGTTAATACTAAACAGTCTATGTCTACCTCAAGACCCTCGATGAGGATTTTGAATTCATCTAGATTCTTGTTTAGACTACGTATATTATTATGCAATATTTTGAAGTTTCGCATATTGTCATTTACTTTCAGTATAGTTCCTGCTTCAGTGTAGTTATTTAAGGAGTATGTTTCTACCGTACTTGAAAGTCTCTGATATATTGATCCATATCCAGACTAAGTAACAACTAATTACATATAAAACAAAAAAACAATCATAAAAAAAATATTTTTTTGGCTTGGTTTCAGGGAGAGAAAAAAGGTGTTTCATATTTTGTGGCGGGTGACTGACTCACTTCTTGCTTTGTTGCCGAGTTTCAATCCTTGATTTTTCTTCTTTATCCTTTTTCAGCTTTTGATGGACAGTTGATTCCTTCTGATCTCTTTTTATGGTACCAGTTGCTGTAGAAATAGGTGAAGAGATTGATGCAGTCCTCTGATTTCTGGATTCTATGATTGTTGGTTTTTGGGCAAGCTTCGGTAAATCATCAATCTTGTTTTGGAGTGAAGGAGTTGGAGTTCCTGGAGCACTATGTATATGTGTTTTTTCCTCTGTTTCCACAGCTTCTTCAGTTTTGCTCAGGTCTTCTACATTATATATTTGATTGTTGACATGTAGTTTGTTTCCTCTTATGAAACAGTTGTTGTTGTTATCTTGTTTTGCAAGGTTCAGATGTTCCCTCAGTATTTTGCTATCTTGTCGTTGTTTGGGTGTCAAATCATTCGCAATAGATATAGAAGTCCCTTTTAGCTGTTTTGCGTTCTTCAATATCGCTGCCTTTTTCAAAAATGAAATGAATTCTATTTTTTTTTTTATATATATATATATATATATATATATATATATATAAATATAAATATATATATATATATATATATATAAACAGTGGGGAATAACGGGGATCTTCAGTCAGCACAAGTGTAGAAATATGAAAAACTCTTTAATACTTCGGACCAAGCTTTCATTTCAATTTTGAAACTTCTTCTGGATCCTAAAATATGAAATTTATATTATTGAGAAAATATACTTGAAATGAAGGAAGTACTTACAGTAATGTGAGTTGTTGATTGATGAACATTAACTTTTAGAAAAAGAAAACGTAAAAATATGAAAACATTGGTCGGAATGGTGTTATAGCTTTGACGTTTCAAATGACATTGAATGATTTGAAATTACTACCTATTTGATTAATCGTCAGAAAAATCAGAAAAATATAAAATATTGTAGGGTGTGTGAATTTTTAATCTTTGAAAATCATCAGTTTTGATCTATTTGTAAAAGATAACTGTAGATTTTACTAAGATTTTCGATATCTGTTTTTTTGTTCATATTTTGATTGGATTTATCAATTTCAATCATTTCAAGAAATAATCTTGTAGATATTTTTTTTTTCTGAATGTAAAACTTGTGCTTTCTCGAATGATTTCTTATATCACTTCTATGAGAGATAATACGGTTATTCAAAGTTCTTGATGAACTTGTACCAATATAATTCAAATCACAGTTGTTACATAATATGCTATAACAACATTGATTTCTTCAAATCTGGTGTGGTATCTTTCAACCTCGTATTTAATTTCCAATAGTCTTAATATTTTTTTGTGAGAGCAACTATCTCACCCATCATTGCTTCGTATGTAATGGATGACCTTTTCGAAGGAATATTACCACAATTGACCTTTGAACTTCCATATTGAAAAAAATTTGTAGATGATATTATTTGTGCAATACCAATGGATAAATCCGATGAAATTTTAAGAAAAGTGAATAATTACATTAAACATTTACAATTCACAATTGAATTCGAAAAAAATAAAAGTATTCCGTTCTTAGATACTAGGATAATTCGAGAGAAAACAATTCACTAATCACAGATTGGTATATAAAACCAACAAACTCTGAAAGATGCATAAACTATCATTCCTTCCACTCAAAGAGAATGAAAATAAATTTGATTCTTTGTATGAAGAATGAATCGAGATGTTGGTTCATCCCTTATTAAAAAACAAAAATTTTAAAATTCTCAGAAATATTTTACTAGATAATGCTTACCCCAAAAAACTTCTTATCAAATTTTTTCAATACCAACTCTGATAGACAAATTAATAATGATGACACAAATAATCAAAATTTAGAAAAAAACAATAAAAACATAATTTATTTTTCAATTCCTAATATAGGAATTCTATCATCCAATATAATTGAATTATTTAAAAATGAAAGTAACATAAAAATCTCACAGAAAAATATCAAGACTATTGGAAATTTAAATACGAGGTTGAAAGATACCACACCAGATTTGAAGAAATCAAATGTTGTCCACAGCATACCATGTAACAACTGTGATTTGAACTATGTTGGTAAAAGTTCAAGAACTTTGAATAACCGTATTATCTCTCATAGAAGTGATATAAGACTCAACAAGAAATCATGTGCATTGGCTCAACATGCTATTGAAACAGGCCATAAAATATCATTCGAGAAAGCACAAGTTTTACATTTGGAAAAAAAATTCTCAATAATATAATTTACATATTTTAGGACCCTGAAGAAGTTTCAAAATTGGAACGAAAGCTTGGTCCAAAGTATTAAAGAGTTTTTCATATTTCAACATTTGTGCTGACTGAAGATCCCCATTATTCCCCACTGTTCATACCAATATTCAGTCGTTATATTTAAATTTATATATATATATATATATATATATTTATATATATATATATATATATATATATATATATATATATATATATATTATATATATATAATAAACCCCTACACACCAGTTTTGAATAGAATCGGGGTATAATCACAATTCGTCGCCATCTTGAATTCGTGGATTTTGACAAAAAAATCATGATCTTTGACCCCAAAAACCCCAACATACCAATTTTGAATAGTTAATGCTATGGATCGGGAAGAAACACAAACAAATTGAATTCATCGTCATTGAATACTATAGATGTTCATATGACCAGTAAAAATGCAGATTTTGATAATGCAAGTGGTATTCAGATATCAAACAATCAGAATTGTATATTCAACATTTACTTGAAAAGTTGTTATATATTTTATACGTAATTCGACACCTAATTAAAGAGTTGGACTTGTTTTTGTTACCTAGCAACCTTTTAAACACGCTTTCTAGTTCATAAATCAAGGATTATAATGCAGATATGATAAAAAAATATTTTTTCCTAATTAAAATATCTACGATAAAAATGAAGTTACTTTGCGTGATATCTAACAGAAAACAACTACTTCCCCGCCTCTGAGGCACGCTGGATATTGAACTTCATCTGATAGATATTGTGGAAACCCTAATTTTCAACCTGGAAATTCTGCATTTTCATTCAGACATTTGATTGAAACTCTGTTTTTCCAGTATTGATAGAAAACTCATATAGATTTTTTCTTATTCTAAAAAAAGTTTTTTTCCAATTTCTAATTGAATGATTCCTTTTCAACATAAAAAATCTTCCAAAAGGTAATTTTGTACGATGGAAGATAGTTACTGGGGTTATCTCCGGTCATAACTATGCAAAAGTATATTAATGAAATTTTTCTGTTTGTGTGGAATACAGTATTTATCAAAAATTTCAGTTTTATTTAAAAACATTAATTCTTGAAAAAAATATTTTGGAATCTACCAATTTGAAAATAATAATAATCTACTATAATACTAATAATCTACTATTATATTAATAATCCACTATTTGCGTTTGGGACATATGTTTATATAAACTTTCATCCTGAAATCTTTCAAAGAATCACATCCCGAAGTTTGTCAACGTACTTAATTAACACCCTGTATACATACATACATACAAATGTAAGTTAAATAAAAGCATGTAAAATATGAGCATTCCCCTCGATGTATAGTCATCATTATTTTTCAGGATATTTCTCTTTTGTTTACATCGAATTATTCTCTCAGCTGGCAATTCAGCAAACCGGATATCGAATGTCCCATTGGATGATTCGAAAACAATGAATAAAAGTCGAAGGTATTTCCAATAACTGCCAAAGTTTCGCGATATATTACAATACTCTGCATAGTATAACTTCATCGACGAAGGATCCAAAGTTCTGTAATAGATGCCAAGAACTTCAAACTTAATGGATATTGCCAACTAGAACATGAACTTATCAATGATCAGAAATTGCAATATGGGCTTCTCCATTTATAATGGGGGCATGACACGATGCGTATTAATTATCAAGAAGACTTCCACGGAAAACAATCCCACAAGAAATATCAAAGTTGATCAATAAGCCAATGGTTTTGGTATATCTTTTGACGGGATATATTCCCGTATTCGTTAAAATCATACTGCAATCGAAATACAGGATATCCCATATGGTATAAACTTGATAGTTCTGATACATGAATTGAAAAAAAAATGTATTTACGTATCTTTTACCGCAGAAAAAAAAAGAAGGAATTTTTATTGAAATAGGAATCCTAATATTGATTGATAATAATAATAAACGACTTTATTGCTCACATATATAGATAGTTTATTCACTTACAATAAATATATATCTGTACTTCAATTATTTTAAAATTTGAACTTTCGTGAATAAACATTATTATTATTATTATTATATATATATATATATATAATGTGAACTAGGCCCAAAGAAAAAGGCGAAGTTCAGTTTATAAGATGATATAAAATCAGCTCATAACCTGTTCTTCCACGTAATCTTAAGTATATCGCTAGGTGTGTTGAACTTACCAATATATAAAAAAAAAAGTTAAACAATACAGCTATTCTTAATCTAATTTCCATCGTACGTATACCAGGATTGTATTGAAAACAAATGTTTCTCATAGGCCTTATTGAATCTTTGCAAACTGTAGGATTTTAACATGATAGGGTCCTGATGTATATTGAACATATTTGATAAGTGTAACTACGCCTGAATATTTCTAGTCAGAAGATTGGCGGTGAAAGGGTTCCTTTATATCGGATATTAAGATTATGTATATCGGATCGATAGGTGATTTTTTTGTGCAAATATGAGGGTGTTTTAGCGAAAATATTTTTTTGAAAAAGAACAGCAGCATGTTATCTCCTTCTATTGCTCATATTTAGCCAACCATTATCTTTCAATTTGTGTGAGATAACCTCATTTCATATGCAGACGACACGGCGATAATTTTTTCTGGTAAAACATGGCAACAAGTATATTAAAAAACACAAATGGTTCAAAGGATATCCAGATATGGCTAAGCTATAATCTCGTCAGTTTGAATCTGAATAAAACCAAATTCGTTTGCTTCCCACTTCTTAAAAAACGATCAACCAACCGAAAATACCCTAAAACTACATATCTCTGAATGTCCACAGAGAAACAATATGATTGTCCTTCGATAAAAAAAGAATCAGATAAAATATCTTGGTGTAGTTCTGATCAGCATATGAGATGGGACGAACATGCCCTATATGTTACAAAGCGACTCCGGCAGCTTACTTACAAAATGTACAATCTGAAAGAAATCCTAAACATAAAAAATCTGATGATGGTATACAGATCCGTGGCAGAATCAGTTATTAGGTATTGTATCTCCGTATGGGGTGGTATAATTGACCTCAACCTGCACAGTCTCCAAGCCATGCAAAATACAATAATAAAAATTATTCTTCGGAAAAAAAAGCTCTACTCAACAGAACAGCTCTATGAAGAAACTAAATTGCATAACATAAGATGTATATATACAGGGTGGCCCACCACATTCGCCTCGGTATTTCTACGAGAAATGAAGAGAGTTATATGTGGGTCCATGGGGAGCATATTCCAAAATTATTTTGAAATATATAGGGTGATCCCCAAAAAAATTACATACCAAAGTTAATTTTTTTCTTATGGAGCACCCTATATTTTTTTATATTTTTAGATACTATAGACAAAATAAAGGTGAGTTACTATTATATTTCCCATACTTCTGAGAAATTTTGAGAAATTTAAAAATACAGACCATAATTTGAAAATTGTTTTCACCCTGTAACGTGTAACGAGCTGCTCCTGATTAAATGTACTGCTTAGCTCAAAGGTTAAAGTTAAATACTTCATGAAATTTTTAATGCAATATTATACAGAGTGGCGAAAAAAATTGCCTCAAAATTTGGACACACATTTAATTAAATAACTTCTTAAAGTTGAATGAAACTCCGTATTTAGTGGCGTTATTTGACGCAGAATTAGATTCCCTTCAAAACTGTATTAGGGTTCCCTATACCTATCTCTTCTGCTTTTTACACAAAAGGCGTTTTTATATTTTACTTATGATTAATTTTTTTATCTTAAAAATGAAACACACTGTATTGTAATGAAAAGCTTAAAAATCATTTTTGGAGTCATTTTATCGAAAAATTAAGAATCTTAAATAGTTTATTATTATAATAAATGCTCAAAATGGTGTCCATTATTCTCGATGCATAGGCGAACTCTTTCTTGAAATGAGGTCTGAATTCTGGATAACATATTTTGCGGTATGGAACGAAACGCATTTTTTATTCGTACTTTCATATCCTGAGGTGTCGTTGGCGGTGTATCGTGAAAAATACTTTTGATTTATCCCCATAAAAAATAGTCGGGACTTGTAAGGTCCGGAGACCTGGCTGGCCAGTTCTGTGGACCTCCTCGTCCTCAATATGAAGTCTAATTTGCTAAGAAACAAGCGAATTCAACATATTTCGCCTCAATAATTAAGACACGTGCATCTTCTTATTTTGAAGAATGCTTTAATATTTCAGAAATGGCAATAAATTTGAGTTTTTACATTTGCCTGCATTTTTTTTTTTAAAAATTTAAATTTTAAAAAAAATTTTTAACTTTTAATTTTCATTAAATACAGTGTGTTTCATTTTTAAGATAAAAACATTACTCATAAGTAAAATATGAAAACGCCTTTTGTGTAAAAAGCAGAAGAGATAGGTATAGGGAACCTTAATATAGTTTTGAAGGGAATCTAATTCTGCGTCAAATTACGCCACTAAATACGGGGTGTTCCATTCAACTTTAAGAAGTTATTTAATTGAATGTGTGTCCAAATTTTGAGGCAATTTTTTTCGCCACTCTGTGTAATATTGCATTAAAAATTTCATGTAGTAGTTAACTTTAACCTTTGAGCTAAGCAGTACATTTAATCACGAGCAGCTCGTTACACGTTACAGGGTGAAAACAATTTTCAAATTATGGTCTGTATTTTTAAATTTCTCAAAATTTCTCAGACACGGTCAGTATGGGAAGTATAGGAAATATAATAGTAACTATAGTTATCTAACTATAGTATCTAAAAATATAAAAAAATATAGGGTGTTCCATAAGAAAAAATGTAACTTTGGTATATAATTTTTTTGGGGATCACCCTTTATATTTCAAAATAATTTTGGAATATGCTCCTCATGGACCCACATATCACTGTGCTAAATGTTTTTCCCTAACTCTCTTCATTTCTCGTAGAAATACCGAGGCGAATGTGGTGGGCCACCCTTATATATATATATATATATATATATATATAATATATATATATATATTCACCACTGTCTCATTTCGATGTATACTAATAAATATCTTTACCATAGCGAAAATATAAAAATACTAGATCTACCGAACTATGTAATAATTTTCATTTTTTTAAAAACTCATACACAACGAGTAATTTTCTATTTCGGTCCTAAATTTTACAATATACTCGATCGCAGTTAGAAAGAAAACCTCTCATTAAACAAATATGAAACTGATATAAAACAATTCATCAATCTTAACTATCTAACACTACTGAAGTTACTATGAAAAAAAAACAAAGGCTTACCTATATATGTGTTCACGTGTGTATGTATATGAGTATATAGGTATGAACAAACTTCTACGTGCAATACAAATTTTTATATAATGATATGGATCCTCGCCACACCAACCATTCTCAAGAAAGGAAAAAAAAATATTAATAGAACTAGTATCGATTTCAGCAAGAATTCCAATTATTCATATTTTCATTGTATACCATTCATTTTGATTACCTAATGAAAATCCTGAATTATTCCAAGGAGCTGCACAAAACAAGCGCCTTGTGTGCTCAGGTGAACCCTTGGGCTTATAAAGGATAACCGTTATAAATATGTATGTATACAAGTATCTTGTTATTATGGTTTTACTAAATACATTGAAAAAAAATACCCAAGTTGGATAATGGTAAGTCTAACGTTTCTTGACATGTTTTTTGGGTAAACCTTCCACAGTCTGAAAATGAAAATATAATCAGGAAAATCTATACAAGTGTAGAAAGGGCAAACTAATCAGTTTACCCCGATAAGTTACTGCGTTCATCAAATTATATTTCCTATAGAAAAATGATTCGATTTGTCAGTAACTTCTCGTTCCCTGACTATGCCTTCGAAAAAATAGTAAAAATTCAAAAGATACTTCTCTATATAGTTTTTGATTGACATTTCGGGGACTATATCTGCCTCCGTTCTCAAAATCTTCTAAATCTCCTTTAATTGTTTTAATAATTTGGATTTTTTCTTGCAGAGTCTTTTTTGCTTTTTCAACTGACGGATGTCAATTGAGATCTGCCAAAAAAGTTTGAGAGTGACGTATTGCTCATTTGATATATGGGGTATTGTTCAGATCAGTTTATTAGCATTCTATCATATCTCACTTCCTCTCTGAATAGAGGTAACCATGTATGATCCATTCCAACAGAATTTGTTGAAAAGCAATTGTTATTGGAAAGAAAAATACAGGCCGTTTCTTTCAATTTTCTCCTCTCTTGATGTGGTTCTTTCATCAAGATTTTTGTCCTATTCCATTCAATTGTATGATCGCTATTGGATGGATAAAATTATTATTATATATTATTATTATACATTTCTATCTACAATTTTTGTATCGTGTATTTGATCGCACAGGATTCAATAAATTATTATTATTATTATTACATGATTATGCATAATATTCTTCAAACTCCGTAAACTCTAAAATTCTTTCATAACGTTAAAAGATGGATTCTTAACTGTGAAACGAACAGAAATATTCAATTCAGGTACGTGGACAAATATGGTGATTGAACAAAATCTTATGAAATCAATGAAAACAGAACTACATACTATTACTACACGGGCAGGTAAGTGTTATTAAATAAATTAATACTTAATTAAAAATAGATACGAAAGTAAAAAAATGATTAAATATAATGTAATATTCGATAACAAATGAAAATTATTATTAATTATTTATTTATCAATCATTAATAAACTTTATATAGCGTGTTTTGACCGGGACTATACCGGTTGACCTTACATTATGCTCTAACCGCGCGCTCTCCGCCCTCTATCTCGAAAACGATTCAACGTAGAGAAAAATTTTCGAAACAAAAGTTGTAGGGAATTTTATTTTCTACAATATTGATCATGTGTACAAATAGCGAAAAACCCATAGGAAATGAGATATTTGCAAAAAAGATGCAAAAAATCGATTTTTGTGAACTTTGACCTCAAATTTTAATAGACGCGTACACCCTACTATATTTAGGTTTCGAGACAACTTCCAGAATGCCAAAATACGAGTTTATCCTATATTTAGCTGGGTATCTCAAATTCCGAGGTGAACTTACTAAGATGACTGGACTATAACGTCCCACTGAGCAAGAGGGGGGTTTATTAACTTCAATCCTTGTACCCGTGACGACTTTCTGAGAAAAAAATTTATAGTTATGGAGAGTAATAATGCGATGTTATTTTAAGCATTGTCACTAATTCAGCCCGAAAAATCATAACAGCTTCATTTCGTACCAAACAACGTTGAGACATCTTAAAACATCTTGGTGATTTATTTATACAGTTCATTTAAATCAAAATGCGGGAAATGGAAAGGTGGGTAAAGGAAAGACGCTAAAAAACCTCTGTCCAGAATAACAATTTTGTTCACCACACTTTCCGAACAACGAAAGTGAAGAGAATTCTAAACATATCCAAAGTGAGAAAATAATGCAGAAAAAATAGTTAGACCAAATATTGGGAGTGATATATGTACACAGAGAGAAGACGCATACCAATCGATATCTACACCACAACTCAAACTATCATACCAGTGTGGAAAAAGGCATAGTTAAATGTCTCTATAATCGAGCCCAAACAGTTTGCAATTCCAACCAGAATCCACAGGAAGATATAAAATATGTTCTCAAGGAAAATGCATATCTGGATCAGTTTGTGGAAAAAACAATCACTGACATTGAAAACAAAAATCCATCAAACAACCAATTAACACAACCAACAGGAGTACCTACACCACCTACACATTTCACAACCAATATAATACCCTATGTCCCCGGGTTATCTGAAGAGATCAAACGAATTGGACACAGGTATGATGTGAGAACATCATTTAGAACAACAAACACACTGAGATCTATACTAACACAAACAAAACAAAAAAACGCAGTAGAAAGTACCAAAAACTATGTTTACAACATACCTTGTTCGTGTGGTGATAGTTATATAGGTGAAACGTCAAGACCATTGAAAGTGCGCCAAATTGAACATCAGAGTTACATCAGAAATCGACAAATAACCGGATCAAAAATTGCAGAACATATCCTCACATCCAATAGCGATCATACAATTGAATGGAATAGGACAAAAATCTTGATGAAAGAACCACATCAAGAGAGGAGAAAATTGAAAGAAACGGCCTGTATTTTTCTTTCCAATAACAACTGCTTTTCAACAAATTCTGTTGGAATGGATCATACATGGTTACCTCTATTCAGAGAGGAAGTGAGATATGATAG
Source organism: Gonioctena quinquepunctata (assembly GCA_018342105.1). Classification (NCBI taxonomy): domain Eukaryota; kingdom Metazoa; phylum Arthropoda; class Insecta; order Coleoptera; family Chrysomelidae; genus Gonioctena; species Gonioctena quinquepunctata. The sequence continues at coordinate 243,518 of JAFIRS010000237.1, read as the reverse complement.
AATGCTAATAAACTGATCTGAACAATACCCCATATATCAAATGAGCAATACGTCACTCTCAAACTTTTTTGGCAGATCTCAATTGACATCCGTCAGTTGAAAAAGCAAAAAAGACTCTGCAAGAAAAAATCCAAATTATTAAAACAATTAAAGGAGATTTAGAAGATTTTGAGAACGGAGGCAGATATAGTCCCCGAAATGTCAATCAAAAACTATATAGAGAAGTATCTTTTGAATTTTTACTATTTTTTCGAAGGCATAGTCAGGGAACGAGAAGTTACTGACAAATCGAATCATTTTTCTATAGGAAATATAATTTGATGAACGCAGTAACTTATCGGGGTAAACTGATTAGTTTGCCCTTTCTACACTTGTATAGATTTTCCTGATTATATTTTCATTTTCAGACTGTGGAAGGTTTACCCAAAAAACATGTCAAGAAACGTTAGACTTACCATTATCCAACTTGGGTATTTTTTTTCAATGTATTTAGTAAAACCATAATAACAAGATACTTGTATACATACATATTTATAACGGTTATCCTTTATAAGCCCAAGGGTTCACCTGAGCACACAAGGCGCTTGTTTTGTGCAGCTCCTTGGCATAATTCAGGATTTTCATTAGGTAATCAAAATGAATGGTATACAATGAAAATATGAATAATTGGAATTCTTGCTGAAATCGATACTAGTTCTATTAATTTTTTTTTTTCCTTTCTTGAGAATGGTTGGTGTGGCGAGGATCCATATCATTATATAAAAATTTGTATTGCACGTAGAAGTTTGTTCATACCTATATACTCATATACATACACACGTGAACACATATATAGGTAAGCCTTTGTTTTTTTTTTCATAGTAACTTCAGTAGTGTTAGATAGTTAAGATTGATGAATTGTTTTATATCAGTTTCATATTTGTTTAATGAGAGGTTTTCTTTCTAACTGCGATCGAGTATATTGTAAAATTTAGGACCGAAATAGAAAATTACTCGTTGTGTATGAGTTTTTAAAAAAATTGAAAATTATTACATAGATTCGGTAGATCTAGTATTTTTTATATTTTCGCTATGGTAAAGATATTTATTAGTATACATCGAAATGAGACAGTGGTGAATATATATATATATATATATATATATATATACAGGGTGGCCCACCACATTCGCCTCGGTATTTCTACGAGAAATGAAGAGAGTTAGGGAAAAACATTTAGCACAGTGATATGTGGGTCCATGAGGAGCATATTCCAAAATTATTTTGAAATATAAAGGGTGATCCCCAAAAAAATTATATATCAAAGTTACATTTTTTCTTATGGAACACCCTATACTTTTTTATATTTTCAGATACTATAGTTAGATAACTATAGTTACTATTATATTTCCTATACTTCCCATACTGACCGTGTCTGAGAAATTTTGAGAAATAAAAAAATACAGACCATAATTTGAAAATTGTTTTCACCCTGTAACGTGTAACGAACTGCTCGTGATTAAATGTACTGCTTAGCTCAAAGGTTAAAGTTAACTACTACATGAAATTTTTGATGCAATATTACACAGAGTGGCGAAAAAAATTGCCTCAAAATTTGGACACACATTTAATTAAATAACTTCTTAAAGTTGAATGGAACACCCCGTATTTAGTGGCGTAATTTGACGCAGAATTAGATTCCCTTCAAAACTATATTAAGGTTCCCTATACCTATCTCTTCTGCTTTTTACACAAAAGGCGTTTTTATATTTTACTTATGAGTAATGTTTTTATCTTAAAAATGAAACACACTGTATTGTAATGAAAAGCTTGAAAAGCATTTCAAAAACTTTTTTATTAAGGAATACGTAGATTCGCCAGAAGCAGAAGTTAAAATTTTTGAAAATACGGTGTATCTAAAGTAAAATGCAGGCAAATGTAAAAACTCAAATTTATTGCCATTTCTGAAATATTAAAGCATTCTTCAAAATAAGAAGATGCACGTGTCTTAATTATTGAGGCGAAATATGTTGAATTCGCTTGTTTCTTAGCAAATTCGACTTCATATTGAGGACGAGGAGGTCCACAGAACTGGCCAGCCAGGTCTCCGGACCTTACAAGTCCCGACTATTTTTTATGGGGATAAATCAAAAGTATTTTTCACGATACACCGCCAACGACACCTCAGGATATGAAAGTACGAATAAGAAATGCGTTTCGTTCCATACCGCAAAATATGTTATCCAGAATTCAGCACTCATTTCAAGAAAGAGTTCGCCTATGCATCGAGAATAATGGACACCATTTTGAGCATTTATTATAATAAAAAACTATTTAGGATTCTTAATTTTTCGATAAAATGACTCCAAAAATGCTTTTTAAGCTTTTCATTACAATACAGTGTGTTTCATTTTTAAGATAAAAGAATTAATCATAAGTAAAATATAAAAACGCCTTTTGTGTAAAAAGCAGAAGAGATAGGTATAGGGAACCCTAATACAGTTTTGAAGGGAATCTAATTCTGCGTCAAATAACGCCACTAAATACGGAGTTTAATTCAACTTGAAGAAGTTATTTAATTAAATGTGTGTCCAAATTTTGAGGCAATTTTTTTCGCCACTCTGTATAATATTGCATTAAAAATTTCATGAAGTATTTAACTTCAACCTTTGAGCTAAGCAGTACATTTAATCAGGAGCAGCTCGTTACACGTTACAGGGTGAAAACAATTTTCAAATTATGGTCTGTATTTTTAAATTTCTCAAAATTTCTCAGAAGTATGGGAAATATAATAGTAACTCACCTTTATTTTGTCTATAGTATCTAAAAATATAAAAAATATAGGTCTCCATAAGAAAAAATTAACTTTGGTATGTAATTTTTTGGGGATCACCCTATATATTTCAAAATAATTTTGGAATATGCTCCCCATGGACCCACATATAACTCTCTTCATTTCTCGTAGAAATACCGAGGCGAATGTGGTGGGCCACCCTGTATATATACATCTTATGTTATGCAATTTAGTTTCTTCATAGAGCTGTTCTGTTGAGTAGAGCTTTTTTTTCCGAAGAATAATTTTTATTATTGTATTTTGCATGGCTTGGAGACTGTGCAGGTTGAGGTCAATTATACCACCCCATACGGAGATACAATACCTAATAACTGATTCTGCCACGGATCTGTATACCGTCATCAGATTTTTTATGTTTAGGATTTCTTTCAGATTGTACATTTTGTAAGTAAGCTGCCGGAGTCGCTTTGTAACATATAGGGCATGTTCGTCCCATCTCATATGCTGATCGAGAACTACACCAAGATATTTTATCTGATTCTTTTTTTATCGAAGGACAATCATATTGTTCTCTCTGTGGACATTCAGAGATATGTAGTTTTAGGGTATTTTCGGTTGGTTGATCGTTTTTTAAGAAGTGGGAAGCAAACGAATTTGGTTTTATTCAGATTCAAACTGACGAGATTATAGCTTAGCCATATCTGGATATCCTTTGAACCATTTGTGTTTTTTAATATACTTGTTGCCATGTTTTACCAGAAAAAATTATCGCCGTGTCGTCTGCATATGAAATGAGGTTATCTCACACAAATTGAAAGATAATGGTTGGCTAAATATGAGCAATAGAAGGAGATAACATGCTGCTGTTCTTTTTCAAAAAAATATTTTCGGTAAAACACCCCTCATATTTGCACAAAAAAATCACCTATCGATCCGATATACATAATCTTAATATCCGATATAAAGGAACCCTTTCACCGCCAATCTTCTGACTAGAAATATTCAGGCGTAGTTACACTTATCAAATATGTTCAATATACATCAGGTCCCTATCATGTTAAAATCCTACAGTTTGCAAAGACTCAATAAGTAATTAAGTATTAATTTATTTAATAACACTTACCTGCCCGTGTAGTAATAGTATGTAGTTCTGTTTTCATTGATTTCATAAGATTTTGTTCAATCACCATATTTGTCCACGTACCTGAATTGAATATTTCTGTTCGTTTCACAGTGAAGAATCCATCTTTTAACGTTATGAAAGAATTTTAGAGTTTACGGAGTTTGAAGAATATTATGCATAATCATGTAATAATAATAATAATAATTTATTGAATCCTATGCGATCAAATACACGATACAAAAATTGTAGATAGAAATGTATAATAATAATATATAATAATAATTTTATTAACTTCAGGTACAATATATAAACATAGGCAGAAGTAGTGAATAAGTTAATAAACGAGAGAAGTCACATAAACTGCTTCCAGTTTGTGTGTGACTGTGAAAATTACAACCAGGAAGTAAAAATGTATCATGTAGTAAAATAATAAAATACAATATTAATATTTAACACTAGGTGTTTGCGAAACATAGATATACAATTTTATACACTTACATTAATATAAACATATATATGAACTGTTTGTTCTTCAAAATAAAATTACATTTACGATATAATAAAATGACAAATTTTTGGGAAGGTTGTTATGTCATAGGGGATATTTATATAAAAAACGGAAAAATGTTTCGGTTGGGATGATTAGGAATATAATAAATTATGTATTTCTGTACGAGGCAAGCTAGTGATGTAGTCATTTGATCTTCTTTTGATTTCATTTTGATTTTTTGAAATTTTTATTTGATTTGGTAGGGTATTGAATAGTTTAAGGCTCAGGTAGCTGTGGCTTTTTTGCCCTACAGCTTTATTCATGTAAGGTATTTTGAAATTATTTTGTTTATTTCGAGTGTTGTATAGATATTCTAGGATGTTTGTGTTTTGATTTGAAACATTTGATATTAGTATGTAAAAAGAAGAGCTGTACGGGATCAAATATATTCGTTTCGAGATAGAGATCATCTGTTGGATGAGTTCTCTTTTTTTTGAAAATTATTTTAAGGATTCTTTTGTGTCACTATCAGTTTATTCATAGTAGTCTTTCCAGCTGATCCCCAAGTCAGTATCCCATAAGTAATATGCGTTTGAATGAGAGCGAAGTATAACGTTTTGAGTGTTTTGTTATCTAGCATATCTCGTAGGACTTTGAAACGATGCATAAGAAATTGCAGCTTTTTTATTACGTATATTATATGGGATTCCCATTTGAGCTTGTCATCTATAATAATGCCGAGATATTTGATCTGTTTTACAGATGTGATGGTGAAAGAATTTGACACATTTAGGAAAGTAAAAGATGGTGAGTAACGTGCAGAAGCATAAATTGGTAGGTAGTACGTTTTGCTGAAATTTATTGTGAGGAGTCTATGTGAAAACCAGTTTTTGATGTTTCCAAGATCCATCTCTACTTTATTTTTCAGGGAAATCCAGGTTGTGTCCTCATAAAAAATGGCTGTGTCATCAGCATATGTAAATATTTTTCCTGTTGTTGGAATTGAGAATAAGTCATTGAGGTAGATATTAAACAGAGTTGGGCCCAGAATGGTTCCCTGTGGGACACCATATTCTATTTTCTTGTAGTCGCTTTTGTGTTTTCCAATTTTGACGCATTGTTTTCTGTTTAGCAGGTAACTTTGGAACAGTTTCAGTATGGTTCCTCTTATACCTACATTTTCAAGTGATTTGAGGAGGAGTGAGTGGCTAACCGTGTCGAAAGCTTTTGACAGGTCTATGAAAACGCATAGTGATGCCTTCTTGTTATCCATAGCAGAGTACTCCATTATTGTCCATATGTACTCCATTATTGTCTACTTAAACTATAATTAGTGGAAATGAGAATATAATTAAAATGTTATTGAAGTTTGTCCCTTAATTATTTTTTAATTTAAGGAATCGGTTGTAAGTATTATTGAATAGATAGATTCAATTGATGAAAAAAATGATTAAATATAATGTAATAGTTGATAACAAATGAAAATTATTATTAACTATTCATTTATCAATAATCAATAAACTTTATATAGCGTGTTTTGACCGGGACTATACCGGTTGACCTTACATTATGCTCTAACCGCGCGCTCTCCGCCCTCTATCTCGAAAACGATTGAACGAAAAATTTCTGGAAAAAAAGTTGTAGGGAATTTAATTTTCTATAATATTGAGCCCAAATGCAAATAGCGAAAAACCCATAGGAAATGAGATATTTGCAAAAAATATGCAAAAAATCGATTTTTGTGAACTTTGACCTCAAATTTTGATAGACGCGTTCACCCTACCATATGTAGGTTTTGAGACAACTTCGAGAATGTCAAAATACGAGTTCATACAAATATTCAACTGGGTATCTCAAATTCCGAGATTCTTACCTAATTTTGACTGAGATGACTGGGGTATTACGTATTCAAGCATTAGACATGAACTTTCTTCCCAGAATCATCCGAAAACTCATACCCTCCAATTGAAATAGTCTTACAGTTTGATAGATTTTTTTAAACAATCAATCCACTCTCCTTGCGAAGTTTGAGAGGTTTGTAATTTGTAAGTATTGGAACCCCAAATGGAATTCAAGTTCCTGATTTGAGATGAGCACCGGTGTTCCATTTGAAACCGTGGGTTTCATGGAAAAAAATCCAAGTTATTATATTCGCCTGAATAATTCCGGACAAATTCATTGTTCCGCGGTCTTTCCTCGCGAGATTCATCAGCCTCTTTCCAAAATTCTAATTAATAATATTTACCGCATAACACTGATGGGAAATATCTATTATCCCGAGGGAAGTTCTTCGTATATCGCCAAACTTAGGCTATATTCTCAATAAGGCAAGGTTTATTGTTTTACCATGTGCCGTTTAATGAAATATTAAAAGTTAGGAGCCGACTTTGTTTATGGCTAAATGGGCCAATGAATGAGCGGGAAGTTTCATCTGTACACGGCTTACGTGGATCAATTATGAACGGAAAGCATCTTTCCGAAAACTCGAAACTTCCCAAGAGTTTTCATTGCTGTTTATAGGAAGGCGCGGGATTTTGGTGATTGAGTGGATCCTTGGGAAATTATGTAGCAAAAACATACATTAACTGGGTCTAATGGAAAATATAAAATTTATGAATACTCTTTGTAGTTGAGGTTTCGAAAAAACTTTATTTCTTTATCGAGACATCTATGGACAAAATGTTATCATTACAAAAATTATGAAATACTAACTTGAGATTAAACGTACTGAAAATATAAAACATACGCTTTATGGAGAACAATAATAACATGTTGAAACATAAAATGCCAGTTACACATGTCTTGTCTATACCGGGTGACACAGGATATCGGGCCACCCCAGTAACTTCTGCATTCGTGAACGGATTTTTATGAAATTTGGTACAGTTATATAAGCAACCATTTCGGATTTAATCACATTACAATCCAATATGGCGTACTCCCGGTTTTTCTGCAAATGCCAGCAACTTTGTTTTTTCAAATAGAACACCCTGTATATTTTTACATATTCAAGTTCAACAGGTCAAAACAAGTCCAAACCTCATGTCAAATGTCATTTTTTTGAAATGAATTGAATTCAAATTGTTTTTTTATTTTACCTCGTGGATAAATGAGATTTGGTCAAGGCTATTCACAATGAGTCGCACATAACAGAAAAACATATTTTTTCATGAAAAATTATTTTTGGTGTCACTTATTGATGAATCATTGCAGTCACATCACATTTTGATCAAAAATATTTTTTTTCAAATGAAACCCCGGGTTTAATTATTCATTTATAATTCATGTACATTTAACCCCTATGGGCCACCTACTAGTTTCTCTAGAACATACATTCAGGCAAAATTACATATCATTTTTGTATTGGTCAGTAACAAATTGTATACATTCAAATTACACTAGTTCTGAGTTTTTGCAGTTCGAATATTTTTCATAGTAGTGTGGAAAACAACATTTCTGAATCTTGTCAACTAATTGTGTTTCGCTGTCATCTTTCCTCTGAACTCTCGAAAATAAGTTAATTTCCGAGAATTAGTAAAAATGGAAAATGAAAATTATAGGTTTTCGAGAGTTGAGATGAAAGATGACAGCGAACCAAAATCAGTTGACAAGATTCAGAAATGTTGTTTTCCACAGCTTACTAAGTTGAAAAATTATTCGAACTGCAAGGAAACTCATGAACTAGTTGTAGATTTTTGAACGTATACAATTTGTTACTGCACCCAAATACAAAAATGATGTAATTTTTTCCTGAACGTATGTTCTAGAGAGACATGCACCTGCATGTCTCTCTTGGGGTTTCATTTGAAAAAAATTCATTTCGATCAAAATGTGATGTGACTGCATTGATTCATCAATAAGTGACACAAAAAATTATTTTTCATCAAACATTATGTTTTTCTGTTATGTGAATAGCCTTGACCAAATCTCATTTATCCACGAGGTAATATAAAAAAACAATTTGAATTTATTTTTATTTTTTTAAATTACATTCGACATTAGGTTTGGACTTGTTTTGACCTGTTGAACTTGAATATGTAAAAATATACAGGGTGTTCTATTTGAGAAAAAGAAATTGCTGGTATTTCCAGAAAAACCGGAAGTCCGCCATATTGGATTGTGAGGTGATCAAATCCGAAATGGTTGCTTAGATACCTGTACCAAATTTCAGAGAAATCCGTTTACGAATGCAGAAGTTACAGAGGTGGCACGATATCCTGTGTCACCCATAAGTATATATAAAAATTGGGATTCAAAATACTACAGTAAGAATCTACCGGTGTCGTTACTCAATTTTAATCGACTGAGGAATCCATGCGAATTGATATTTAAATAATAAAAAGGGAGCACTGAGTTTTTTTTTAACTTTGTTTCTGTACAGAATGAAAAAGATCAACAATTACTATATATAAAAAAAAACATATCCAGTATGTAGTAGAAACATGAATCATTGATATGACATTATGGTATTGCCAACTTTGATTCATGGTTTCCTGAGGATTTCGGAACGATTGGTAATTAATATAATCAAGTGTCAAAACGTAGGTGTAAATTCTACTCAGATTATCAATATCAGAGTTTTTGTTCAAACAGGTATTCCTTCATTATTGAATCATTTCCAGAAGTTGTTCTATGGTATTCCTTTCAGTAGTCAATATTGTGACATTTTCATAATCCATTACATGTTTAGTTAAGGACATGCCAATGCACAAGTTTTTTTTTTTTCATTTTTCTTTAACTTTTCCAGAAAGTTGTTCTATGGTATTCCTTTCAGTATCATGATTAGTACATTTTCCTAACCCATTGAACAATCGATTTTGTAAATTACACTAGATTTGTGTTTAATTTTCAGGGGTCCTTGATTTTCGTGAAAAGAAGTGAAACAGTTTTCAAGTTTTGTTTGGCTATTTTGACATATATATTTTTCGAAGTATTTATCAATTTGGGAGTTAATTCTTCAATATATGGTTATGATTTGTATATTAAAGAATTAACTCCCAAATTGATAAATACATTCTAAAATATAGATGTCAAAATAGCCAAAAAAAAAACTAAAAACTGTTTCACGTCTTTTCACGAAAACCAAGGACCCCCTGAAAATTAAACACAAATCTAATGTGATTTACAAAATCGATTGCTCACATTTGTCATAGAGCATACATTGGTCAGACATCGAGAAAACTAAATGGTCAAATTATTTCACATAAAAGTAATTGTAAAACGAAAACAAAAAATTCGTGCATTGGCAGACATATCCTTACAACTCAACATGTAATGAGATGAAAATGTCACAATATGACGACTGAAAGAAATAACCATAAAATAACTTTTCTGGAATGATTCACATAAATAAATAAAATAACTGTTTGAACAGAAAATCTGATATTGATAATATAAGTTAAAATTTACACCTACGTTTTGAAACTTGAATATGATAATTAGCAATCGTTCCGTAATTCTCAGGAAACCTAAAATCAAAGTTAGCAATACCATAATGGAATCATAATAATGCATGTTCCTCCTACACACTAGAGATTTCTTTTTCATAGATAGCAATTGTTGATCTTTTTATTCTGAAAAGAAACATATGAAGTTTTTCCGAAAGCTGGACAAATAACAAAAGTATTCTTTCAATGTTTCTGGCCTGATACAAGAACGATATCTGACTGCAACCCTAATACGATATCAGTATTCTAAACGAGTCAGTCAAAATTACACTTCGAAATCTATATATATATATATATATATATATATATATATATATATATATATATATATATATATATATATATATATATATATATATATATATATAGGGTGAGTCAAAATAAGACCGACAAACTCCGAATACAGATTTCTCACCTCACTTCGAGGTGAAAAGTTGCTATCAAGGTATGTCCTGAAATGCATCCCCTCTGAAATACAGGGTGTCGAAAGTACGAAAAAAATTAAGATTCAATTTGTTTTCTCCAAAATTCCTGAAGGAAAAAATTTGCACGTTCTCCGGATTTATCTCCAATGGACTTTTTTTGTGGGGATACCTTGAATCCCCAATATATGAAACACCTGTAGGATCTGTGGAAGATTCAATGGCAAGAATTTTAGCAGCATGTGAGTTAATACAGGATACACTAGGAATATTCCAAAGCGTGCGACAGTCATGATACGGAGATGCCAATTGTATATTGAACAAAATGGCCATTTGAACATTTGCTTTAATGCCTTGTTTGTTTTTATGTAGTGTACCCACTAAACCGTTTCTATCATTTAAAGTAGATATTAATGAACAATAATTGTTTTTCTTCATCAAAAACATGTTGATTGGATAATATTTTCCTGGATAATTCAATCAGAAATGGCTTTGATAATGATACTCCAAGAGTACTTATCTTCAGTTTTTCGCAAAAATGACCTTAACTGTTAACTTAGTGGAGTATTATGGATTTGAGGTTGGGTTTGTTTGTCAGTTGATCTGTCAAAACAATCATATACAAAAAAGTATGGTAACATATCAGTGAATCCACGACATCGATTCGATCAAATAATATGATGGAATGAAAAAATGGATTGAGAATGTTTCCCTTTTCAGAAAAAAATGGAGTTATCGGTCTCATTCTGACTCACACATACTATGTTTCACCGAATTAATTCTCAACATTGTGTAAAATTTGTTCAGGGAGGTTGACACATATTAGGCATATGGCGATTAGGTTGATCATGAGGAAATGTGATATGTCATCTAAATATGAGGAACATATCCTGGTCAAAATAAATTATATCAATATAATATGATATATATATGTAGTAATAATATATATATATGATATATATCATCAATATTATGATTTTGATAGCCAAGAATCGCACTCAAATCTCTGAAATTGTAATTTTCAAAATGCTAGAAAATATTGGTAACATATTCTTCCTCAAACCGTAATGCATTTTCAAATCCGGTAGAATTTCGAGGAATAGTTTGCTGATAATATTCAGGAAGTTATATTCGTCTATATTTTGTAAAACAGTGTCACGCAGGCAATATTTTTAATTTGGTAAATAAATATTGATTTTTCAATATTCGTCTCATAATGATTCTAGAAGAATAGAACGATATTATATTTCCAAGACAGAAAATCGAAATTTTCTTCATCTTTGTGTAAGAAACGATTGGCCAAGATGTTTCAATTGCTTATATCACACTCAAACCTAAATGATAATGTTACCATTGGATATGAAGGACGTGGAAGCTATAATCTTTCAAACTGGACTAAAAAATTGATATTAGAAAACGAAATAAATTTTTTCCACACAATAATCCATAATATTAACGACACTTTCTGGGATAGAAGACATTATCACCTACTAACTGATCAACTCATAGGCAACAATAATTATGAAAAATATGAAAGATATCACTTTTCACCAAAACTGCTGTTTTCATTAAATGTTTGTGTTTCATTACTTTGTGTGTATTTTATATTTTGAACCAATCACTTTCTTGATGGTTTGAGCGATTCAATCGTTTTCCACTCTTTTGTTATTTGATATTCAAAATTTTATTGATATTATTTGTTTGTTTGATTGTATTAGTCGTCATGAATGTGTTTTCCATATCAAAATTTCATACCACTATGATAATTTTTACAATTTTACCAAAACTAAAAAAAACAAACCGGGATTTATGATATTTTCCACGGAATTCAAATTCTTACATTATTTTGCTGTTGGTTTTTCACTATATTGCAACATATGTACGACCATATGGGAGATCTCTAGCCAACAAACGAATCGAAAAACAATTTAATTACCGAATACGTTTCGCAAATCAGTGGAAAAACGATCAATACTGAAGACGTTTCAGGTGAACTGAACTGAGAGTAATTCCACTATTGAAATCCCCACGGAACTCATCAATAAAGAAAAATTCTACAGTCCTGATATTCCTCAAGGACTGAAAACAGCCTTCGTTTTCTTCGAATCCTTCTGAATTCTCTTTTAATCCAAACAATGGATTTTAATTTGGAGATCTTCTCCTTCCAAGAACATCTGCTAATAAGAACTTTTCAGAACTGGAGAAATTCTCTTGGAAATCGACTCCAGCATCAACTTGTGGTATCAATTATTCGGATACCCATTTATAAAGGAGGGGAGAGATAGAGAAAATGGCTTCCATTTGCATCAGGTTTCAACTTATATCATTATTAAAAATGTTGGTTTTCCATATCCTGACTTAATATTATCACTGTGAAAAATGATACATACTTCATTCAAATTGAGAAAGGGCGTGGTGGATATTTCAGTTACCAATTGTTTCAAAAAACAACTGGAGATCTACTGTTATAAAAATAAAGGCATGTGAATCGGTTCTCCAGTTTCACCTATTAAGCTGATCTCAGATTGTTTCGCACTGCGATTGTTTATCCACCTAGATTACGCGCTGATCTCACGATGATCAGCACCAAGAAACGATAGTGGAATTATAAGTTGTCGAATTGATTTTGTAGCTTTATTGAAAGAAAACACACTAGTTGTTACAATGTACAAGTGCTCACTCAGAACTATTATATCGAACTGTTATGAATATGTACTGACGTTGGATATTCAATTATATATATTTTGAGCAAGAGCTATGTTACGACGTTAGATATGCAATTATAAAATAGTTAGAAAATCCTTCATTTGAAGGCTGAAATCTAGTAAAGGAGGGAAATCAAAGTGACAGAAACTTACTTTATAATTGTTACAGTTATGACGTTATTTCCAGGGATGAGAAAAACCACATAATTCCTGGTAGAATTCGAAATGGTAGCAATATCATGAGGAAATGTACAATTCTCCATGATGATTCTTTTTGCACTAGTGCAATCAATTTTTCAATGCACTCATCTGTCATAATATACTAGAGCTCAAACAAACGGGGATGGAAATATCGACAGTAGCGAGGAATACCTAGAGGAATCACTTATAAATAAACTCAATGTTGCAAAACAAATATTTCAGGCTGAAGAAAATGACGTTCATTTAGAGGAAGTCGCGAATCTAGAAGATGAATTGAAAAATAATTCACTAAGAATATTAAGATTGAAAATTGCACAAGTTGTACATTTACTTTTGATATTAATGGCAAAAATAAAGTTTGAGTTAAATTGTTCTTAACATATTAGTACCTAACTTTCTCAATGCAAATCGATATTTTGCTATCAATTACGCTTTTATTTTCCTACACTTACTGCCACCTAAATATTTTTTTCTTTGTTTCTGCATGAACCTAGAGAAAATATTGTATGCAACTCGTGCAAAAGGTGGTTATTGTACGCGACGTATTGTCCAACTCGACCAGACGGCTTCGTTGGACAATTTCACGTCGCTTGCAATAAACACTAAATTTTTGCACCTGTTGCATAAATAAGCCAAAAATTATTGTTTAATGGAGCTGTTCTAGTATAGATATGTCATTATATTGTGATGGATAACTGAGGTGTCGTACCCTGAGAAATATTTGAGGACGTGGAGGCTGTTGGAAGGTCATTTATGAACACCAAAAACAACAGAGGTCCCATAGATAACCTTGCTGGTACTCCATATTGAATTTCCTTGCACTCAGAGTTACTATTGTTGATATGAACATACTGAATTCTGTAAAATACGATTCAAATTTTGATTCCTTCATCGACAATATTGAAAAACATTTTCCAGAAGGTGTTTGAGAAAAACAGTAAAATAATGCAGGTGTAATCAGTTTCCCGAACCATGGTTAAAGATTCGGTGAGTTCGGAATATCATGATTGCAAATTTTGCCGGAAACCAAATTGCGATTGAATCAGCCTATTTTTGAACCCCACGAGAATTAGAAGTTGTTTTTCCAGAACTAATTGAGAATTTTCCCTATAAAGAGTAAGACCATTTTTAAAAAGTTGGCCTCATTCTTGCGATCTGAAAAAATACAATTAGATGTAGATTTGTTGATGAGTTCGGTGATATTATATACAGTGTGGTGATTAACTACGTTTACAAACTTCGGGTGGCGATTCTTTGGAAGATTTCAGGATGAAAAAATCATATTAACATATGTCCCAAACAGCTTGGTTTTTGAGGTACAGGGTGATCAAAATAATTTTTTTTTTTCAAATGTTTTTGGAGTTTTTTCGACATTTTCGACAATAATCAATTCAAATTAGGCGAGTACAATCCATTCGACAGTGCGCACGATACAAAATACTTCATTTCTCAAATAATTCACAGGGTCCTCCTTTTTTCAGAGTTGAAGCCTTGTTCAATTCTCAGAATTGTTTCTTTCGCCGTTACTAACAGATTATGAGAAAGGAATATTCAATGTTGTTTCATTACCTTCTTCTTGTTCTCCTGAATTTTCCCACTTGTACGGTTGAGAAGCTATAATAAAAATATTAAAGCAAATATTTTCCAGTATCGCATAATATAACGAAATTTGAGAAGCAAACATTCCCAAAAACTTTGGGGGTGATTTCTGAGAGATTTCAGCACGAAAACATATAAACATATTTCCCAAAGGGCTTGGTTCTCGAGGTACAGGGTGATTAAAATAAGTTTTTTTCAAGAGTATTTTGATCACCCTGTACTTCGAAACCCAAGCCGTTTGGGACATTTGTTCATATGAACTTTTCGTCCTAAAATCAACTTGACTGTGAAAAAAGAACGTATCTGTGAATTATTTGAAAAATGAATTATTTTGTATCGTGCGCACTGTTGAATGGATTGTACTGATTTGAATTGAATATCGTCGAAATTGTCGAATTGAACTCCAAAAACTCTTGAAACAAATATATTTTGATCACTCGAAAACCAAGCCGTTTGGAACATATGTTTTTCCACGTACTTTATTAACACATTGTGTATATGATAGCTCTAAAAATTTTGTAGTTCAAGAAAAACACATCAAAACTTTTTATTTTCTCCTTGCCATCGATAATTTTGTTCGATTCAGTGTACGATATATCCGTAAAAATAAATTTGTCTGATGTCAGTAGGGAGTCAGTATCCAACAAAAAATCTTGGTAATTGGAATTAGATAATGGGCAATCGTTCGGATAGATATCAGACGAAACTTGTAAAGTCGCACCAGATATCAAAGAAGGTCGTTAATCACCAACCATTATTATCAGCAGGCGGTGGATCAGCAATGCCCTAGCCATTGAATTTTGTTTTATAGGTAGGTATAATGATATTGGGTTAAGATAATTCTTGAGAAAAATCGCTTGAACATAATTGAGAATTGTTTATTTAAATATAATATATGATAATAATATATATAATTATATTATAATATATGATAATGTAAAATGTCAAAGTTTATACTTTAAAAAAGTTCACTTTCTCGATAAAAGGTATTTATAGAGAAAATTACTCACGAAGATCAGTTGCACTTTCACTGTCGTCATCCAAATTGATAATAAACTTTCCTTTGGGATTTTTTTCTATATCCATATATGACTTTTCCACATTTTTAATATGGAAAACACACTCGACCCAGCTGCTATCAGGAATGTTTGCAGTTTTTGTTTGAATAAGAGCTTCCACAGTTGAACTCAAGGTTGGAGAAGTATAATTTCTTCGAACTGCTGACTCAAGCTGATGCCATATATGTTCAATTGGGTTGAACATACAGTGATGAGGAGGAAGTCTGAGCACCGTATGTCCCAAGCTTTCAGTGATTCATTAATCACAAAATATTTTTTTTATCGAATAACTGCTTAAAACTACTAGTTACTGTTTTTGTGTATTTTTTCTCATAGTACATATTATTATTAAACATATATTCTTGTTTAGTGGCTTTGGTGTCATTTGAACATGGTGTTTCATCTAGTCTTCGACTGTGACGATAATACTGTTGAGTGAAATATTTGGTATGCGTTTATTTTGGAACCAGTCTTCAAATAATTCGGCTGTAGTATCATCATGATAATCGACCAAAGAGTTCATAATATTCTTTGCCGATAGAGACAACGCATTTGGTATAAAACCATTCTCGGTTCCTGCGTGAATTATCGTAATGCGTTTTCCCTTATTAGACGGCGCATTAGTTTGGCACAAGTCAGATGAGTCTACCCAACTTTTGTCTGGAATATCGTGTGTATCGAACCAAGTTTTATCCAAATACACCAAATACCATATTCTCTAAAATTCGTTTATTGCCAATAAATATTCAAATCTCCAATTCTTGAGGCGCACAGATTCCATTAAGATTTGTCTGCTACTAGTGAGTTTTTTAAATTTGAATCTGTTTTATAAAAAAGACTTTCTTAAAGTCTCTTCGCAACACTGGATACCAGTTTCATTATTTTCAAGCCGTTGCATTAATATATCAAATGTAGGCACGATTTACTCTTTATACAAGGCATATATTGTTCTTCGAATTATATCTACATCACAGCCATCTAGTTTCCTTGAACCGCCAGAGTCTTTTCGTTTCTTTCTTTTCAAAATAGGGTTACTTACTATATCAAACACTGTGGAATACGGTGTTTTTGTTAAAGAAGCACTTTCTTGCACAGCTTGATCCTTGGACATTCCACGTTCCAGAAGCGAAGTATAAACATTTAATATAATTTGTTTCCCATGAGGGTGCAATATTTGTCGACTAGTGGTACTACGATCACCAGTTAAAGAACTAGCTTCAGGATGAGCCCATGGACGCCACATTTTTCACGACACAAAAATCGAATAGACACTTTAAAATAGACACAACTGACACAACGGAATATTAGGTAGGTAATGACTAAATGTTGTTCAACTTTCCCCCTTTTATTTCTGAAATTGGAAAGCGGTCAGTTCTCAAAACAGTGTTGTTTTCCAAATATGGTAGGTAATTTATTTTGTTACCGTAAATAGACCATTATCGTTATAATCTCGTTAATAGCTCATTAGTACTGAAAGTCTGGTGGCCAGGTAAGTGAATTTTATTATTTACACACATTTAAATATACCCTTACCAAGGGTTCTGAATCAACCTCACGAGATTTTTTATTATCAAATAAATTCAAATACAAAACTGTCAACAAAAGCCAAAAATAACGGAGAGCACACTATCATTAAAATGCCAAACTATTTCATGGGATATTTTAATCCGGAACTGGGAATCTTTCAAGGGACACACACTTTTATTGCTTATCTATATTTCGATTAATAGGTGATAATGAGGATCGTCGGCTACTATTGATTTACGACCTTCTTAGATTTCTGGTTCGACCATACATCAGTTGAAAGCGGTTATGATATGCCACATTGCTTTTTGTTGTTTTTTTTATGTATATTTGCAATAAACTAGGCTAATATTCCACCAATATAATTATCATTTTTTCAGTATTATCCCATATCATATCCTCCATTTACAATTTTTTATCTCTATCGGCCCCATGACGGATCGGTATTTAGCCAATATGATGTGCTACATTGGAAGTCATATTTCCAGCATGAGTCAAATTTTCCCCCAATTCTCTAGAATGTTTTTATTCAAAAGACTATTAGCCCGAAAACAATTCAGATTCGAACATACTGAAAGCCCAAAAGATTTGTTTCTACTTCAATCCGCTCCAATTCGCCCCTGCTTACATCAAACATGATTATAACGACCCTTTTGCTCTTTCCTGCATATTTAATTAATTGATCTGTTGAATTAGCGGATTGGAAATTTGCAAAGCTCCGATTCGTCCATCCGGCTGATGTGTTGAAATGACGTTCATTTGGAGTATTTTGCATATTCAATCATTCGTAGGCATCTAACGAATTAATCGGATAGCCAGTGCGATCGGTTTGCTGCCAATCAACTACGCTACGAGAGATCAGCGATGCCCTTTTTGTCGAATTAAATCCGGGTTTACTTATCGAATTCGTTTCCGAAGGCCAGTGGAAAGATTTATACCATACTGAAGAAGTTATTTTCTGTGGAGAGACGATGGATTTGAGGAAATTTATGACATTTTACTCCTCCACTTCATATGAAAAATTGGAAATCTAATCGAAAATATGCTTAAATTCCTTTATCAAATCAAATCAAATCAAAATGTACTTTATTGTCGAAGATAAAATATCATTGACAAAGTGTTACTATTCTAAGAAATATAAGATATAAAAGTTTTTATAAAATTTTAAACCTTTGGAAAAAATTTGGTATAAAACAATCAGAAAGTAAAAATACAATAGCTACATATTAAAATAGATAATATAATTATATACAACAATAGATGTAAATATAAGATAAAAAACTATGAAAACATAACAATATAAAAACTGAATGCATAGAAACTAAGAGTAGGTACCAACTTCGTAAACATTTTCAAACTATACAGTTCAGAGTCAAAATGTATAGTCGCACAGTTTAGATACTTGCACAGTTTAGATTAGAAATGAAATTTTTATTGTCCATAGAATAAAATTTCTTCTGAATAGAATTCCTCTAAAGAATAATAGGCCTTTGATACAGAACCTTTTTTACGGGCTTTCTAAATTTAGTGGAACATGTTTCACCTTTAATCCCAATTGGCAAATGGTTGACATTTTTTTTTCCATTATATATGAAAGACCTCTCAATTTTTTATGATAATGAAATAGGTAAACTTATACTGAGCTTATTTCTCGTATTTTGTCTGGGTGAACTGAAAATTTCACTCCTATATTTTTTTTGCATCAGACATACCATTTCGAAAATAAGTATGGAAGGCAAGGTCAAGATTTTATGTCTCATGAATAAAGGCGGACAGGAATCCCTAAATTCAGCTCTACGCATATTTCTAACTCCTCTTTTTTGTAGTACAAACAAATATTGGCAACACGTTCCCCAAAAACAGATACCGTATCTCAGATGGGAATCAATGAGAGCAAAGTACACATTTTTTGCCAAAATAGTGCCCAGTTCATTTGCTGATACTCTGACTGCAAGGTATCCTTATGAATTTTTTTGATATAGGTTATATATGTGATTTTCATCTATTTGTAGTCCCAAAAAATTTGCTGACATTTTGTTTTTAATTAATCGAGTACCCAGATAAATATCCAGTATGGAGCACTTGAGGGTGATGATGCTAGTTTTTGAGATATTGAATGATAAGAGGTTAGCATCACACCAGTCTTTCATTTTTATAATATCCTTGCTGATCAATTCATGTAGTTCCCATTCATTCTTGCAATGCCAAAATAATGTAGTGTCATCTGCAAATTGGCTTATTTTTGCAGCAATATTAACGCGAGCTAGGTATGTTGATATATAACAAGAAAATAAGTGGGCCAAGAACCGATCCTTGTGGAACTCCACAAGTAACGGTCTGGAGATGGGATATGTTGTCAGGGAGTGTAACTTTTTGAGTACGTTCTGATAGGTATGATCTGAACCATCTCAAAGATACATCTCTGAAGCCATGTATTTCTAGTTTTTGTAGCAGAATTACATGATCAATCGAAGGCCCTTAAAGATCGCAAAAAACTGTAGTGCCATTTCTCGATTATTTAAATAAGATATACGTTTTCTAGTAGATGAAACATAACATCTCCCGTGTTTTTTGAACTCTGAAATCCAAACTGACTGCAACTAATAATATTATGCCTACTTAAAAACACCATAATTCTTTGTTTTACAAGCTTTTCTATGATTTTAGCAAGAGTAGGTAGCATTGAAATAGGCCTAAAGCTTAGCAGGATTGTTGGTGTCGCCTCCTTTGTGCGAGGGAATAACAATGGCTGTTTTTAAACATGCCGGGAATACTCCCGTTATGAACCTTGCATTTATAGCTTCCACCAGAGCGGTTAGGGCAAATTGGTGAATAATTTTATGCTCATGTCAACCCAACCAGAAAAGTTTGTATTTTTAATTTGTTTGAAACAAAAAAAAAAATCCGTAACATCTGTAGGCATGAAGAAAAACATCTCTGAATCTGACTTGTCCTTAACAAAACTTAATGGATGAATATTGGATTTAATATCTTTGGATACGTTATGTGCCACAGTGCAGTAATAGTTGTTAATACAATCCGATGTTAGGTCAGTTTCCG
The DNA here is from genome assembly GCA_018342105.1 of Gonioctena quinquepunctata. NCBI lineage: Eukaryota > Metazoa > Arthropoda > Insecta > Coleoptera > Chrysomelidae > Gonioctena > Gonioctena quinquepunctata. The sequence goes on along the minus strand of JAFIRS010000237.1, from coordinate 223,118 downwards.
TAGGAGCAGTATTGTTTTTCCCCCTGAGGTCATCGATGATTGTCCAGCTTTCTTTTTGTTTGTTTGCAGACCTTTCCATTTTTTGCTTATGGAAAAGTTGTTTTGCAGTCCTTATAGTTCTTCTATAAATATTTCTGTACCTATTGTAAAGGGAGTTGAAGGCTTCATTATTGCCTAAATATTTCCGAATTGAATGTAGGGATCGTAGATTTTCCGCTAATACTTTAATGCCCTTCGTGATCCATGGATTTTACACGCTTTATATCAGCTTCACTTGTATGTTTGTTTGTAACCGACTCCTTTGGGCGCAATTTTGACACACTTCCAGACGTCCGAATGCTTTGAAATTTGGCAGGTGTACATAATTCCGTTGACAATGCATTAAACAAATTTTGTGTGAAGAAAAAACGAAATGGCGGCTCCAATATGGCGTACGAGTTTTGTGATTATGGTCCGATTCGCTTCAAAATTGGTATCCGAGGGTTTTTATGGTCAAAATTGAAAAATTCAAGATGGCGGCTCCAACATGGTGGACGAGTATTGTGATTATGGTCTGATTCTATTCAAAATCAGGTGGGGTTTTATGTTCTTTTGAAAAATTGGAAAATTCAAAATGGGGCGAGTTTTGTGATTATGGTCTGATCTATTCAAAATTTTATGTGGGGGTTTTTGGGTCGAATATTATGATTTTTTTGTATAAATTGGAAAATTCAGGATGGCGGTTTTGAAATGGCGGCTGGGTTTTGTGATTATGGTCTGATTCTATTCAAAATTGGTATGTGGGGGTTCTTGGGGTCGAATATCATGGTCCTTTTGTGAAAATTGAGAAATTCGAAATGGCGGCTTCAAAATAGCGGCCGAGTTTTGTGATTATGGTCTGATTCTATTCAAAATTGGTATGTGGGGGATTTTGGGGTCGAATATTATGATTCTTTTGTAGAAATTGAAAAATTCAAGATGGCAGCTTTAAAATAGTGGCCGAGTTTTGTGATTATGGTCCGATTCTATTCAAAATTGGTATGTGGGGGTTTTGGGGTCGGAGATTATAATTACCTAATTTAATAAGATTATTCCATTTTTTTATTCGCAAAAAAATAATAAAAATAATAGTTTTTATAAATAAACCACACCAAAAAGTAGGAAATAAATAATAGTTTGAAAAAACTAAAAAACACACTTTTATAGAAAACCAAACTAAAAAAATGGAAAATAAGAAAAAAATGTATTTTATTTAAAAAAAAGCGTGGGGTGCATGGTATCAATAATTATATAGTACATTACATACCGAGGCGATACCATGCACTCCACACTTTTTTTTTTATAAAATACATTTTTCTATTATTTTTTATTTTTTTAGTCTGTTTTTCTATAAAAGCGTGATTTTTTGTTTTTTCAAACTATTATTTTTTAACTCTAGTTTTAATTTTGCGAAGAGGAAACGCAGTATTTAGATATGGAAATCTCAAACAGAAATCTTTTTAAGATACAAAATGATTTTATGTTCGACTAAACCATAAACGCTTGACGTATGTGTCATACATACGCTGAGAGTCCATCAGCAGATACTTTAAAGTACTTGACCGATTATATTTATATTCTACGATCTAAGTTTTAGAAACAAGTGGTTTGCACTTATCGAAACCTCTGATGTTTGTTCCCCTTTGTATGTCTACATTTATATCATTTATCCTCTGAATAAATATCATTATTACTTTATCATCTATTGTATTACTTCCTGTAAGACTAAGAAATTTCATAATTTTTTTAAATTTTCTCAACTTAACTTGTTCAAATTTCAACTTCAATTTATGAACTCTCTCAAACTAGTCAACTCGAGTATTACTTTCAGGAAGCACTGAAGATGACGAAAGTGAAAGCGCTTTGCAAAACTTATGAAAATATACACTTTATATAAAACAAAAATAACTTTTTCTTCTTCTAACTATTCTCATACAATGTAAAAATGTCAATATGGAAATTAATGAATTGAAGTGACTTCTCAGCTTCAATTCTAACCTGTATCCCAATTCAGGCATCCTATAAAAAATTGTTGGTGAGTTGTTAACAACTGAATTTGGAGAATTATACAGGGTTATTCATTGCGAAATGCGCATACAAGAAGGGTAGATGGGGGACTCCGAGGTGTTTCTGAATATCCTATATTTTATGGGTTTATCGTTCTTTATAACCAAGATACAGGGTGATTTATTAATTTTCCCTATTTTTTCAATTAATCATAACTTATGAACCACCCAATAAATTTCTGTAATATTTGGTTTGTATGTTCTTTGTCCACAGTGGTGTCTATTGACATAATAAAAAATAGTCTTATTCCAGGTCCGGCCTCAAAAAAATTTATAAGTAGATTTCGAGTCGAAACAACATCCTGTATATCAATATTTCAAAATTACATTTACAAATTTGGAAAGAGTAGAAAAAAAATAAGTAAGACTAAATGTATTTGGTGTTTCCGCATCCAACTTTTTTACTTATTAACTTGAGTCAAATCTAGATGTTTCGATAAAGAAGTGGCACACATTTTTTTTTTCGCCAATGGTACTTTTTCAGCTTTGATCCATAAAATCATCAACTATTTCTTATTCTCCTAATTTCTGGACCCCAACCTTATTGAAAAACGAGAGGACATGTCCGAATGTGGGACAAATTATTATTATCAATGACCAACTTACAAACACCCTGTATGCGTAAAAAAATAATGACAACATTTGTTCATTGTGCAACATTGAAAGAATATATAAAAAATAGGAAAAATGCCCATTGCGAAAAACGCATAACTTCATTTTAAACAAAAATAACGTAGCAACAAATTGTATAAGTTAAACGAAAAGAATTAGACACAATTTTTTTTAAACAACATAACTTATAACAGTTGTTCAAAGTGGCCTCCATTTTGCTCAATACATTTCCGTGCTCTTGAAGTAAGATTTGTAATTGACTTTCTAATCATAGCTTGGTCATTTCTCAGTTCGTAGCATGCGTCCTCAATTATCCGTAGAAGGTCCTCTCTAGTGTTCACTTCAGTTGAATAAACTTCTGATTTCGAATGACCCCAAACATGGTAATCGAGTGGATTAAAATCGGCCCCACTTGCAGGCCAGTTGTGTGGTCCTCCTCTGCCTATCCAATGATTTGGGAAGTTGTCATTCAAAAACTCTCTTACTATTACCCTGAAATCAGGTGAAGCCTCATCATGTTGACAGTACTTGCCTCCAATGTCAACTCCTGCATCATCTAGCAATATGGGGAAAATATTTTGCAGGAACTCCAAGTACACTTCACCCGTTCGTAGATGTGGTAGAATATGGGGTCCAATTAATCGGTTGTTAATAACGCCACACCAAACATTAATGGGGAACCTTATTTGTGAATGTGTTTGTTTTATGGCGAACGGATTTATTATTAACATCGTCTATGGCAAATTGAGATTCATCGCTAAATAAACACCTGCATATGATCCTATTTTTTGTAATATCCATTAGGGTGGGCCGATTTCGGTGTTTTTCAAAAATGGGAATTCGCAACTATAAAAAAGTTGCAAAACCAAGTAACAATTTTTTTTTTCATTTCACAAAAAATTTTTTTTCATGTTTTCAACTGCCACAATGACAGCTAATTTTCAAATTTTGAATGTTGTCAATGGAAAATTCTGCAAATGCAAAACGTGTTTGAGACTTAGAAGTGAACATTTTTTATTAAATAAAGTATTCGATATTTTCATTATTTCAACAGCCACAAGGGCACCAAAATTTCAAAGTCAAAATTCAAATATTTGCATATGAAAAAAATATTTAAGAAAAAATGCCAAAACATTTTGGTAAAATAGTTTTTTCTATATCTTCATGTTTTAAACTGCCACATCAAGGAAGTTCACAAATCCGCTACAATTCATTACAACTACCTGTGCCAGCGAGAACACTTGATTGTTATGCTATTTCTGATCAAGCTGGGGCTGCAGTAGCTTCAGCCGTTCTCAGGACGTTGGTATTATACATGAAGAGGACAATAAAAGTATCATAGATAAAAAGAAGATACGTCGAGCTAGAAGAAACGTGAAGATATAATAGATAACACACAAAATTCATTATTACGTGGCTTGTTTTTTGATGGACGTAAAGATGAAATGCTGAAGATGAAAAACAATCGTCAGCGAAAAATTCGAGAAGAGCACATGACTATCATAAGAATGCCAGAGTCGGTATACTTGGCGCATATTTGTCCTGAATCAGGAACTTCGCCAAACATCATGAAATGTATTTTGAAGTACTTGGACAAATCTCATATTACAACAGATGAGCTGAAAGTAATAGGATGCGACGTAACGAACGTCAGTTTGGAAAACATTCGGAAATAATTGTACAATTGGAGAAACATTTGAATAGACCGTTGCAATGGTTTGTTTGCCAGTTGCATGCTAATGAACTGCCATAGTGACATCTCATAAATTTCCTTGATGGCGGCCTAACTAGGCCTAAGGGCTTCTGTGGACCTATTGGATAGGCATTGAAGTGATGTGAGAGTCTTTCCATTGGTGATATATTAATTTCTATTTTATTTTCTATTGTAATTATTTATTTTTTCATTACATTTAACTCAACATAATTGAGTCAAATGTTCCGGCATTGAATGATTCTGTTAAGACTGATCTAAGCACAGATCGAAAATACATCATTGATATATGTGGTGCGATTTCGAAGGGATGAAAAATTATCCAAACGAAGCCCTGGTAAAATTGTGCATTCCCGATGGCTAAGAACAGCTAATCGTATACTGCGGCTATACGTTTCAACCGCTGAACCATCAGAAAACTTTGTTGTCTTGGTAACTTTTATTTTAAAGGAGTATGGTCCTACGTGGTTCAATATTGAAACAAAAACCACCATGCCTGCAGGGAGCCTTTAATGTCTGGAAATCAATTCAGTTATCTAGGTATTTCCGAAAAATATGGAGAATGTGATTGATCCAGTGATATGGCGATATTTCGCACATCGTGAAAATATCCTGCTTGGAATGCTAGGAGACACCAGACTGCATATTCGGGAGCTTGCTGTCCGTCGAATTCTCAAAGCTCGAAGCTCTAACCTACAGCAATCACTACGACAATTTGAAGTTCCGAATTCGCTGAATATAAACGCCTCAAGCTATATGGACTTGATTGATTGAAGTACTCTTGTCATTACTGAACCGCCTTCAACAATGGGGTTACCTGTAGAAGTTTTGATCGCTATCGTGAGAAATCCAGATACATCAATGGTGTTCTCTGGAATAAAATCATATCCATGTCACGCGATAGTGGTGGAACGAGCTGTTAAAATTGTGACGGGAGCTTCAGCTACAGTTTCTGGTAGTGAAAACAGAGATGGGCAAAATTGGAATCACGTGAAATTATATCTTCTTGTGGATCAAAACAAGATTATAAATTGAATTAAGTTTTATTTGTTCAAAGAATGTTTGATAATATACCTATTTTTACGTTATATATCTACCTATATAAAACTCACCATTATGTTAGATACTAAAATATTTTCATTTTGCATTCTGTAATACTTGTGAATTCGTTTTATAATAAATATTACCTCTATCTTGAACCACTCCATTTGGCTTAATATCAAATAACTAATTCAGAATTCAAAAAATGCTGTTGTAGCAGTTTAAATTGCAAAAATAAGGAAAAAAGTATTTGAGAAAATGGGTTTCTTTTTGGGTAGTGCAAATTTTAAGAATTTAAAGATTTTGAAAATATGAAATTATTAAAATAGAAACTTTAGTGTCTTTGTGGCAGTTCAAAAAATAGAAATATAAAAAAAATTAATAATGAAATATTTGTCTTCTCGTATTTCACAACTTTCCTATAGTTGCAGACACAAGCATTTACAAATTTTCTAATCCCCTATACCAATCGGCCCACCCTAATATCCATTTACTAAAAGTCAGTCGGGCAATTTCATCTCCTGCTTGTAGCCTCTGATGTAGATTATATTTTCTAAATCTTCGCCAAACAGTAGACTGAGGAATATTAGTGGCGTGTCTGATTCTTTCCGTACTAATTTTGTACAAGGTTGAGAATATCTTGCTCCAAATCGATATATCGTCTTCCATAACTTTCATTTTGTGCTACAATTGGAAATTTCCGTGTTCTCTAAGGTAACTAAACACATTAGAAAAAGTCCTGTCACTAGGTAACCGCCGGCTAGGAAATTGCCGTGCATATTCTCTCTGGGCAGCTTTCCCATTACCATCACAAAATCCATAGACATACAACATGTCTGCATACTCATTATTATCAAATTTGTGTGGCATTTTAAGTGAGCGATAACTGTTATCAACAAATAACGAAACAACACAAGTAAAAACTCAAAATCATCAACTAGCGTCAAAATTGTACTCTGACATCAGCCAACTCTGACAATCACAACAATTTGGGATATCAAACCTAAAGTGTATTATTTACTAAATTGAACAATACGTACAGACTGCTTGATTCTATTATTATTATCAAGAATGCGTCAGAAGAATTGAGAAATGATCATGCTCTAGCTAAAAAAATTATTAGACGCGGATAAAGAAAATTCTTTTTTTTTAATTGTTTAACCTTCAAAATTTAGATTTGTTGCAACATTATTTTTGTTTAAAATAAAGTTATGCTTTTTTCGGAATGGACATTTTTCCTCTTTTTTATAATTTTTTTTAAATGTAGCGCAATGAACAAATGTTATGATCATTTTTTTAGCATACAGGGTGTTTGAAAATTATTATTGATAATAATAATTCGACCCTAATGCAGATATGTCCTCTCGTTTTTTAATAAGGTTGGGATCTGGGAGAATAAGAAATAGTTGATGATTAAAGTTGGAAAAGTACGATTTGGGTATTTTTTTTAAATTTTGTGCCATTTCATTATCGAAACATCTAGATTTGACTCAAGTTAATAAGTAAAAAAGTTGTATGCGGAAACACCAAATACATTCAGTCTCACTAATTTTTTTCTGCTCTTTCCAAAGGACCCCGCAAAATCCTTATGGAAAATGGCTCTCGGCTAAATTCGCTGAAACTCTGCAAAAAGATAGTATCCGGTATGCTAATCAAAAGTCTTGATGGGCACAACCCTCCATTCTCAACCCCAGACCCCCTACAGCCCCCCAAAGCCCCCAAAATACACTTTCCGGTGTTAATGCATAACAGTTTCAATTCATCTTCAATGCGTTTCCTTCCACTGCCCACTCCTTTCTCCAGCCGAATCCAACATTCTACCCTCCCCACACCTCGTCCTCACCCCCATACCCCACCCAACCCTTCATTAACGCCCCATTACACACTTTGAAGATTAAATATTCTTTAAATTGTTTCATTTCAATGTTTTGAAGCTTTTATTATATATATGTAAATATTAGGCACACCCCTCCCTCACCCCCCGCACCATCACCCCATCCTTTATGAATGCCCCATTACACAATTGCAAGGTTAAAGATTTTTCAATTGGTTTCATTAAAATATTTCATGTGTATACTATGTATAATATATATATATATATATATATATATATATATATATATAAATATTATATATATATATATAAATATATAAATATTATATATATATATATATTATTGGATTTATTAATTTCAATCATTTCAAGAAATGATCTTTAGATACATTTTTTTTCTGAATGTAACATGCTATTGAAACAGGCCATAAAATATCATTCGAGAAAGCACAAGTTTTACATTCAGAAAAAAAATTCTCTAAAAGATTATTTCTTGAAATGATTGAAGTTAATAAATCCAACCAAAATATGAACAAAAAAACAAATATCGAAAATCTTAGTAGTAGTAGCAGTAATTTCAAATCTTTCAATGTCACCTGAAACGTCAAAGCTATACCACCATTCCGACCAATGTTTTCATATTTTACGTTTTCTTTTCCTAAAAGTTAATGTTCGTCAATCAACCACTCACATAACTGTGAGTACTCCCTTCATTTTAAGTATTTTTTCTCAATAATTTACATATTTTAGGACCCTGAAGAATTTTCAAAATTGAAACGAAAGCTTGGTCCAAAGTATTGAAGAGTTTTTCATATTTCAACACTTTTGCTGACTGAAAATCCCCGTTATCCCCACTGTTTATATATATATATATATATAGATATATATTCATATATATATATATATATAGATATCTATATATAAATAGTGGGGAATAACGGTTTTTTTTTTCTGAATGTAAAACTTGTGCTTTCTCGAGCGATATTTTATGGCCTGTTTCAATAGCATGTAACATTCAGAAAAAAATTTATTAAAAATTATTTTTGAAATATTGAAATAATAATCAATCAATATATATATATATATATATATATATATATATATATATATATATATATTTTTATTATTAATTTAATCATTTAAGAAATAATTTTAATAATTTTTTTTGAATGTAAATATATATAATATATATATATATATATATATATATATATTATAACATAGTATGCACATGAAAGATTTTAATAAAACCAATTAAAGAATCTTCTACCTTGCAATTGTGTAATGGGGCATTCATAAAGGATGGGGTGGTGGTGCGGGGGTGAGGTGTGCCTAATGTATACATATATATAATAAAAGCTTCAAAAGATTGAAATGGAACAATTCAAAGAATCTTTAACCTTCAAAGTGTGAAATGGGGCGTTAATGAAGGGTTGGGTGGGGTATGGGGATGAGGGAGAGGTGTGGTGAGGGTAGAATGTAGGATTCGGTTGGAGAAAGGAGTGGGAGGTGAAAGGAAACGCTTTGAAGATGAATTACAACTGTTATGCATCAACACACCGAAAAGTGTATTTTGGGGGCTTTGGGGGGCAGTAGGGGGTCTGGGTTTGAAAATGGAGGGTTGTGCCCATCAAAACTTTTGATCAGCATACCGGATACTATATTTTTGCAGAGTTCCAGCGAATTTAGCCGAGAGCCATTTTCCATAAGGATTTTGCGGGGTCCTTTGTGTTGTTTCGACTCGAAACCTACTTAATAATTTTTTTAAGGCCGGACCTGGAATAAGACTTTTTTTATTAGTTTTAATCGACACCACTGTGGACAAAGAACATATGAACCAAATATACAAAAATGTATAGGGTGGTTCATAAGTTATGATAATTGAAAAAATGGGAAAAATTAATAAATCACCCTGTATCTTGGTTATAAGAACGATAAACCCATAAAATATAGGTTATTCAGAAGCACCTCGGTGTCCTCCCCTGTATTTCCCAATAATCCCTGTATGAAGGAACGGAACATTTTCTACTCTAGGATAAATAAAAAATCGAAAAAAACGCAATCCACGCATTTTCGCAGACTTTGCACGTAGTCCACACCGGATGTGTCAAACAAATGAATGAATGAGCCATCGAGAGCACAAAGCTCGCCGAATCGTCATGTCGCACAAACCAAGCGGCACTCCAGAAGTGCACTGCAGACACAATCCGGTAACAGGTACCTCCGACGCTGAAGAAATTAATTATAGCACTAATGAATATTCACTGCAGGGTCTCATCCACGCTTCAAGACCGCCCTTCTACTTTCCTGCGACGGCGGCGACATACAGGTGGTTTACGGGTCCGAAAATAATGAACATTAAGTTTAATTACATTGTCAGGATTGTGATATTTCGTTCATTGTTGCATGAAGCGGTCTCGTCTGGGGACTGTTTCGAATCAAAATGAGTACAAAAATAACATAAATCTGGATTAAACAGCTGCCTCTGGGGAAGAGTAATTAACGAAAGAGTTTTTCGTGACAACCCTTTCTCTCATATGACATCTGAAATTCAAATAATGAAAAGAGGAGTGGGCTGTATTATTGTTTTTGTAGTGAGAAACATACAGACAAGCAGAGCTGTGCAAAAGCACTGTGCTTAGTACTCGTGAAAGGCCTCAAAGGACTTTTGAGCTCGTAAGCACTGTGCTTTCGAGAACTTTTTCAAACCGGTGCTTATTGCTTAGTAACTTAGAAAAGTGCTCCCGAGCACTTCAGTGTCCATGAATCTATAAATGTTTTTTTTATTGAGAGAAATCGCATCAACTATTTCGGTTATTAGCGAACACTAATATTTACATCTTCATAGTTTGTTTCTAATGTCTATGGTGTTAAGAAAAGTTGTAACATTGTGGAGTATACAATTTGGACCTAGAATTCATTACAAAGGCTCCTGTATCTTGTATCATTTCTCTGTTGAGTGAAGAGTGGACATTCTACCAGGATATGTTTGATTGATACCTTTTCGTTACGCGTTTCGCACATGGGTTCAATTTTGTTATTTTGGAGGTGGTCGTGGGTAAGCCCAGTGTGTCGGTACGATATTATTTTAGATATTGCCACGGTTTCACTGGGGGTTTCATTTTCACGAAGTTTGGATGTGGATTGTCGCCATCGGTTTTGCCAAGGACTTTCTATACTGTTTTTTATCGTGTGGGAAGGGTATATTTGTTGCAGAGTCTCCAGTGAACTCAGCGAGTCGGTCAGGATAAAAAATTTCTGCTAATCAAATGACTTGATTTTTTTTTCATGATTGAAAAACTTTATTCAGAATTAAAAAATACCAAAGCAAAGTTATAAATATAAAATAATATCAAGATGAAAATCTTTATTGAAGCCCGGGACTCGAAGTGATGGCGCATTTGCTGTTTCAGTTGGAGGAAAACCCGGAAAAACCCACAACACCATCAGAAATCAGATCATCAACTTTCTCATACAAAAGGACACATGCTCCCTGGGAGCTGAGAGAATCAATCTTAGTCTTAGGAAATTCTTCTGATAAACGTGCTATTCCGTCCATTTTCTTATTACGATCCCTCTACTCTTTACGAGAGACATCATAGAGCAGGAACTTGTTCTAATCTTTCTATAAGATTCAACGTAATTTATTTGTCCACATTTCGCAACGTATTTTGTTGATTTTCAAATAAATAGGTCACTCTCACTGAAAACTAACCTCAAGTAAAATATCGATCCCGTTAAAAAGCTGAAACTGTACCCAGGCCCAAAACTGGTACAGACCTGCCGATGTTCTCCATTCAAAATTCCTGTGATAAAATTTCGCCCGATGTTGTTTTGTTTGCGCCAAATCGGCCGACTCAAGAGCAACAAAAAAAAATACTGTTTTTACCGATTGTATCCATGTCTGTTCATAGTGATTCCCTGTGACAGCAATTTTAATTATTTTTAACCGACGAAACCAAAGAGGAGGAGGTTCTCTAGTCGACGCGTATATTTTTTTTTTATGTATGTTCACGCATAACTTTTTGCTGAGACGTCCGATTCCGATAATTCTTTTTTCAGTACTTCGAAGTTGGTCCCATTTGGATTCAAAAGATGAAATTCACCCCTAAGGGTAGCAAAATGAAGGATATTGATCACTCACCCTCCAAATTCTGGTCCGTTAACCGATTCTATCAGGCATAACTTTGTACTGGGTTCTTCGATTTGGATGATTCTCATTTTATAAGATAGGGTATACCTCATAGTTGGTCACATTTGGATTTTAAATGGAATCATCTACCCTTACGGGTAGAAAAATAGGGAATAATTGATTTTTCATTTGTGAACATTGGCACACATATGTCATTATTTTTGTTCTCCTACATCCGTCAAAATCATTATTTTCTATGAGAGGATGGAATGATATACAAAGTAATGAAATAAACTAACCAGAACAACGAAAATAATTTATATTACAACAAATAATAAAAGAAGATAATCATATTATTTAACTGGTAATAATTGAAGTAAGGTGGGTAGGTAAGTATTTTGGAAGTAATCAAATAAACAAGTAGGTTGTAATAAGTAGATTTCAGCCACAAAAAAATGAAAAATAATAACTTTTTAACAAAAAATTAAACCGACGAAATACGGAACTGAATATTAAAAAATTAAATAAACCTTCTTAGTCTCAATAACTAAGCTCCTAAACTTATGTAAGTATAAGTCCATCCAATATCAATTGCAGAAGCTGTTTCTATAGGGAGCAAATGGAAACAACTTCGCCAACACGAGCGTATATGCGAAGGAACGGAACGAAAAATAATCTGTAGTACTCGTAAACATTTTCCGTCGGCACAAAGAGCCCGCTGGTCAACGTGGAACTGAGTGACGGCTGTCTATTTTACAACCGATTCGTCTGGGCCAATCAAGTCGGACCATCAATGCTGGCAGGTGTGTCTCTACAATGGGAGGTCATAAATCACGCGTTATATTTGTGTTTTAATAGCTCTGAAAGATTAAAAACCAGTAGCGTCTATGGTCTTGGTGTGTGCCGATCGAAATACGTTTTAGGATATAAAAATAACCTACATCAAACAATGAAAGAAATTATTTTTCTTCTTAATGTATTTGTATAAATAAAAGATTGTCTTTATTTTTTTTTCATTTTTTATTATTTATTATTAAAATCTTAAAATATCTAAATAAAATAGTTATTTCCGCCACTGCTGCTCACAGGATTTTGCCGCAAGACTTTTTTATGCTTCTGCAATTCATATTGGGAAAACTATAACTAATTTTGAGTCGGCGTCAAACGAACAATCAACGAAGATCATTAAATTACTTCAAAAAAATTACATTACTTACATTAGTTTAGGAGCTTAGTTATTGAGACTAAGAACGTTTATTTTATTTCTAACTTTTCAGTTTCGTATTTCGTTGGTTTAATTTTTTGTTAAAAAGTTTTTATTCACTATGATTTTAGCGGAGCTTTATGTGATGAACTCTCTGCGTACTGGGACACTTTTTGGGGACCGGGAAGTTGTTCCCCGAGGGTCTATACGACTTTTCACGAACATGTTTTTTTTTTTAATATCTTCAGACGTTTTTATTTAATGTGCTGTGTTAATGTGTTCGGGGTCCGATTCTATTTATAATTAGTATGTGGGAGGTTTTAGAATCAGAGATCATTATTATGTTGAAATAAAATCAGGAATTCAAGATAGCGGCTCCGATATGGCTGACGTGGTCCGAATCTATTCAAAATCTATATATTCATCTAAATCTGTTTAAAATTATTCTGGATGTTTTTGGGGTCGCAGATTATGATTTTATTGTCGAAATTCAAGATGGAGGATCTAATATGGTCACAAGATTTTTCATTTATTATCTGACTTCAATGAGAATTGGTGTGTACGGGCTTTTGGTGTCGGAAATCATAATTTGTCGAAATTTTATAATTCGAGGAGACAGCTTCAAAATATAGATAGATAGATCTTTATTCAATTAGGAATCCTAATATACCTACAATATATTCAAAAAGAACAAGATTTCAAAGAAAAAAAAGTCAGCATTAACTTAACATACTTGATATATGAAATTAGAAAAATACAAAATTAAATGTAAAAAAATTTATTGCATCAAATTTGTTCACCTAAAACTAGTTATATTTACAAACATAACTAAGAAAGAACAATTGGCCAATTAACGATATAGAAAAATCACTGATTAATAATGAAGCTTTTGAAATTTGTTTTGGAACTATAAAGGGAACAACTGTTCTTCAATGAAGCAGGCAACTGGTTAAATTCATGGAATCCTTTGGTAAACAAAGAATCATCATGATTTTACAATTACTTCTAGGGATATATAAATTATCCCGGTTTGTGGTGAAGTGGGTATGGACATCTTTATTTAAAATCAAGTAATTTTGGGAATTCGTTGGTGCCAGATTATACAGTATCTTGTCGACAAAAAAATAGAGAAATAGTAGATCGTTTGTGAGACTGAAAACCATTTCAACGTATTGAGCATAGCAACAATGGGTGTATGTCTATTTGTTTTCAAAATGATTCTCATCCCACGGTTTTGCAACTTTTGAAGTTGATTTAGTTGGTTAAGGTCAAGAGAAAATAGTAATGATGAGCAGTAATCAAAGTGAGGCTGAATTATTGAATTATATACAGTTATTTTGGCTTCAGCTGAGAGTGTTTGTGCGATTCTGAAAAAAAAGAACAATTCGAAATGAGCTTCAAAAGTTAAGAAATTATCTAACTGAAATTCTGAGTATTCTACTGTTGAAACTATTTCTATTTTTTCGTTACCCAAATATAAGTCGATACTATTTATATCGATAGTGTCAGGTTATTTTGTTGTTAAAAGCATCCTTTAGTTTTGAAACATTCAATTTGAGTTTATTTCTCGTTGAATATTCATGGACATCCTCAAAACTGAGTTCATTTTTTGATTGCACAATCCAGACTATCATCGCTAATTGCTAATAGAGTACCATCCGTTAAAATGTTAATGAATTTATAGTCAACGAACAGCTCAATATGATTTGAATACAATATGGAGAGCAACGGTCCAAGGACACTTCCATGCGGAACTCCCACATCATTCATGATTTCGGATGACATGGATCCATTGAAGCGTACTCTCTGTTTACGATTTCTGAGGTAGTTATCCAGCCAGTCATATACACTACCAGTTAAACCACATCTCTATAGTTTAGCTAATAGTACTTCGCGATCAATTGTCTCAAATGCCCTTTTCAGGTCAAAAAAAAAATTTGTTATTGTCAACATCTTCTTTAAATTCACATAAGGTGAGCTGAAGGGAGGATTTACAAGAATGTATACTCCTGAAGCCCGACTGGTTATTCATGAGGTTATTATTGTTAACAATATGTTCCATCAATTGATCGTAAACAACTACCTCTAGAATTTTTTCTATCAGAGGCAATGTGTTTATTGGTCTGAATGCAGAAGTTTTGAAAGTATTGGTAATTTTCTGGATTGGGACAACGGTACTAGTTTTGAGAGCATCCGGTATTCTACCAGTATGAAGGGAAGTGTCAACTAGGTTCAATATGACAAGACCAATTGTTAGAAAAATTTCTTTCAATGTTTTAGGATTGAGATTTTTGAATCTAAACTATTGACTACTTGTTGAAGTTCACTCAGTGATATTCGATATTATAAGAATAAAATTTACATTTTGTGTGTATTCATTCCACTACACCAGTTTATTCAATGCCACACGCCAAACTGATGAATAATATATAATACAGGGCAAATCATTGCGTTTTACATAATCATTTTGTTTTCATTGCTGTTCTGGTAATCCGACGTGATAGACCCAAAATACAGTGCTCAGTGCTCGGCATAGCTCTGCAGACAAAGCAATTTATTATTGCTATAGCTTTTTTGTTACTAATTCACCAAAACAATATAATATGCCAAATATGTGATACATGCAGGTTGTTCTGATGTATAACTCTTGATTTGTATCAATATCTCAGCAGATCATGAAATAATAAAAAAAATGGTATAACCACTAGTAATTATGAACAAAGTAATTAAACATGAAATTGTTAATTAAAGTGTCCCATGAAAGGATTACCATAATTTCCAATTTCGTTCGAACTCATTCATTGACTGAGTGTTCTTCATCCCTGCAGGTTGAATTTTTCTACAAGCTTTCTGTCTGTCTGTCTGTAATCAAATTCTGCAAGTTAAATTTGACCCACTTCTAATAGTCCGATTGATTTGAAATTTGGCAGGTGTACATATTTCGGTGACAATGCATTGTGAAATTTCTGTTAGGAAAAAACAAAACGGCGGGTCCAATATGTCGGACAATTTTTGTGATTAAGGTCCGATCCTATCCAAAATTGGTATCTAGGGGAATGGAAATTATGATTTTTATTTCAAAATTCAGAATTAAATTACATAAAATACTAAACTAGTTATTGAACCTCATAAATAGTGAAAATAAAAGCTTAATGAACGAAATTTTTTTAAACAGCTTTTATAGTTGTAAAAAAAACATTACTAAAAAAAACTAATAGAAAACAATTCGTGAAAGAGATAATATACTTAGTAACGAGAGTGCGTTGAGTATGGAATTCCTCAAGGAACCGTCCAAGGACATATAATATATAAACGGGTTGTTACCACTCAAAAGCAGAAGCAGAATTATTGGTTTTGCGGACGTTACTGCCATTTTTTATCGCGCGAATGATTGGCAAACTCTCAAAGTGAAGGCGCACAATGAAGAAATGGCTGGATCACAAATTGCTCACCATCAATTTTGAAAAAACAAATTTTTTATATTTGACCTGTAATAAATCCGACTCACCGTCATACAATCAACTACAAATCCAAATACTGGGGCAAATTTGCATAATTTATTCTTCATCAAAAATTATACATCTGGGTATATACATAGACTCCAATATGGGACATGCACATAAATTATAGCATTCAAATGTTACAAAGTGTGATCTACAAAATGAAATGTATAAAAAAACGTTTACTCCAAAAACGCCCATATGAGGAAATCTTCATGTCAACGCTCTTTCAATTATATGGCGCCAAGAGTACACAATTCTGTACCAGAAACAATAAAATCAATCACTTCCTATCACTATTTGAAAGCAAATTAAAAAAACGTATACGTGACACTCCTCGGAAATCTATCATATACATTATTGAACTCAAAAACTGTATTATATTTTTTTCGTATGATATTGACATAAATTACAATAACCCCTACAATATGTATCTTATAAATAAGTACCTGTTATCGATTTTTCATTTTTAATTTTGTATATATTTACCTCTTATTTTATTACAGTTTTCGAACTCTGTACAGGGTGATTCAAAATACTTTGACAAACTTCAGGAGGTGATTCCTCACAATATTCTAATATGAATTGTCCAAATAAATATATGTCCGGAAACGCTTTGTTTCCAAGATACAGGATGTTATAGTTTTATTTTTATTTTCGTTTCTTTGAAATAACCTCCAAAATCCTGACCTCAATCTAACGAAAATTGGTATTGAGAGGTTTTTTGAGGTGTCAAATTCGAACCTGATGTCATTATTGCTCTCACTCGTAGGAGGCGTTACCTACACGACTTTTACTTTTTGAAGATTCATAACTTTTTTGAGCGTACTTCTAGCACAATTTTTAGTAGAAAAATCAATTCCTCTATCGTATCTACGTAAAAAGCTACACTTGTTACAAGTCGCTATAAGCAACCGTTTTCTGGATATTTGGTCTTGAAAATTTCAAGTCGATTATTTTGTTATCGATGCGTGTTAAAGTTATCACCATTATTTTGCATTTTTCACAAGAATGCTTGGAAATGAAATTGACGTTTAAGTAAGTAGTTTTGGTAATTACATATTGTGACAGTTAAACGTTTTGTTGTTTTGTTGAAGTTTCTGTAGTTTCAAAACAATAATTTAGAAAAAATGGATTATTTAAACAATAATGCTCATTTAGCGATATCATTTGTTTATGGCCTTGCGGATGGCAATGCGCGCGAAGCAAGACGTATTTACCAGGAGCGATTTCCTAATCGAGTACTGCCTTCAGCTCCAACATTTACCAGTCTCCACCGTCGTTTGGCAGAAACAGGTAGCTTCAAGAGGGCAGCTGATATTATTGGAAGACCACGAGCAGTCCGAACCCCAGAATTGAAAGAAGCTGTTTTGAACGCTCTCGAGGAGAATCCAGAAACAAGTACAAGAATAATTGTGAAGCTCCCAATTCTACTCAGTCCACAGTTTGGAGAAATATCCACGATCAAAAATTTTATCCATATCATATTCAAAGGGTACAAGCTCTTTTGCCACGAGACTTTCCCCATCGCAATTACTATGTGTCAGTGGTTTTTGAGAAAATTGGCTGGAAATCCTCAATATTTAAGATATGTACTCTTCACGGACGAGGCAAACTCCTCCTGCAATGCTATCATAAACTTTCATAACAACCATGTTTGGGCTCTGGAAAATCCGCACGCAGTTAGTGGAAGACATTATCAGTATCCATTTTCTGTAAATGTATGGGCGGCAATAATTGATAATTACTTGATAGGTCCTTTCTTCCTTCCGTTCCGACTGAATGGCGCGTCTTACAGAGACTTTTCAGAAAATGAATTGCCGGGACTATTTCAGAATGTACCATTAGAAATTCGTATCCGCGTGTGGTTTATGCATGATGGGCCTCCGGCCCATTTTAGTGTAGTAGCCAGGGAATTCCCTAACACTGTCTATTCAAATCGATGGATCGGTAGGGGTGTAGAAGAATCTAACTAGGCGTGGGCACCAAGGTCCCAGGTCTAAGCTTGCTAGATTTTGATTTTTGGGGACATTTGAAGTCACTAGTTTATAAAACTCCAGTAGCGAACGAAAAAGATCTAAAAAGTTGAGAGGTGTCAAGGGACACCCGGATGGAACGAAGTTCCTTTCGATTGATTAGTGAAGGAATTGAAATAAATATTTTTTTTTAAGTTATAATACAATTTTTTCTATTATTAACAAATATAATGTAATATAAACTTAATCAGTAGGCTCAATTTTAGTACATACGCATTGATATTGTAATATTAAAATATAATTTGCTTTTAAATTCATTAAAGTTATGACGCGTACACTTGCTGAACACACAATAATGGAGAGATTATAACGCGTATGACTTGGTTAGCACAATAGTAAAGAGAGGTTATAATACGTACTTGCTAAAAATACATAAGCATTTATTATTGTCTGTATAAAATCAATACTCACCTTACTCCATCAGCAATATCCGGAACTTGTGCAGAAACACTGTCAGGATTCATTATTGTTATTATTATTTATTATGTCCAGAAAACCTGTATACACTCAACAAAAATAATCGTCGTGACACCACAGTGTTCAATGCGAAATAGAAAGACGAAACGAAAATAACTGGCTTGCTTTCTATGAGAGAGAGAGCGAGAGAGACAGACAGAGAAACACGCGCACGCCGCACGGCTTACAACTACAGCAAAAAGCGTCGTTACAACTTTTGGTCTTAAGTTATTCCGTCTAGCCCCCTTTCGCAACGCGCGATAAGGAACTTCGTTCCAAAAAACCGAATAGTAGACGCATGTGAAACAAGAAACACACCAATAATTTTTGAGCGGGTACGAGATTCAATGACTAGAAGACTGCATGCCAGTATCTTCGCTGAAGGTGGACACTTTGAACAATTTAGTTTTCTTTATTTTATTTTATTTCATTTTATTCTACATATTCGAAATGTCTTGAAATAAAATGTTATATTTCTTGCAGATTTTATTAAAACAAATACAGATTTTGCACCCTTGATACAAAAATAACTATTTTAAACGAGTAATAATTAATAAAATAGGTGGCGCCCCCTTCAAAAAACCAAAACTACTTACTTAAACGTCAAATTTATTTCTTAAGCATTCTTGTAAAAAATGCAAAATAATGGTAATAACTTCAACACGCATCGATTATCAAATAATCGACTTGAAATTTTCAAGTACAAATATCTAGAAAACGGTTGATTTTAGCGACTTGTTACAAAATTAGTTTTTCCACGTGGATATGATAGAATTATTTTTTTACTGAAAAATTTACTAGAAGTACGCTCAAAAAAGTTATGAATCTTCAAAAAAGAGAAAGATGGGTAGGTGGCGCCCCCTACGAGTGAGATCAATTATAACATCAGGTTCGAATTCGACACCTCAAACAACCTCTCAATACCAATTTTCGTTTGATTAAGGTCAGTATTTCGAAAGTTATTTAAAAAAAAACGAAAATAAAAATTATACTTCAACACCCTTTATCTTGGAAACGAAACATTTCTGGACATATATTTTGTTAGACAATTTATATTAGACCTCCTGAAGTTTGTCAAAGTACTTTTGAATCACCCTGTATAGATATCTGTATCTCATATTTTATTATAGGACTTTATCTAAATAATAATTCGTATATTTCTATATTATATTTCAAATACCTTTATTTTCAGTAGACCCATTATTTATTATTTATTTTCGAAACAAGCGTGAATACGCTTATCGAGCATCTAGTCTGATTAACAAGTTAAAAATGGGTTACTCTTGTTCCCGGTTCTAAAAATATGTGCGATAGCTCATTCGATTTGGAATGACGTCAAGGAAAATGTATCTCGAAAAAAATTTTTTAAAAAAAAAAAGAATTTATTAGCATATATAAAAATTGCAATTGTTCTGAATTCTATCTCCATTACTTATAATTTTTATTCAACGCCAAAAATAGGTCTCCGCGCGACCTTTACATGAGCGCAACACCGCTGGAGACAGTATATCACACAAAATGATTTTTTTATGGTATCAAATATCAATTAAAAATTTGGAAAAATCATGGTGTCATCAGAAAAAATATGATGTCGATTTTTTAAAAAGTTATACGATTGTTAATTAACTAATTTTTATCCAATCTCTGTTTTTACAAAAGTCAACATAAAAGTTTAAATAATTGACCTATAAATTTTTTGCTTCTTGGAGCCTTTTTTATATACATAATTACCAAGATCACGCGATAAAAGTTTTAAAAAAAAAAAAATTTGCAAAAATTTTTAAACATGTTTTTTGACAAAATTTTTTTTTTTTATCAGAAATTCATAAACAAATAACAAGTATAATATTTGAAAAAAAAAATTCTTACCATTTTATTGTCAAGACAAATTGAGGATCAAAAAAAAAACCTAAATAAATTTTTTAATTGGTTATAATAGTTTTTTTTATATTTCGTTTGTTTAAATAATTAATTCAGAAATATTTTTCCTTTAAAATAATAATTGGCATTTTTCTATAGGTTAACAAAAAATATTATTGTAATCAATAATTTCATTGTTTATCAAGTTAACAATTTGTTATAAACAATTTGTGTTTTATTAAAAACACCTTCATAATTTAACCTTTAAGAGAGATATGAGTATGATGTAAAGGTTATTTGGCAGATATTTCATCACTAAACAAAATTGTCTGGTTCACAGCTGTATTTTCATTTTTTAACAAGTCAAAAAAAGTACAAAAATGTAAAAAAACAATTTTTATAAACAACTGTATGTAACAGCTGATTAGCAATAGTTACAAACTTGTATCTTCATCCATTTCAAAGATTAGTCTTTTACAAAAATGTCCTGAATGTCCATCATCGTATCTCTTATAATTTAAAAGTTATATGTATTTGTTACTTGAAAAATTAAGAGGCCACTTTGATTTCGCGGTATAGTGTAATATTTGAAAATGTTATAAAAATTAAAGACAATTTTTGCACTAATTTGTTATAAATAATATATTATTGATAATTATAATTAAAAAAAACATGTATTTATGGATTCTGTTTCATCCTTCTATTCTATATTTATTATGATGAAAAGTATAAAATATAATAAATTTAAAATTAGAAGATACAGCTAGTAAAATTCCATAATTTGATTAAAAAAATTATGTTTTTTTAAATAAACAATAAAGGCACCTTCAGTGAGAAGCTACCATAATTTATTACGAAAAATAGAAAGATATTGCTAAATATAAATGAGTGCTGTAATATAAAATGACATATCGTATATAACGAAATACGAGTTAGATAAATATTAATAAAAATACGTTTATAATTTGAACTAGAAGAGATAGGGTATGATGTTAGTTATGTGGCGATATTTTAACACTAAACAAAATTTTGGTTTACAGTGTATTTTCATTTATTAACAAGTTATAAGTCAAAAAAAGTACGAAAATGTGAAAAAAAAAAATTATAAACAAATGCATATAACAGCTGATTAGCAATAGTTAAAAACTGTCCATTATCGAATCTCTTATAATTTAGAATTCATATCTATTGTTAGTTGAAAAAATCAAGAGGCCACTTTGATTTCGGTATCGTATAATATTTAAAATTGTTATAAAAAATTAAGAAATTTTTCAGTACTCTGTTATATATGGCTGTTTTGTCATTTTTTTTTTATTCAGGAAAAAAATAAACCAAGGGCCACAAATTCTTCATAACAAATTGTTAACTTAATGAACATTTAAATTATTGATAAATATTTTTTTTTGTTAACCTATACAAAAATACAAATCATGATTTTTAAGGAGAAAAAAATTTCTCAATTAAATATTGAACAAGCAAAATATAAAGAAACGATTATAAACAATGAAAAAATTATTTACAAGGTTTTTTTTATCATTTTGTCATGACAATAAAATGGTGAGGAATAATTTTTTTAAAATATTATACTTTTTGTTTATAAACAATTTCTTAACAAATGACGTAAACAATTTTTTCCCCTCGTCAATTAATGCAGATGTTAGATGCAAAAACAGCTGTATAAAAACATTTGTCAACAAAAATATTTTTAACATTTTTTTAATATTTAATTTTTTGTTCATTTAAAAAAATTATAACAAACAAAATATAAAACTTCACTAAACTTTTATCACGTGATCTTGTCAAGTATGGGGTCCAAAAAAAAAACTGGGAGGTCAATTATTTAAACTTTTATGTCGACTTTTGTAAAAACAGAGATTGGATAAAAATTAGTTAATTAACAATCGTATAACTTTTTGAAAAATCGACATAATTTTTTTTTTCAATGGGTCTTTATTCTTTCAAGTATTTTGATGGCACCATATTTTTTTCAAATTTTTTAATTGATATTTAATACTATAAAAAAAATATTTTGTGTGATATACCTACTGTCTCCAGCGGAGACCTATTTTCGGCGTTGAATAAAAATTATAAATACTGGAGATAGAATTCCGGGAGTCGGGACTTTTTCATTGGAAATTTCCTCGTCTCTGAGGATCTTGAATCTTAAATATTGATAGTTTTTGAGTTATTAACAAAAAACTGAATATCCTTTTTTTTCATCTTATTTTGTTAACAACAATTGCAATTTTTTATGTGCTAATAAATGCTCGGGATACATTTTTCCAGATGTCATTCCGAATCGAACGATTTTCAGGACCGGGAACAAGAATTAAACCGTTTTTTAACTTGTTAATCAGACTAATCATCATTTATATTTTTGTAATAGCATTTAGTTCTTTATTTGATGTAACAATAAATGATTACAAATCTCGCCGCCATCTTGGAGTTGCCATTATTTTTTTTAACAAAAATTTCATGATGCATCGTCACCGGAATTATGAACACCTGCCAAATTTCAAATTGTTTGGACGACTAGAAGTCGGTCAAAATTCACTTGCAAGATTTGACCTTACCTAACAAACAAACAAACTAACAAGTTAAACTAAATACAAGCTTCCAAAAATATATATAAAATCACTAAATAAGATTGTAAATACTTAGAAAACCCGAAAGAAAATGAATATCAAAGTCAGTCCACCAAAACTTCAGGACAAATCTAAAACCTAAAATGAACAGATTAGGAAAATTGAAAATTTCAACAATTGAGGGCATTCTCAAGTCTTCAATCGCACAAATAGTCTTTATTAAAAGTTTCCCAGTACAATATATTATGCATGTTATTAAACGCACAAATAAAAATTTAAATGAAATAATCAAAGGTATTACTGATATATTCTACCTATTTATCGCTATTTGTAGAAAACTGTCTTCATATAGTCTATAGTAGCCATTTACAGTTTCCTAAAGTGACGTTCCATAACCTCTCTCTATGTTACGAGGGCCCATATCTCCTAAAATTATCTTTTCCGCGCAAACATTTCGGTTCCTATACTGTATTGATCGTGTTCTGAAGCACAAAATTTCGTGAAAATCTGGGCTGATCTCACATTGTTGACCTTCACCAGTCGATTTTATGTACTTATAAGACTAGGAGAAATCGGCGCATGAGTACCGAAAACTATTCCACCTCAATTTTTTTATGCGATCCTCTTCAAATTGCCCTACTGATGATACAAATGCATGTTGCCATGGGGCAACCCCGTGCCATATTGTTTAAACCGAAATTGTTTAAACAATTGCAAAGAATTGATATTTTTTAACCAGACAAAATTTTTTTATATTCTTTATCAAAATACAAATAAAAAAGGTCCTATGACTTTTCACGATAAAGTTAATATTTTTAAATAGAATTTTTAAAATTAAAAAAATTCATATTTGAGTACTTTTGACCCATAAAAAAATATAAAAAAAAATAAAAAACGATTTTTTTTTTTTTAATTTTCATACAATAGTTAATAAATTTTAAAGATTTAAAAAAATTTCATTGATTATACCTGTTATATATATATATACATATAAGTATTTTTTATGTTATTATTTTTCAATTCGAATATTTAAGTGCTTACCAATATCTTTTCATTATTTTCATAATTGTGATTCCAAAAATTTTAAATACCATTATATATTATTATTGTTGATAAAAATTCATAAATTACTATGATAATAACAAAAAAATAATATAAACTGATAAAAAAGTAATTTTAATTACATGTTCCGATTCATGCTTAAATAACGTTTGTAAAATTGATTCCAGAAAAAAATTTGTCAGAAACAAATTGTAGAAAATTTAATTGTTAATAACATTGCTCTCTTTAACAATCTTAAAAAAATTAATAGTTGTTAAGATAAATGATAAATAATGATTCAGGAAACAGAGAGGCCGATGCAGCGCATGAGTCAGAGAGAGACGGCGATACTTAAAGGTGAGCGATGAATACTTGTGAGCGCGCGAAATTGATAATTAAAAAACAGGTATAATCAATGAATTTTTTTTAAATCTCTATCAAGAATGTTATTAACTATTGTATGAAGAATAAAAAAAAAAAATTTCGATTTTTTTTTTATATATTTTTCATGGGTCAAAAGTACCCAAATATGAGATTTTTTGAACCTTTAAAAATTCATATCCCTAAAAATATTAACTTTATCGTGAAAAGTCATGGGACCTTTTTCATTTGTATTTTGATAAAAAATATAAAAAAAATTTGTCCGGTTGAAAAATAACAATTCCTTGCATTTGTTTAAACAATTTCGGTTTAAACAATATGGCACGGGGTTGCCCCATGGCAACATGCATTTGTATCATCAGTAGGGCAATTTGAAGACGATCGCATAAAAAAATTGAGGTGGAATAGTTTTCGGTACTCATGCGCCGATTCCTCCTAGTCTATTATTTCAATGGGTTTGATCTAGAACGCTGTGACTCACTGACAAGTAGCAACTCGAATGGTGATTAGGAACATGAAATTCAATAACGTAGTTCACATAATTTGTTGAATGAGATTTGAGATTCAAACAACACATGTTGATTTCCAAAGACCATAATACGGAATGTTTTGATGACCATACAAGAATACCTACTCAAAGAGAAATATGTGATCATAAAGTTCTTACCAGAAGTTGAGAGAGAAGCCGCTTTTTCGTAATCACACCAGTGTACCCACTTTTTCACTATCAAATACTATCGGTATCACAAGCAGTCCACATCAATTTTCATACAGGAATAATTTCAAAACGCAATTGGATTTCTTTCGACTTCCGTTAATTTCGAAACGAACCCGAAGTACCCGAAGTACCTACATGAACTGACGCATTTCGCATTTCAACAAGGATTAGGGCGTGTCCAAGACGATTGATCTCAAAGCCAACTATAATAATTAGGAAGTACGCTAAGAGTAGATTATTTGATACCGTATTTAGGTAGCTTTTTGTGAAAGAACTCCCAACTACCTTGATAGATTTAACCAAATCTGGAAAAATTACGATTTTAACAAAATATTGTGCAAAACATCTTAGGTACTTTTCATTTTTTACACGCTTTATATTAGCTTCACTTGTATGATTGTAACCGTATGTTTGTATGTAACCGACTCCTTTGGGCGCGATTTTGACCCCCTTCCAGACGTACGAATGATTTGAAATTTGGCAGGTGTACATAATTCCGGTGACAATGCATTAAGAAATTTTTGTTTGGAAAAAAAACAAAATGGCGGCTCCAATATGGCGTACGAGTTTTGTGATTATGGTCCGATTCGCTTCAAAATTGGTATCTGAGGGTTTTTGTGGTCAGAGATTATGGAAAACCTGGAAAATTCGAGATGGCGGATCCATAATGGTAGACGAGTATTGTGATTATGGTCCGATTCTATTCAAAATTGGTGTATGGGGGTTTTTGGGGTCCAATATTATGATTCTTTTGTAAAAATTAGAAAATTCTAGATGGCGGCTCCAAAATGGCGGACGAGTTTTGTGATTATGGTCCAATTCTATTCAAAATTGGTATGTGGAGGTTTTTGGGTTCGGAGATTATGATTATTTTGTCAAAATTGAAGGATTCAAGATGGCGGCTCTAAAATGGCGGACCAGTTTTGTGATAATGGTCCGATTCTATTCAAAATTGGAGAATAATAGTTGAAACAATTAAATAATAATAATAATAGTTTGAAAAACTAAAAAACGCTTTAATGAAAACAAAACCAAAAAGTTGAGAATAAATGATAGTTTAAAAACTAAAAAACACGCTTCAATAGAAAACTAAACTAAAAAGTAGAAAATAATTTTAAATGAGTTTGAAATAAGACTACAGTGATTAACAACAAATTTATTTCATCGTAAAAAAGCGTGGGGTGCTTTTAAGATATTTTCATAATGATTGTACTTTTACCAATATCTGTCATGAAATATTAACAACAATTAACCTTTTTTTATATTTTATTAAACTAATTTAAAATTATTTTCTACTTTTTAGTTTAGTTTTCTATTATTATTTTATTCTTTAGTTTTTGAACTATCATTTATTATCGAATGAGTTGGTTGATTTGTGGGTATGATGTTACCCTTATTATCCAGTGTTCGAATGGTTTTCAAGTCTATATTTCGTGAAAATTTCCAATATTCCGTTATAATAGGTATTGACGCACTGGATTGAAAAGGCATGAGATCCGGTATTTTCAGTAGTTTTATCACCAGTTATGGATATTTTGGTGAGTAAACTTTGACATTTTTGTGTCAATACTGTTGTTGAAATTCATTTGTATGTTTAGTTCACACCACAAAACAGAAATCTTTCAAGTGAATTTTGACCCACTTCTAGTTGTCCGATGAACTGAAGTTTGGCAGGTGTTCATAGATAGATAGATATATGTTTATTAACTACGGTATATAAGGATACATTAGTAGCAAGTCAGTAGTACAGATTGATAATAAAAACAGCAGATCTGCGCAAAGATTTTTAAGAACATTAGAAATAAAAAGAAATATATATATATATATATATATATATATATATATATATATAACAGTTAATGTACAACATTGAGTAAAATATATCTGATATATAAACACACAAACGTACATACATACAGACTTGATAATAGGTACATATTAGAAAAGTTATAGAAATTCAAGCACTGAGGTTGAGGCAACATATTCCTCTGTACTATAAAAACATTTTTTAATTAGATATTCCATGATTTGTTTTTTGAACATTGGCAAGGGTACATTCCTGGTAGTGAACGGTAAGACATTGTAAAGGTTGACATCGAGTGAGTTCTTTGAGGATTTCTGTAAGTTAAACCGGTAAGGTCTCAATAGGTTAGCCCCACGGGTGTTATACTCGTGAAAATGGGAGTTGGTCGGAAAGCTATCTTTATGTTTATGTATTTCCAAGAGAGTATGGTATATGAAAATAGATGGTAATGGCATGATGCCCATATTAATGAAAAGGGGCCTACATGAATCTCGGTAACCTGCATTTGAAATTGTTCTAATTGCGCGATTTTGGAGCATGAAAACTTTTGTAGCATTGGAGGAGTTGCCCCAGAGCAGAGTTCCATAGCTAGCATGGGAATGAAAAAATGCATAGTACGCCGAGAGAAGCGATTCCAAGCTTACAAAGTTTCTCAATTGCCTGAGTAAGAAAATATATTTTGGGAGTTTCTGGCTCAGTGCTTCTACGTGAGGTGCCCAATTCAAACTGTCATCAAGTGTAATTCCCAATAAGTTGACGGTTTTTTCCACTGAGATGTTATGATTAGTTGAAAATATGATTTGTTGGGTTTTTCCTTTATTGAGTTTCAATAGATTGGAGTTGAACGACGATTCCGCTTGTTTTTCGGCATGTGACATGGAGGCAAGCAGATACTGGCAGTTCTTGTCAGAGCATGAAATAGATGTGTCATCGGCATAGATGACACATTTGTAGGGTTGTAGTTCATAAAAGAGATCATTGATATAGACAATAAACAGAAGAGGCCCCAGAACGGATCCTTGGGGAACACCAAATTCAATTGGCTGTAGATCATATGTTCTGTTATTGCCTAGATCAACAAGCTGTTTTCTGTTCGTCAGATAGGATAAAAAGAGTGAGAGTGCCAGACCTCTAACTCCATATTCTTCCAGTTTATGTGACATATTAATCAAAGAGACACAGTCGAACGCTTTACTCAAGTCACACAGTGTTGCAGAGCTGTGATGACCCTTTTCAAATGCGTCGACTATATCCCTCACAACTCGTGCTACCGCTTGAACAGTGGAGCACGATTTTCGGAAACCGTATTGGTCCGAGTTTAGAAGATTGTTCTCCTCAAAATAAAGTTCAAGCCGTTTTTTGAGAATAATTTCGAAAATTTTACCAAAAATGGGAACGATAGAAATGGGTGGATAGTTTTCAGCTTGATTTTGGTAACTTTTTTTAAAAACAGGGATGACTTTGCTGATTTTAAATTCATCAGGAAAAGTTCCTTCGCTGATACAAGTATTGAAGATAGACGTCAGTGGATCAACCAAATATATACAGGTTTTTTTTATGATTTTGCTGTTAAGATTGTATACATAATTCCGGTGACGATGCATTATACAATTTTTGTTGGAGAAAAAAATAAAATGACGGTTCCAAGATGGTGGACGAGATTTGTGTTTATGGTCCGACTCGATTCAAAATTGGTATGGATGGGTTTTCGGGGTGGAAGAAGGTTTTTTGTCAAAATTCATTAAATCAAAATGGCGGCTCCAAGATGGCGGACAATATTGTGTTTATGGTCCGATTCTATTCAAAATTGGTATGTCGGGGTTTTCGGGGTCGGAGATTATGAATTTCGTGTAAAAATTGATAAATCAAAATGGCGGCTCCAAGATGGTGGACGAGTATTATGTTTATGATCCGATTCTATTCAAAATTGGTATGTGGGGTTTTCGGGGTCGGAGATTTATTTTCAAAATTCATAAATCAAAATGGCGGCTCCAAGATGGCGGACAATATTGTGTTTATGGTCCGATTCGATTCAAAATTGGTATGGGGGGTTTTCGGGTTGGAAAATCATGAACTTTTTGTCAAAATTCATAGAATCAAAATGATTATTATTATAGTTGAGAATACAAATTATAAAAAAAAAATTTTTGAAGACATGTTTTTATACAAATGATTTCTTTCATTGTTTGATCCAGGTTAGTCTGTGAGTAATAGATTCAAGAACTTGCCGCATATATAAAATAGGTAATCTTGCGCGGCATATGAGAGTTTAAATTTTTTCTCGAATTAGCCATGGAAACACTTACTTCACGAACGAAATATAAACAGAATTTTCTGTACAAATGTAATTTTAATCAATTTTTGATAATATTTATCAAAATATGTTATAAATGAATATTTCCTATAAATCTTTGACATGGTTCAAAGATAACAATTCTTTATTTATGTCAAGATGTGAATTTTTTCCACGAAAAACAAAAATTTATTCAATACTTTCTTAACAATTTCACACATTCAGTCATCCTCCATTGTCGTTACCATGGAAACGGTTTGTTGGGACGCCGCGTGTTTGTCTGTCATACATTTGTAGTTTGTTCGTATTTGCTCCAATTCTAAATGATGTTGATCACGGTAGTATAGTTATTCTAATCCCAATTGGAACGGCAATAAAAATAAGAGCACTACGAGGAGTGTTCATCTGCACTGCCCGGCAAATGGGAAATTTATATACTACCAGTGTTTTTACTTTCGAAGCGTTCCTAGTACAATCATAAAAGTTCTGGCGCGTGTCCATAGTTCCCCAGATTATTAGTGAGGGCGCTATCAAATATATTTGAGGAATAGAAGCTCGGCTAGCTGGATTGGACATCTGTTATCTGAAACCGCATGATTAAGCAGTTCACAATATTTCTTAATCAGTGCCGCGTGTTGGCGAGGTTAGAAATTATCCAATGAAAATAATTTATCAAATGGCTTTCTGGAGACCTTTCGAAACGAATATAAAATTCAGTTGAGATAACATGTGTCTACTTTCACGGGCTCGTGGCTCAGTGGAACGAGCGTCGGTCTCGTGTCAACTGTTTCCACATGGCGCGGGTTCGATTCCCGCAGCTGGTGAAAAATTTTTTTAAGGTCCCAAGAGTTGTTTCGGATCCCACTATAAAAGGTAAGGTCCCCGTGATCTTAACTCGTACAAGTTTTCATTAACTTCTGAGGGTTGGTCAAACAACCAAGAAAGCGGTTAAAAACAATTTTACAATTAATTTTACATGTACAATTGCTATGATTGTAAGAATAAGTAACTGAAAAAAAAATATACCGACGCCTATGTCAAGGCAGTGACTGCAAAGAGAATTCCTTCAAGAAACTTTTTCTAACTTTTTCTAACATGTTACCAACCAAGTCCAATTAGTATATGAGAAAACATATGACCAATTTCGTGAATAGTGCGATGAGAGGTAAATATTTAGTTACATCACACATGCACTCCGAATATGGGGAAAACACTTTTCTTACGTGTTTTGCCTCCTGAACACGAATCCGGAAGAAAAACGCGGCGGACTCATACCGTTTCAGAGTTATATAGGTTTCAACTGAAATAACCTCATTTCAAGCCCGTTTTCTCGCACAAAATCACTCAATGCCTCCTCTTTATACCAGCATAAACAATACACTTAATCACTATTTCGCACAACTTTGCACAAAATATCGACGTTTTATCGAAAAATCATATTTCTACACTGTTGCATATGAACAATTTTCGTTCATGTGACAGGAGAAGTTTAGTAACTCTGCCTGATTTTTTCATGTTGGCAATAAGTGAAGCACCGCCAACTTTTCGAATTCAAATGTAAGCAAAAGTTGCTACTTCATTTATGTGTGCAATTGTTTTTTTCTAACCATTTTAACAATTTTGGCGGTGCTTCACTTATTGCCAACATGAAAAAATCAGGCAGAGTTACTAAACTTCTCCTGTCACATGAACGAAAATTGTTCATATGCAACAGTGTAGGAAATATGATTTTTTCGATAAAAACGTCGATATTTTGTGCAAAGTTGTGCCGAAAATGAGTGATTAAGGGTGTATTGTTTATGCTGGTATAAAGAAGGAGGCATTTTGAGTGATTTTTGTGCGAGAAAACGGTGCTTGAAATTGAGGTTAGTTTCAGTTGAAAAACCTATATAACTCTGAAACGGTATGAGTCCGCCGCGTTTTTCTTCCGGATTCGTGTTCAGGAGGCAAAAACACGTAAGAAAAGTGTTTTCACCATACTCGGAGTGCATGTGTGATGTGACTAAATATTTACCCGATGAGAAAACATGTAAAAAAGGTGTCCAGATCGATGTCTGAAAATGTGCTATTTTGAGAAAAAATTAAAATTCATAAAACTTTCTACGTTATGGAGTATCTACTAATTGTTGAAAAGTACATCGAACGTGAAATAAAATATTGACTCAAGGTAGTTTTCAAAATTGGTTCCGCTCATTAAGAACAGAATCGTCGAATACCGAGGAAAGAAATCTACCGGGTAACTCTCCAAGGTGGCTCAATCTTATAACTTTTTTATTATTGAAGAGAGAAAAACGAAATTTGGGGGTTGTGTATTATAGTTCAATTTAAATTTTTTGGCATATTTACATGCTTTGCCGTACTTCCGGTTTGACCGGAAATGACCCCAACTTTCGATTTCTAAATGGGACATCCTATATATTTTTACATATTTCGATCGATAATGACTTAATCCGACAACACCTCACCTCAAGGCATCCTATATATTTTTTTACTTTTTTCCGTCGAGAATGACATTCTAACTCCAACAGTACCTCACTTGTCAATATTCGGCAAATATGGTGATTTTTGAAAGATAAACGCCATGTGAAGTGGAATAAATAGAAAAATCGAATTAAACGGTTTTCTTCACATAAAAGATTCAATATAAATTGAACCAGAAAATGGCAGATCTCAGGTGAAAAACGACTACTTTCCTGGCAAATACCACGCAGAACGTTGAATGATATTCACCTGAAAATCCATGCATACCTCCATATAAATGGACATTGAATGCAAATGTTTCTTTCTGATAAGATCGATTATGTTTGATTTATGCCGTGTTCACCTAACAATCCGCATACCGGTTTCAGGCTTTTTTGGCCCTCATCATTTTTTCACCTGAGATCTACCATTTTCTGGTTCAATTTATATTGGATCTTTTATGTGAAGAAAACCGTTTAATTCGATTTTCTATTTATTCCACTTCACATGGTGTTATCTTTCACTATATGTAGTCGGGCTTCCCACTCCTACTGAAAGGAATCTTTATTCAGAAACCTATCGAGATGAATTTTCAGATGTTCTTGCTGCACTAGGTACCGCCAGTTAAGTTTTCTTTCCGCGTACCTATAGGTTATGACTCGGGTTTTGGTCTATGTTTTTCCTGCTACCAGAGCTCTTCTGGAACCTTTGGCTGGTTTGACTATCCCGTTACTGATGTAGGGCCAAAAAGCCTGAAACCGGTATGCCGAGTTAAGTTTTCGGCACCATGGTGTATAGACTCATGACGGTTGAGTTGTCCCTAGAATCACCTTCTTTGATATCCTACTGATGAGGCCAGCTGAAACCGTATCCGATTGTTAGTGACGCATTAAATAATCAGATAAAGAAACATTTGCATTCAATGTCCATTTATTTGGAGGTATGCAAGGATTTTCAGGTGAATATCATTCAACGTTCTGCGTGGTATTTGCCAGGAAAGTAGTTGTTTTTCACCTGAGATCTACCATTTTCTGGTTCAATTTATATTAAATCTTTTATGTGAAGAAAACCGTTTAATTCGATTTTTCTATGGTAATTTTTATTCCAATTTTTATTTTTCGGTCTAGAATGCCATAGATCGTGTAAATCGCTTCATTCTCGCTCAGGTAACATGGGAAAAATACGGCTTTGAGGCTTATGACTTCACAGTCATTTTAAGAATTATTTAAAAGTCGCAAATTAGTCCATTAAAGTTCTAAATTTTCAAAATGACCTCTTTGATAACGGCAAAGTTCAACTTTCTCAATTGTTGCGCGCACCACATTGATTAGCTGTTCCGCAGTGATGTTCTGGAATGCCACCCTTACTTTATACTCCAGTTTTTCGAGGGTAGCTGATGCTGTGTTATACACCTGATTTTTTATTGTTGCCCAGAGAAAAAATCTAGCGGAGTGAGATCTGGTGATCTAGAATATGAAAAAGAAATAATGCAGTATGGAAAAATATGACAACTTGAGAATTTTCCATGCAGGCTACTGAATAGGTCCATAAGTGCCAATCCACTTTTCTGGGACGGTGTCATTCAGATGTACTTTTACGACTTGAGAATTCTGAGATGGCGCTCCATCTTGTTGAAAATAGATATTAACTTGGTTAGCCAGTGGCAAATCTTCAATGAAATCCTTAATCTGGTTTCTAAGGAACTGTAGATATCTTAGAAATTATTGGCCCCAAAAGTTTTCCTGCGATAATACCCATCCAGAAATTGAAACCAAATCGCTCTTGAAAATTTCCTCTTTGCATCAGATTCATTCAAGACCAGTACCTTTTATTATTCCGATTTAACAGACCCAAGTTGGTGTATCGAGTTTCATCTGAATAAGTAATTTCAAATGGAAAACGTACATCATCACTTTATTAAGTCAAAAACCAGTTACAATAAGTTAATCTCCGGTTGTGGTCGTTATCGTAAATTTGTAAGTGTAGTTGGTACTTGAATGATCGATAATTATATTTGTGAAGATTTCTCCAAACGAACTTATATAGAGTGGCCACTTTTTTAATGGGATTGTATTGGTAACTTTTAAACCATAAGAGTTGGAAGGTCGGTCAAATAAAGAAAACGTTGCATTCATAGAAGCATTGTCAAGCAGTTCAAACAAATCGAGATTATCAGGGCCGGTTATTGAGATATCATAAGAAAGATAAATTCTGTCATTTTGATTTTTCTTTTTTTCCCACTTTATTTCGAATATTATCGAAAAATGTCACGGGAGTTTTTTATTCGACAATGAATTATCCTCATTTTGACATAATCAGATTTTGTATCCAACGTTTCGTACGCTCTGGGCCACCCTCAACCTCATTTTTTTCAATACGGACCTGCATATTTTATGACACTTTTCGAAATAACTTTTAACGCTAAATTCAACGATATATCATACAATGTCATTCAAAGTTGATTTTCTTTTCAGGTGATTTTGACCCTTATCCAAATTTCTTGGGGTCGGATCTGTATTACATTTAGATACCTTTAGTTCAATTAACAATATGTAATACATTTAGATGAGAAAATCAACTTAGTAACAGAACGTAACAGAATGGAACGTAACAGAATCAAAGCAAGAAACAATTAATAATTATTTACAAATTTCAAGAGGTGAAAAACCTAATTCATAATAATTAAACGAAACTATCATTTAATGAAAGAAAAATCAAATGATTATTCGAAAGTAAATGATGAACATTAATGAAGTAAGTGTTCGAAATATCCACCATTTTGTAAAATGCACTTTGCGGTTCTGGAACCCATACTTCTTATACATTTGCTTATTTCGTCTCCTTGAATACCTTCCAATACATTCTCAATCTTCTCGAGAGGAATCAATATTTTTGGATTTGTCATTTGTTCCGTTGAAACAAATTACAGAATCGAACTTTATTTTTAGATCATTACGATATAATTTTTGCAAGGCTTGGTATTCAAATTTAAAATCATTGTATTCGCGTCTCTTGCCTATTTTATTAACAGCAGTTTTTGATAAATTGCATTCACTGGCCACAGTTCTCGATTTTTTCTCTGGGTTCAATTGAATTTGGGTCAGAACATTGATATCGTTGATAGACTCGTTTCTTCTTACATACACACAACTCTAGGTTTATTGAATGTATTATTTTCAAGTAGTAGGCCGTAGATAAAAAAGAACATAACAAGAAATGTCATATTATTTGTCACTTCGTTTATTATTGTGTCACAAGAACTTGTCATTAAATACTTTTCTGATAATTTCAATTTAACTTATTCGATATGGTAAGATACACAAATGAAGAGAAGAGAGATATGTACGAAGTGTACATAAAACTAGTTAGAAATTCGTTCAAAGCACAACAAAGGTATGGTGAATTATATCCTGAAAGAACAACACCAAATATTAAAATGTTTCGACGTTTATCCACAACGTAACTTGCATATAATTCATTCATCAAACCTATGTACGACGAAACGAGCCTATCAATGACATCAATGTTCTGGCCCAAAATCGAATGAATCCAGGAATAGGATCGAGAACTATGGCCAGTGAATGCAATTTATCAAAAAGTGCTGTTAATAAAATACTCAAGAGACACGGATACCATGACTATAAATACCAAGCCGTGCAAAAACTATATCGCAATGATACTGAGAGAAGGTTGCAATTCTGTAATTGGTTTCAACGGAAGGTGCGGAATAACAACAATTTTGCGCACAATATCATTTGGAGAGACGAAACGACATTCACAAATTCTGGCATGTTCAATCGAAGGAACAAACATTTTTATGCCACAGAAAATCCTCACTTAATTCATGAAGTTAGACATCAATATCGTTTTTCTTTGAACATATGGTGCGGTTTGTTGAATAATAAATCACTGGGACCCTATTTTATTGACGGCAACCTAACCGGAGCAAAATATGTAGAAATTATAGAAGAAATGTTGGACGATCTTCCTATACGGTATCGGCGTAATAGTCCATGGTTTCAACAAGACGGATGTGGTCCACACAACTCAAGGATAGTCACAGACTATCTAAATCGAACTTTTCCCAATTCATGGATTGAAACAAGAGGTCCAGTAACATGGTCTGCCAGATCTCCGGATTTGAATTCGCTGGATTTTTATTTGTGGGGATATCTCAAAAATAAAATTTATGATACCACGAACCCGACAATAGAGATTCTTCGCGAGAAGATTGAGAATGTATTGGAAGGTATTCAAGGAGACAAAATAAGCAAATGTATAAGAAGTATGGGTTCCAGAACCGCAAAGTGCATTTTACAAAATGGTGGACATTTCGAACACTTACTCCATTAATGTTCATCATTTACTTTCGAATAATCATTTGATTTTTTTTTCATTAAATGATAGTTTCGTTTAATTATTATGAATTAGGTTTTTCACCTCTTGAAATTTGTAAATAATTATTACTTGTTTCTTGCTTTGATTCTGTTACGTTCCATTCAGTTGAAGATGAGTAAGTTGATTTTCTTATCGAAATGTATTGCATGTTGTTAATTAAACTAAAGGTACCTAAATGTAATACAGATCCGACCCAAAGGGTCAAAATCACCTGAAAATCAACTTTGAATGACATTGTATGATATATCTTGAATCCAGCGTTAAAAGGTATTTCGAAAAGTATCATAAAATATGCAGGTCCGTATTGAAAAAAATGAAGTTGAGGGTGGCCCAGAGCGTACGAAACGTTGGATACGAAATCTGATTCTATCAAATTGAGGATAATTTACTGTCGAATAAAAAACTCTTGTGATATTTTTCGATGATATTCGAAATAAAGTGGGAAAAAAAGAAAAATCAAAATGACAGAATTTACTTTTCTTATGATATCTCAATAACCGGCCCTGATAATCGCGATTTGTTCGGACTGCTTGACAATGCTTCTATGAATGCAACTTTTTCTCCATTTGACCGACCTTCTAACTCTAATGGTTTGAAAGTTACCAATACAATCCCATTGAAAAAGTGGCCACTCTGTATAACACTCAGAAACAATTTGGCGAATTGACGCCGTAAAATTCATTTCAACATAGGCCAACACATCTACTTCTTTTTCTTCACTGACGATGGATGAAGTTATTGGCATTTTCTTCTTGTTCATTTCGCATTTTCCTTTACAGCTTTGTAAAACAATGCCGAGTGGGATGGCGACGATTAGGGAATCTCCGAGCATAAATTCGAGCTGCATCAGTTGTATTCTTTTTTGCTTCTCCGTGAATTAGCAACATGTTAATATTCTCGTTTCTAGTACAATTTTCCATATCAAATTATAAACTACACAACAAATAAATGTTTAAAAGTGACAGCATATTCATTAGCCTATTTGTTCAGTTAGTCCTAGCAACAGCTTCAATTGTTTGTAACGGATAACTAGAATAACAGGACCTAGTGCATAAGTATACCGAATACGTATTATCTGTTATTAGGTATGATCGCTTCTTGCAATTATTCAGAAAAATAGTGAAAATAAAGTGAAAGTGTGTGGTATCAAATTATTCGTAAAAATGTTGTTTTTCACAAAAAGCCGACGAGCCACCTCCTTCCCATTTGAAAAAATCAAGTTATTTGGAAAAATTTATATTTGCGACATTCAAATAATTCTCAAAACGACTGTGAAGTCATAAGCCTTAAAGTCGTATTTTTCTCATGTTACTTGATCAAGAATGAAGCGATTTTCGCGATCCACGGCATTCTAGATCGAAACATAAAAATTGGAAGAAAAATAATTTTATTTGAGGTGAGGTGTTGTCGGATTAAGAATTTCATTCTCGATCGAAATATGTAAAAATATATAGGATGTCCCATTTAGAAATCGAAAGTTGGGGTCATTTCTGGTCAAACCGAAAGTACGGCAAAGCAAGTGAATATGTCGAAAAATGTTAATGGAACTATAATACACAACCCCCAAATTTAGTTTTTCTAGCTTCAATAATGAAAAAGTTATAGGAGTGAGCCACCTTAGAGAATCACCCGATTTACTTCTCGCATACAGGATGTTCAAACTTGAATATTATTTTTGTCTACTTGAGAACTAAAGTTTATTCATAAATTTTGATTTTTATTATTCTTATAGGTTGTGCAAATTGAATGAATTGTTGGCAACATACATACTCTTGAGACATCTGCGTCGACTAGAAATTGGTACAAGGTTTCAGAAAAGCAAAATGTACCAAAAAATTGCAAAACAAACATAGCAGGTGAAATATAGGTATATTATATATATCACTTTTTATTTTTTTTACATTGAACAAATATTTCTATCATAACAATATATATATATATATATATATATATATATATATATATATTCTTCAATTTCTTGGAATAAAGGTCTGATTCAGTCTATTCATATAATTTCTCTTAACTACGTTTCGACATGGTATTTGTCATCTTCAGGTTAAACTAAAATTAAAGATATGGAGTTTGAGACATATTTAACAAATATTGAAATTTATGCACTTAATTAATTATTTAACAACATATGGTTCGAAATATGACACGTTTTCAACTCAATATAGAAATATCTGTAACATTTATGAGTATTCACTTACAAATTATATTATTTGAATTGTGCGTTCGGATCGTACGGACGTTATTGTGGATGCCTGACTATGCATCAAATCGTTACAGAAACTATTTGTCAAACGCACCCCTTAGTTACAAAAAAAATGTTATTCAAAATTCAACTGACAGAGCTATAAAGCTTGCTCACCCAAAATTCAGGAAAAATAATATAGAAATAATCACGAATATATTGAAAGAAAATAATTACCCCAGCCACTTTGCGGAGAAAACAATAAAAAAAACGAATACATGCGATCTACAATAAAAATGATAATGAAATTAAAGAAACAACAACATACATACCTTTACCATACATAGACGAACTATCGAATAAAATTAATAAAACAATGGAAAAACACAACATAACTATTTACATCGACTGCAAAATACGAACAAAACCATTTATTCAAAATTAAAACCAGAAATAACAAAAAACAAACAAACTCATACAGTATATAGTTGGAAACTGTCAAAGTACCTATATAGGTCAAACAAAACAATATTTGCAGAAACGAGTACAAGCCCACAAATACTCAAAAACCGACATTGCAGCCTTATCCAAACACGAAAAAGAAAATCAACATAAGTTTGACACTAACAACTTTGAAATTTTGACCAAAGAAAGGGATCCAAGAGTAAGAACATTCCTTGAAATGATACATATTAAAAAAGACCCCAATAGCATTAACAATAGAAATGATATCAAAAACTTAAGCAAGATTTATAACAACCTTTTTAAACTTTGTTTCAGTAATAATAATGAAAACTGATATTTACATGCTGCCAAAAAAAAAATACAGTCCGGCCCATATACTAGAACTCAATATAAACAATCTGGTGTTACCTACTTATGAAGAGGGTAAAAATGCACGAAAGATAAACAAACCATTCCTGTTAACTTCGTCGAAGTCAGGCATCCACAATAACGTCCGTACGATCCGAACGCACAATTCAAATAATATAATTTGTAAGTGAATACTCATAAATGTTACAGATATTTTTATATTGAGTTAAATAACGTGTTATATTTCGACCATATGTTGTTAATAATTAATTAGTGCATAAATTTCAATATTGTGTTGAATATGTCTCAAACTCCATATCTTTAATTTTAGTTTAACCTGGAGATGACAAATACCATGTCGAAACGTAGTCAAGAGAAATCATATGAATAGACTGAATCAGACCTTTATTCCAAGAAATTGAAGAAAATATATATGTGGTCAAGAAACTAAATATAATATAAAATACACCCAAAATGTTCCCGGAATATGAAGAAAATCAATAACCGTACATTTTTAGGCTTTAAATTTTATATATCGTTTGTGGTGATTATTATTGGCGAGAAATTTTATTACCCTCAATTTGTGGTCATTTGGGTTCACATTGGGGAGATTGCAGTGGTTGAATATATCACTAATGATTATAATCGTAATGGAACTGGTGACGTTTTGATACCAGATTGATGTTTTCTAATTTGAATGCGAAACATATTTGACATCGGAATATAACATAATATATAATCTCATTGTAATAGATTGCTTGCTTGATTAATGATGCGATGTATATATAGTGCTACTGATCATTGAATTCGGCATTTTGGAATTCAGTGGAAATACCAGAAGCTCAACTGAAATTGGTGTTTCCTCTGAAAGAGGCAAAAACTGCATAATCACATTAATTATCATTCAATTCTGAAGGATTTGATGCATTCTGTGGAAAAAAAAATATTACAAATTGAAAAAAATCAATCCGTTCCAGAAGGTATTATCGATGGTAAACGAGACTATAGTACGTAAAATAAAAGCGTGGAGTAATTAACCCTCATTTAGTATGCAAAATCCCAAGGATTATGGGTTTTTCCTAGAAGTTCGTACCTATCTGGATCCAATATGATAAGCGGTTTACTCCATGCCTTTATTTTGCAGACTATAATTTATTTTGAAAAGGGAAACATTCTCAATTGAATATTGGCTAGAAAGATTTTTCTGTGAATTGAAAAATCCACGATTAAAATGAAGTTATTTTTATGAACGTCTAACAGAAAACAACTACTTTCCCGGCTAAGGCCACGCTGGACATTGAACTACATCTGATAGATATTCTGAAAAGACCCTAACAAAAAGAAAAATATCTGTAATTGAAAATTTGCATTTTCATTCAGATAGTTATTTGATTTTTTATTCCAGTCTTAATTATTATTGAAATATCACAATCAGTTGCTTTGTTTAATGATATGCACAGGATTGATTTGTTGAAAATATGAACATGATGTTCATAAAATCAGATGTGGAATCATCTGCGACTGAAAGATAAAATTTAGTCACTATCTTCCATCGTTCAAGATAACCTCATGTGGGTTATTCATGTTGAAATAATTCTCAATTGAAATTGAATTG
The DNA here is from genome assembly GCA_018342105.1 of Gonioctena quinquepunctata. Lineage (NCBI taxonomy): Eukaryota > Metazoa > Arthropoda > Insecta > Coleoptera > Chrysomelidae > Gonioctena > Gonioctena quinquepunctata. The sequence goes on along the minus strand of JAFIRS010000237.1, from coordinate 182,346 downwards.
AAGATTTTTCTGAAACTTGAAAAGTCTACTTCATTATTGTCGTGGCATTTCCATTTTTCAGGACATTTTTCTATTCAATTTTTAATTGAGAATGTTTTCCTCTTCAATCACAATCAGTGTTTCGCAATAATGTTATTCTACTGTGTTTCCAAAGCAAAAAATCACATTTCAAACCTTTGCCACTATTGTCATCGTCGACAATAACATCCATGTATGATTCCGAATGGAATCGTCTTTCAGATCAACAAAAACATGGTTAAGTAGAAATATGATAGGTTTCACTATGAGCTACATGTATTTTTTTTCTTACTCAGCAGCTAAAATCTTCTCGTTGGACATACCTGAAACAAAAACATGATATCATTAAAAAAATTAATTTTGTGATCTATAATGAAATCATTCCCAGATGATTAACTAGTGAAAATTTAACATTTTTATAATTCCTTCTGGTTTAGGATCTCAGCCATCACAAAATGTCATGTTTTCTACAAAATCATATGCATAGCACAGCTAATGACCACCAACCACGATGCTTCTGCAATGCTATCCTATCGCCATCAGCATCTGCAAGAATTGTGACTGAAGAGCGCTTAGTCTAGATATTCTGCAAATTGATTTGGTATACTGCCCATTTTTATTAACCGACGAAATCAAAAAGGAGGAGGTTCTTTTTTTATGTATGACCACGCCTAACTCTTCACAGAGTAGTTTGATTCCGAAGATTCTTTTTTCGTTGGATAGGGTGTACTTTGAAGTTGGTCCCATTTGAATTTGAAAAGAAAAACCTTTTCCCTAAGGGTGGCAAAATGGAGGATATGGATCTTCCCCTCTGAATTTTGGTCCTTAACCGATTCTATCAGGCATAACTTTGTACTGGGTTGTCCGATTTGGATAATTCTTTTTTTTTTATTAGTGATCATATTTGGGATGAAATAATTCCCCCCTATGGGTAGAAAATAGGGGCTGATTGATTTTTCACTTGTGAACATTAGCACACATATATAGTTGACATTGACAGATTGCTATTGTCATTATTTTTGTTTTCCTACATCCGTCACAATAATTAAATTCTATGAAAGGATGGAATTATATACAAAGTGATAAAATAAACTAAGTAGAACTACAAAAATATAATAATAAATAAATAATTAAAGTAGATAATCATATTTTTAACTGTTATTAGTTGAAGTAAGTAAGTATTTAGGAAGTAATCAAGAATTGAATAAGTAGTAATTAGTGAATTTCAGCCACAAAAATTGAAAAATAAAGACTTTCCAACAAAAAATTGAACCGACGAAAAACGGAACTGAGGAGCAACAAATAAAATAAACCTTCTTAGTCCTAATAACTAAGCTCCGAAACTAATGTAAGTAACTTATTTTGGGTCGGCGCCAAATAAACAATCAACGAAGATCATTAACTTACTTCAAAAAAATTCACAAAATGTCACCGCGCAACTCAATGACATCATTTTATGCTTCACCTAACTCATTTGCTTGTTTGTTTGTCGCCGACTCAAAATTCGTTACTTACATTAATTTAGGAGCTTAGTTATCGGGACTAAAAAGGTTTATTGAATTTTTTGGTTTTCAGTTCTGTTTTTCGTCGGTTTAATTTTTTGTTATGTTCATTCCACCACATTGCTCAGTGCATTTTCCTTCTACAAAATTCAGAAAAATTGGCAAAAAGACTTAATATAATTTTCACAAATAGGATAAAAGCTCTCGGTAACGACAAATGGAGGTTGATTTTGGTTTTTGAATCGACAATATCCTTCAAGAGTTCAGGCTTCAAGTGCGTAACTCCTGTTTTCTACAAGCACCACTGATACCGAAAATCAAAACTACCTGGACTTAAAAGTATCAATACTGGCCAGTTAATTTATACAGGGTGTTTTTATCAACATGCTATATTAGGGAAGTTATTCTTGGGTATATTTTGAGAAAAACCTTCATATAAACCTACGAGTCTTTACTTTTGAACTACAGGGTGAAAATTTCAAGATTTTTTTTATGATGAATTTGCTATGACCGCAGATATTTCTGTGAAACTTAGTACGCATCTTCTATGCATCAGAATGCATTTTCTGCTGTACAACATATTTTTTTATTCCTGCCATTTGCGTTCGTGCGGGCTTTGCACTGAATTATTTTAAAGAGGAACGTGGAACGCTACTGATTTTTCTCAAAGTAAAAATCATTTTTGATATCTTCATTCTTTCCTGAACAAATCTGTTATCTTGTTTTTTTTTTCGTTTCGAATACGGTTTACGCATAAAAACATTAATTCATAATTTGCATCTCGCTAGACCACTTACGAGAAAAAACAATTTATGTAACTTTCAACAGAAATGTATTTAAAATAATAATATTCAAACGAAAAAAATCAAAATTGAACAAATCTAAATACATTTTTTAATGCTAAAACAAAATTTCCCTGAACGCACAAAGAAATAAATCAAATCAGATGATCAAAATGTGAACCTCCTGCTAATATGCATGCCTCTGCTCTTTTTCTCATGCACTCCCGTACTCTTTATGAAATGCCGGGAGTGTTTCTAATAGTTTCGCAAGAAACTATGTTGAGATTCCTCAACTGCTCTTCAGTATGAATTGGTGTGTCGTAAATCAATGTTTCAAGAGGTCTCCACAGGAAATAATATAAACTATTGAGGTCCGGGGACCTAGGCTTCGCGACCTATCCAGTGATTATTGTAATTTTGGTTTGAAATATTCGCGCCTCAGAGCACTGAAGTGGCTTCCCGAGGTGCATAAACCACAGTCGATTTCATACTAAAATGGAAACATCTTCTATCAAAGCTGGCAATTCGTCTTCGATAAACTACTCAAATGATAAGGTTCATCCATCTAAGATACCTACACGATACGTACATTCTCTCGTTACCATAGAATCGGGTAAATAAGTTGCGATTGTTAACTTCAACCAAACAGAATTGCGGTATTCTGAAATTATATTCGAATTAATCTTCAATTTGATATAAAGAATGAACAATTCAGAAGATTCATTGGGTGACTTTTCCTGCAAGGAGCTCTGCATGGGGGACAAAAAAGACCCCTATACTGTGGTTATTATGCCATTCAACATCGCATGAAGAAAATAGAGTTAATTAAATAATCACCGCATATTCCAGCCTACACGTTAACGGAAAACTGCTCCTCGGAGACGGGATTCCAGGATTGCATGTAGGTTTCTCTTCAGTTTTGTATGAAAATTCTGGAAAAATTGGATTTATTGGTAAATCAAATTTCAGTATCAAATAATGGAATTTCATACACTTTTTGAAAAACCATAGGCAAAAATTCATCAGTAATGGAAAGTCGCGAGGTCGCGTCTGAACCCTTTGGATATAGTAGGGATATGATCAAAAGACATGGAGAATTTGAGAGATATATTCAAATTGTTCCCATTTTTTCGTGTACGTTAATCCGGGATCTTCCTCAATTGAATTCAAAACCGCCACCTCAATTTCTGGTGTTCTCACAGTACGTTGTACTCTTTTCAGATGATTATCTGGTTCAAAACTTCCCTTTTCGCACAACCTTCTATGAATGTTTGAAAATGTTCGTGCATCCGGAATATTTCTGTTTGGAAAGCGGTCTTCATACAACCGCCTGGCTTCCAGTGCGTTACCAACAGCAAGCCCATACATATTATAGACCGGGGTCGATAATTTTTGAAACCAGAAAAAAATAATAGTGGGATGGAACCCATTGGAAAAGGAAGAGAATATAACAAAAATCCCCAGAAACCCAGATATACCAATTTTTAATCGAATGGGACCATAATAAAAAATTCCTATCTTGGACCGCCATCTTGAATTTATAAATGTTGACTGCAAATTCATGATCTCCGACCCCCGAAACTCCCACATACTAATTTTTAATCGAATCGGACCATAATCACAAAACTTCGTCCGCCATCTTGAAGCCGTCATTCTGAATTTACTAATTTTGACAAAAAAAAATTAATTTCCAACCCTGAAAACCCCCACATATCAATTTTGAATCAAATCGAACCATCCTTACAAATCTCCTCCGCCATCTTGGAGCCGCCATTCTGTTTTTTCCTCCAACAAAAACTTCATTATTCATTGTCACCGGAATTATGAATATGTGCCAAATTTCAAATCAATCGGCCGACCAGAAGTCGGTCGAAATTCACTTCCAAGGTTTGACCCTAACGAACTAAACGAACGAACTAATAAAACTAAATAAAAGTTTGTAACTTGTAATAGTAAAAAGCGTGTGCTGTCAGTCCAAAATTTCCATTAAACTATAATTTATTGTGACCCCCGAAACATTTTTAGGAAATCAGTTTCTACATCATCGAATCAATTCCGATAAATGGCGTTTTGAGGACTTTTTTTAGTTTTCAGAGTTGGCCTTTTGGGGGAAAGTACATTGCTTACTTGTCGAAAGGCGAACATTAGGATATCGAAACATTTTGCCCTATAGGTCGAAGAAATGAATGGGTAAAATTGCCCTAAATGTGGTCCTTCCAACCGATTTATCACCTGAAATCATTCACATGGAACAAGTATTCTCTTGTTGACATGAAACCAACATGCCCTGGTACGTAATTCATCGTGATTTATCCAACAGAATGATTACCCCGTGATTACTTTGCAAATTGAAATTTCTACTCTCGTGCGAGAAATGTTCCCTCCATAGGTTCAATTTACATAATGACGAAACATAATAAACTCCAGCTAGTTTTCATTACGAAATTTGGTATAATTGAATCAAACACAGCGTAAGTTAAGGAGAAACACCGTAGGGTACACAATTTGCCAAACATGCCGAAGGAAAAGTTATGCGAATCCAAGGTAGGTTTTGATGAAAGCATTATTCAAAACTGTTGTGTGGGAGTTATGATATGGAAAAAGCCTCGTCATCCTCCAGGTGGAATTCTCTCAAATGCTCACTCAACCTTAGGGCTCCTTCATTATTCAGTATTGATGGAACGAGTTGCTGTTTGGAAAAGAGGTACAATACAGGAATCGATGATAAAACAATTGGGCCACTGAACAATTGAAAAACCTATACAGGGTGTCCCATACTCGATGGCCTATTAGACGTTTCTGGTGAACGGCACACAGGATAATTCGAAAAAATTGGATTATTGGCTAATCAGCTCTGTTCTATGGCTTCAAAATATTTTCAGCGCTGCGGCTTACATTGGAAAGTAGCTGCAACTTAGATTTTTTCAATAAGGCGCCCTGTATATTATTGCATTTTTTGCTTTGCGATCATCTTTGTTCAAAACTTTTCTATAGGTACCTATCTCAAGCGTTTTCGATAAATTCATTGATTTTCTTATTTTTTGTGCAAAATATAGCTTCAATTAAATTTTTATCTCGCACGGGGTTTGGACTCGAACAAAGGTAAAACTTTGGGTGTAGTTTACCAATGTTCTGTGCATCAGTTATATTGAAATGGAATTCGTTCTCCATTATACAGGGTCGTTCAAAATTTGTGATTTTTCCGATAGATACAAATATGGTAAAAAGTACATTATTTTTAAAGGTATTATCGAATATGCTGGAAGACAATTGAGATTCCTTTCAAATGATGTATCATGTTTCTATACCTAAATAGTCTGGTTTCTGAAATAAAAGCAAGTTTCTATCAAAAATTAAAATATCTGCATTTGAATATGCATTATTATCCATTTTCTATACTTTCTTCTGACAGAAACATCAAAATCACTGCTTGTCAACCTGAAAGTTTGTTTTGCTTTTTTCTGGTCACGGCAGACTGCTATCATTTTCAATTCCTAGTCTAACGAATCGAAATAGGTAATTTTTACCGATTGAAATGATTTGATTGAAAAATCAAATCAATCTGAAATACTTCGCTTCAAAATGTTCATACTTCTGAACTGAAACTTCTGAATGTGTTTATTTATTTGTGATTGTAAGAATTTTGTGTTCATATGAGCCCGCGTAATTTCAGGTTGTTTTGTGGAGAGTTGTATTCCTGTATAGCCGGCAACTCCTAATGGCTTAACGCACCACCGGTTGCCCACTATTATAATGTTTTATGTTTGCAATACGCTGCATTTGAAGGATTTTGGCAAACGTTTATTTTTACGCGGTAGGTCTGAGAAAAAACTATCAGCGTTAATTGGAACGTAGTTCCTTATCGCGCGTTGCGAACGGGGGCTAGACGGAATAAATTAAGACCAAAATTTGTAACGAAACTTTCGCTATGGTTGTAAGCCGTGCGGCGTGCGCGTGTTTCTCTGTCTGTCTCTCTCTCTCTCTCATAGAAAGCAAGCCAGTTATTTTCGTCTTTCTATTTCACATTGAACAGTGTGGTGTCGCGACGATTATTTTTGTTGAATGTATACAGGTTTTTTGCACATAATAAATAATGAAAAATATTAACAATAATGAATCCTGACAGTGTTTCTGCATAAGTTCCGGATATTGCTGATGGAGTTAGGTGAGTAGATATTTTATACAGACAAACGTAGTTCCTTATTGCGCGTTGCGAACGGGGGCTAGACGGAATAAATTAAGACCAAAAGTTGTAACGAGACTTTCGCTATGGTTGTAAGCCGTGCGGCGTGCGCGTGTTTCTCTGTCTGTCTCTCTCTCTCTCTCTCTCTCATAGAAAGCAAGCCAGTTATTTTCGTTTCGTCTTTCTATTTCACATTGAACAGTGTGGTGTCGCGACGATTATTTTTGTTGAATGTATACAGGTTTTTTGTACATAATGAATAATAAAAAATATTAACAATAATGAATCCTGACAGTGTTTCTACACAAGTTCCAGATATTGCTGATGGAGTTAGGTAAGTAGAAATTTTATACAGACAATAATAAATGCTTATGTATTTTTAGCAAGTACGCATTATAACCTCTCTTACTATTGTGCTAACAAGTCATACGCGTTATAATCTCTCCATTATTGTGTGTTCAACAAGTGTACGCGTCATAACTTTAATAAATTCAAAAGCTAATTATATTTTAATATTACCATATCAATGCGTATGTATTTAGCAAGCCGTGCGTGTTCTAACCTATACGCTGTTGTGTTTACGAAGTCGAGAGAGTATATATATATATATATATATATATATATATACACACTCTGTTGTGTTTACAAAGTCCCGCGCATCTATGACGTGTACGAAAGAATAGACAGACAGAGTGCATATAAATATATATATATATATATATATATATATATATATAAAATATTATTATAACTTAAAAAAAAAAATTATCACAATTCCTTCACTAATTAATCGAAAGGAACGTCGTTCCATCCTTGACACCTCTCAAGTTTTTTTACATTTATTTCGGACTTGGAGGCGGACATTTTTACGGATAGCTGAACAGGTTGTGCTCCTTTCTACGTTATGCAGCAATCTATTTGAATCATTGTTGTTGATATTGATCCATTATTATACATACATGTAAATATTGTTGTTGAATAATTCACAGTGGTCGCCTGGTCAATTAATAGTTCGTGGTTTTCTTGCTCATCGTATAACTAACTAGATATTCCCTTGAAAACTATATTACGTGTGTATTTTTTCACACTATATCCTGAAGTATGAATTAATAGTTGTAGAAACGAGCATACTCAGTTTCCATTACATCCAAAGATCTTGAATAAAGTCCCAGCAGAACCCGCAGTTCTATTTATCAGAAAAAGACCGTGACACCTTAGGTTTTATCGTACTTTTGAAGATACAGCTGGAACTTGAATTTTTCTCTAACTCTCAGTTTTGGCATAGATCATTCGAAAAAATGTCTGAGAAAATTTTAGAAATAGATATGACTCATACTCGAAAAAAAAGAGTTAGATTGGGGAGTAGAAACTGAAATGATATATACAGGATGATCTGAAAAATAATTGCTAATGTTTTTTCGAGTAGGACTGAAACCTATTTCCAAATTTTCTTGAGATATTTTTTCAATTAATCTTTGCTAATAGTGAATTGAATCATCTGAGAATTAGGAAAAAAAAAGTTTCAGCTGTATCTCCAAAAGTATGAAAATTTTTCCTGCGCTCCAGCGTGACTTTTCAAGAGAATATCAGAAGGAGATAAAAGTGGTAGGGAGCACGGGTGGAGGCCGCATTGAAGATGTGGACATTTCTCGCGTCTCGCGCTCCAGTGTGGCTTTGTTCAGGGGAATTGGGAATTCAAAATAAGGGATACTTCCTCTGGTGTCGATTTTGGAAACTATACATACTTACATTGTTTACTTTTCCAAATATTAATGTTTATAATATGATTTTAGCCATTGTATACCTAAAACTTGTCGAATCTCTTGTGATTGTTGAATTCTAATGTAATTCTTATTTACCTGTTGACTATTGTTTGTCCTCGAGTAAAAAAATGAGTGTTTCAAGTTCAAATCATTATTGTTGTGTACCTCAAAACGATCCCGTTGTACTGGGATAAGTTTTCATCGATTTCCATGGGAAAATGAACGTAACTTTCTGGTGCAGACTAATCTAGGATTAAGCAAGTTTATAGACAGATGATGGGCTCTTGAAGAAGAATCCAGTCCCTTCCCAAAATCTTGCTGTATCGTCTGTGGCCAAGATAAAAGTGAAAAAGAGAACCTTCAAAGAGAGTTGTGAGGAAAGAAAAGAGAGTTAAGAAGAGAAAAAAGAGGTATTATTCAACATACCGAAAACTATTCATACAGTAAGGAAAAAGAGTGACTATATATGTATATCTAGGTGATAAGGACACATTGTTTACTTTTAGAAACATTTATGTTCATATGATTTTTACCATTGTAGACTGTCGAATCTCTTGTGATTGTTGACATTCAATGAAATTCTGGTTTACCTGGTGAATATTCTGTTGACTATTGTACGTCCTCGATTGAAAAAATGAGTGATTCTAGTTGAAATCATTATTGTTATGAACCTCAATGTGACTCTCGGACAAAACGATCGCGTTGTATTGGAATGAGTTTTTATCATTATCGGTGAGAAAATGAATGTTACCTACTGGTGCAGACTAATCTAGGACTGAGAGAGTCTATTGACAGATGACGGGCTCTTGGGATCTTGAAGAAGAATACAGTTCCTTCCCAAAATGTTCCTGTATCGTGTGTGGCCAAAAAATAAAGTGAAAAAGAGAACCTTCGAAGAGAGTTGAGAAGAAAAAAAAAGACTTAAGAAGATAAAAAAGAGATATTATTCGATATACCGAAGATTATTCATATGAAGTGACTATTCATGTGTATCCAGGTGATCAAGACACATTTTCACACCATCTTGTTTGTTTTAAATGAAATAAAATAAACTGTTTTTGTTAGTTTTATTTTCAATCCGAACATTCACATATAATAATGTGTAACATTCCTTCAAAATAATTCATAATAATTCTCGATGACTTCACTAAGCTGTCCAGAAACATCGAAAAATATTTTTTTTGCAAGCAATTTCGAGCATACTTTGTCTCCTTCAAAAAGAGTTTTCGCGAATGATATTGTCTTGAGATTCAAATAAACCACTTCACTAGAGTCTTGAAATGAATAACATTACACAAAAAAACTGGAAAATTATACCAATTGGAAATATTTTCAGAAAAACTCCGAACACAAGTGTATAACTTCTGAGAAAACAGACAAACAATGTAAGTATGTCTGGTTTGAGTTTTTGTCCCTCTGGCGCTGGCATCTAATTTTGAATTCCCAATACTACAGTGAAATAGAGGAAGATAGTGAACACGGGTCGAGGCTGCACTAAAGGGGGGACATGCGCTCAGCGTGGCTCAAGGGGTAAAAGGGAAAATTGGATACGTCACTGAGGGGGTAGACATCTCTCGCGTCTCTCCTCCATAAGATCTAAAGTAGTGATGAGTCAGGCAGCCAAATAGATAGAGTGGGAGTATAAAGACTAGGCTCAACTAGGAAGTATAGGGTAAACCAGCCTCCATGTGGAGCATTACGAACTGCTACTGAGATTAGTCGCTTTGGTCGTCCGTAAAGCTTACATTTGATACCCCTTTCACACTACGATTAGTCAGGACCTGTCGCTTTGCACCCGTTTTCGAGCTTGCATACTACTACGTACGATACCCCCTCCGCATGAACTTTTTGGTTGCTACGTTGATGATTTCACCCCGCTTGCTTTAAAACACCTTACCCGCTTTCTTTGTATATAGTGCTTGCCAGTTGTTCAATTTGTTGTAATAACTTGAGGCTGCCATTAGCCACCCTGCCTGTTTTTCTTTGGTAAAGAGATAATATACCTGTTTATCCTGTTTATAGAATATAGTGTTTCATTTACTATGTTGAGTAGAATGGAATCATCTAGTGCGCAGTCGGCACCCAGGTTCGAAACCCAGTTGAGGGCAATTATATTGTCCGACCCCTGGAGTGTTCTCTCCACTGAGAGTGCCCGGAGCAAAAGTGGCCTTTTCCACTATAAACCAAAAGGTGGCGCCCGAGGCAAAACCGAGTTTAGTAAAATGCGCCAAAGTTTGTTTGTAGGGGGGAAGCCTCCTTATAATACATTTGTCATGCACACCCTAATTGGAACCCTTAGATTTCCTAGAATGTGGCTTTATCACTACTTCCCAATCAGAATTCCCCAGATTTCCGATATAATGTCTAGGGCTTGTTTTTCTTAACTCAGGAATAATTAATATATGGTTGTGGACAAACCAAACACTGGCTGATACCGATTGTAAAAAATTAGACTTATTTTTCGAATTATTGTAGAAAAACTCCAATCACTAGAATTCGAGAAAAAATGGTGCATAGACGAGCAGATGATACATTCCAATGGAATCGTGAAGATATACAAGGTGTTATGTAATAAGTGTCCGATATTTCACAGGACGATTCCTCAGTTATTTATAAGGTGAAAAGTTATCATAAGCATGGGTCCGCAAGGCCTTCATTTTTGATATAGAAGGTGTTGAAAATTTATTATTATTCTGTTTTTTCGTGAATAATTTTCAAAATAATGAGATTTGGACGAAAATTGGTATTTGGGAATTTTTTAATACGAGAAATTCAAATTTGATCTTAGTTTGGCCCTTAATTGTGGGGGGCGCCACCTACAGACCTTTGTCTCTTCTGGGGAGTCACAACTTTGTCGTGCATGTATGTATCACATTTTCTAGATGAAAAATCGATTCCTCTGTCATTTTCACATGCAAAAGTTATGTTTTTCAGAAGTCGCTACAAGCAGCCGTTTTCGAGATATTTTGATTCAAATTAATCGATGCATTCTTTTCATTGATTCGCGAACTCGCGAACGGCGACGTTAAACATTTCTAATGTTCTGGTATGGAAAATTTTAATTGATAATTTGTTATATCATTATCATATTCAAAGATGCACTACTCCCCTGTGACTTCCCGTTACGTATCAACTTCTGTCGTTGGTTTCTCCAATGCCTTATTCAAAATCCTTGATTTGAAAATCAAGTCCTGTTTACCGACGAAGCAAGTTTCTCACGCAACGCTATACGCAATTTTCACAACAAACATTTGAGGTCAGAGGAAAACCCTCGATACAGGAATCACATTTCCAAGAACAGTTCTCTCTTAACGTGTGGGCAGGAATCCTTGGAGATTATTTTATAGGTCCATTCTTTATTCTGGGAAGATTAAACGGAGAGATATATCGTCATTCTTGAAAAAGATTTGCCTATTTTACTGGAAGATGTGCCGCTCAGACTACGAAATGAAATGTGGTTTATGGGCGAGAATTTTGGGATCAAACTTCTTTCGGCAACCGTTGGTTAGGTTATGGAGTGCGTTAACCATGCCCCCCCCCCCCCTAGGTCAGACCTTAACAGTTTGGGTTTTTCTGTGACGACATCTGAAATCCTCAATATACCAGACACATATCCGAAATGAAGAAGAATTGAGTAATCGAATAATTAAAACTATTCAAAATGTGCGAATCAATGAGGAGAAGATTGGATGCGTGCATATTGTGATTTTGATTTATATCTAGTGTTCCGTTGTTTATTGTTGTTTGAAAACTAGCGTTTGAAATATTTCTATGTTGAATAAAAAAAAGGTTTCCATATTGTTTCACTCTTTGAGAAACACATGCATCGATTAATTTAAATGAAAATATCTCGAAAACGGCTGCTTGTAGAAACTTTTGAAAAGCATATCTTTTTCACGTAGAAATAATGGAGGAATCCGATTTTTCTTCTAAAAAATACATACATGCACGATAAAGTTGTGACTCCCCAAAATAGACAAATACCTGTAGGCGGCGCCCCCTACAATTAAGGGCCAAACTAAGATCAAATTTAAATTTCTCATACAAAAAAATTTTCAAATACCAATTTTTGTCCAAATATCGACATTATTTTGAAAATAATTCATGATAAAACAAAATAAACATAAATTTTCAACACCATGTGAATCAAAAATGAAGGCCTTGTGGACTCATGCTCATATATTTTGCAGCTTTATAAATCTGAGTCGTTTAAAGAATTATAATAAATTATAAAACAAACCTAATCCATGTGGGATGAAGGCATTTTCATCGTGTAGAGTCGGTGGATTGGTTTATATGGAAAACATGAGCTTGTTATGAGAAATTACAAATTGTTTTCTTAAAATTTTTTCACATCTCTTCCCATAATAAAAGTTCTGAAGAAAGAAAAAGTGTGCAGGAACTATAAGAAAGGATCAGACTGTGAGTTGTCCGACGCCTGTAAAATCTCCAAGGTCTTGCTTGCACAGATGAAGGGTACTATACGTAAGATCTAATAGGTCGAGTACAGAGAGGCTGAAGAGCCATATCGTAGCCCCTACAATCTACAAGGACCTCCAAAGAGATTAGAGAGGAGAAAATGCCTATCCCGCCAATCGATGGTGAAAAATTTATTTATTTATTTATTTTATTTATTTATTTGGTACACCATTCAACAGCCGAAGCCAATTACAGAATGGGAAATATACATTCAGGAAATGTTGTTTGAGGAAAGGGGAGGTAAAATGTATTACTATTACGTACAGGTACATGCAACTTTATATGTGAAAGTAAGTATGGACAATTAATTATAGAGAAAATAACCTTGTGCAAAAATAATATACCTAGGTATTTACGACGATTGTCTAGAGAGTGAACCTGGAATCTCAAAAGTAGCACTTCATGCGGAATACCTTGGTTTGGATAGAATCCATCACACTTAAAACTAATGTACTTCAAGAATCTTCTCTGAATATTCTCTAAATTTATGACGTGTATGTTGTAACAAGGATTCCACACGACACAGCAATACTCAAACCTTGATCTCACAAGCGCATTGAAAAGGAGTAAGTAAGTGTTGATATCAGAAAACCATTTGGAGTTTCTAATGATGAAACCGAGGATTTTGAAGCCATTTGAAACAATTGTATTCACGTGATGAGTGAATGTGAATTTTTCGTCAAAGATGACCCCCAGATCTTTGAATTCTGCCAATTTTTGCAAGATGTTTCCATTTATTGTATAAGGATATTCGGTGGGTGATTTTTTGTGACTAAAGGAGACAAAATTGCATTTTTGAATGTTGAGAGAAAGTGAGTTCGCTTCACACCATAAATCTAATTTTTGGATATCTTTTGTAGGTAACTGCAGTCGTTCACATTGGAAATCTGACGAAACAATTTACAATCATCTGCATATAGTAGAATTTCAGAGTCTAACTCAAGGCAAATGTCATTTATAAAAATAATGAATAGCAAGGGACCTAATACAGATCCCTGAGGAACACCAGAGGTGGCTATTATTTCGACAGATTTAAAACCGCGGTATTGAACTCTTGAACGTCTTTCGGTTAGATAAGACTCCAAAAAAAGTGTAAGGTTGTCAGTCAAACCAACCGAACTCAGTTTTTTGAGAAGTACACCATGGTCAAGCCTGTCGAACGCCTTTGAAAAATCTGTATAAATGACATCAACCTGGGAAGACATATCCAAAGCTCCTGCTATGTATTGAGTAATGCATGTAAGATTACTTGTGGTCGAACGACCCTTAACAAATCCATGCTGATTATCGACAATCTGACATCTCACATGTGCATATATAATATCATATAAGATCATTTCGAAGAGTTTACTGAAGTTGCATAGTATAACGATTGGTCTGTAATTTTCAATCATATGTTTGTCCCCCTTTTTGAGAACAGGACATATTTTACCATATTTCCAGACATCCGGAAAACAAAGTGTTGTCAGTGCTAGATTGAAAATGATGGATAAAAGGTTTAGCGAAGCTGACAGCACAGTCTTTCAGGAGAAATGATGGAATACCATCAGGTCCCGTTGTCATTTTTGGTTTACATTTTTTTAAAGACTTCAGCACATCATCTTCAGTTATATCCAAGTCTGTATGACATCGGCAAATAATTGTTTCCAACATTTTCATGTTCAGTGGGACTTTGTTGAATGAGGATTGAATTGTTGAAATGTCAAATATATGTACCATTTTGAGGTTCATTGAAAAAAAACCCTTGATTATTGATGTGAAAATTACCCTTTATTTGATATGGATATGACGAAAGCTATTGCAGGATACTATTTATATACTCTTTCATTTTTTGCACGAAATGGATCGTTCTATCTAATAGAAAACCTTTGATGGACTTTTATCACCCAATACATCAAATTTCCTTTCAGAAATTCGACAGTCAGGAGCACACTACACTTCCACCGCCCCGACGCGATATCGCTCATCAAACAAAAAGTGCCGCCCCGCTGTCGTTATTTATGGCCATTCATCGGTCCCAATTTATATTCTGTTTAGAGTGTCGCCTCCCCAGCAATTAACACTAAACGGTCTTAAATTGTGCATCGTTGATGGCCTAGACTGAGATTGCCTCGCCTCAAGAATACCAAATTTGACCGTGTTGCTTCCTTGGCTGGATAGTAATTGTTAATTAATAGTTAAATTGGTATGCTGCTCTGTGAACTCTGGAATTGGATTTATTGAAATTATATTAGGGGACTTGCGGATGGAAAGTGGCTGGCTAACCGAAAAGTTCTGGTGTGACGCACTTGATTCCGTGTAACTTTCGAATTTAGAGTTCATTTCCGTTCCTATAAATCTTGTGGTTTGCTCAAAAACCACTAACCCCACCTAATTTGCTTTCACCCGTGGCTTCACCCGGAGATTGCCATATTAATGATTTTGATCTGCTAAAAAAAACATTATACAGGGTGAGTCAGAATAAATCTGACAAACTCCGACTACAGATTCCTCACCTCATTTCGAGGTGAAAAGTTGCAATCAAGGTATGTTTTAAAATGCATCCCCTCTGAGATACAGGGTGTCGAAAGTAAGAAAAAAATCAAGTTTTAATTTGTTTTCTCCAAAATTCCTGAAGGGAAAAATTTTAAACTTGGTACACTAATCAGAGTTAATCAACGTGATAATTTGAAGTTATTACTTTTTATTTTTGTATACCAGTGGCGTAGTTACGATGGTATGCGGTCATATGTTCCTTCATATTTTCTTGGGACAAGTGAATGGAGAAATGAGCGTTTGACATCAGTTCGGCTCATCGATACTAGACCTAAAAGTTTCTGAGATAATTGAGAAAAACTCAAGATATATCCTTAGTAGAGACATAATCGCATAATGCTAATTTCTTACAACATATCGGAATATGTGTCAACCTCCTGAACATTCGTGTCAACCTCCTGAATCGGAAACATCAGAATCACAATAAGACCAATAACTCCATTTTTTCATTCATCATATTATTTGATCGAATCGATGTCGCGGATTCACTGATATATTAGCATACTTTCCTGCATATGATTGGTTTGGCAGATCATCGGACAAAATACTCCAGAATCAATGAGAAGAAGATTGGATGCGTGTCCATACAGGCAGCAGGTGGACATTTCGAATATTTTAGTGATTTTGATTTAGATTTATATCTAGTGTTCCGTTGTTTATTGCTGTTTGAAATTTGGCGTTCAAAATGTTTCTGTATTGAATTAAAAAAAAAGTTTTCAAAATTGTTTTACTCTTGACATCGATTAATTTAAATCGAAATTTCTCGAAAACGGCTGCTTGTAGCGACTTTTGAAATACATACCTTTTTCACGTAAAATGATAGAGGAATAGATTTTTTCTCTAGAAAATTTGATACATACATGCACGACAAAGTTGTGACTCCCCAAATAAGACAAAGACCTGTAGGCGGCGCCCCCTACAATAAAGTGCCAAACCCAAGCAGTATTACAGTGACGGAAACTGATACTGCAACTTCGACTAGGTGGTTCTCACGTTATCATAACTTGATCAACTATTATACACTAAGAATAACTAAAATATTATATTTGTATGGTTGTAGTCACGTTATTCCCATCTATGATAGCCACTCCACAGTTCTATAACTTATTAGTGTCATTTGAGGTGTCAACATTATGGTCACTGAGCAAATCACTTTGAAGGTTTTTAAACTTGAAAGTGGAATATAACCGTTGTGGTAACTATCCTGTACCACTTAAATATCACTTAGAAGCCACAGTCACTTTCAAGAGAGTATGTTGATGTTTTGGTAACTTCCATAAAACCTTCAATGTGGCAGACAGTTGATTGTGATATGTGGTGATGGTTGCCACGTTCTTGCCATCACCATAATTGATAGCCACAGTACAATAACCTTCAAAATTCCCCATTCCGCGCGATGACAAAAGTTACCTGAGTTTTCTCAAATTATTTTATTGTGGACAAAAAGTTAGTTTAACCTGTTACGTGAAACATGAATGATATTTATTCAATATGAAATGAGTTATGCGTTTTCAATGGACAATTTTCCGCGATTTTGAAGTGACCGTGGATTGGTCCGTGCGATGACGAAAACTAACCTAACTTTTCTCAAATTATTTTATTGTGACTTACAAAAAGTTCGTTTTACCTGTTACGTGAATGATATTCATTCAAAATAAAATAGGTTATGCATTTTCAATAGCAAATTTTTCTTGATTTTGTATAAAAAAGTTCATTTAAATAGATCGGATCTCTGACTTGTGCACCTGCTTAATATTTATACCTCAATTGTTAATTCTGTTTGCATAAATGCCATCATTTTCATTACTTGTTAATTGATCATTGTTACTTGATAATTGTTGATTGGAGCTGCATAAATCCACTAGACTTGCTACATGTCCTTTTTCAACAATTAATGAACATGTACCCGTATTTTCGAGGTTATAACTTTGAAGTGGCAGGTTATAATAGGCCGACGTGTTCAACCCTTTTAAGGGTATGGGACCTATTGTAATTTGTAGGTTATAACTTTGAAGTGGTGAGTCATGGACCTGCGACGTGGGTGCCACTTTCCAGTGGTGGAAAAGTTAATAATTCAGTTTATCTGGGCACTTCATGATGGCAGGAGCTTTAGAGTGGTATATTTACACTTTCTGACACTTTAAAGTTATATTCTCCAAAAGCCGCCATATTTACAGGAATATGCTGGGTCGCCATTATTAGAGAAATGATCAAAATATTCAATGAAGATTCATTTGTCGTCAGCACTGCATAAAACGTAGTAATTTATCACGTAAGTATTTGTTTCAACTAACCAAGATTGATAAAACAATGTTTGAGGGATTTAAGAACATAATTTGAGAGGCGAGTTATTTCCAAAATTATAATGTTTTCTTTAAATAAAGAATATTCAGATGGCGCGTGCTCACAATCGAGCTAGAACACCCATATTTCACATTAAACTTTCAATAGTTTTAATTTTATCCCGATCAGAAGTATCCAAATTCAATATACTTACGCGTATGTATGTTTATATGTTATATATTTTTATAGTTGATCGAGTATTAGAAATGGATCAGGCAAAATGGAAGAATGAGGAACATTTATCATAAAAATATGTTGTTGAACAGAGATCGAGCTACATATTATTTACACAAACGCAGTCAGTTGTTTAACGTGTCTAGTGTCGGCCACTACATATCCACGTTTTTGCCAGGTGACCACAACGTGGTTGGAATGTGGCTATATGAGATCCAGGAACGTGGATCGGAAGGTAGCAGCCACCAAAAAAGTGTTCCCCATTTTGGTAGCCGTGATATTACGTGGCAGTGGTTGTGGTCAAACACCTCAAAGTTTTTCCGAATCGTGGTCGCTACGTTCCGTACACTAAAAATGCTACTTGGGAACTGAGATCAAATTTGAATTTATCATATTAAAAAATCCCTTTATATCAATTTTCGTCCAAATGTCGACTTCATTTGAAAAACTATTTACGAAAAACCAAAATAAAAATGAATTTTCAATACCCTGTATATCAAAAAGGAAGGCCTTGCGGACCCATGCTTGTATAAACTTTCCACCCCATAAATAACCTGTAGAATATCGGACACTTATTACATAACACCCTGTATATTTCTAGGGAACATGTACCAATTTAAAAAATAAAAATTTAAAGTGATAAACAAATTTCATTTTTTAACTTTCAATTTTTTGTAATTGTCCAGTTATAAAATTAGTATCCAGATGATAAACAATAAGGGCTGCCATGATAGCTGCCTTGAGGAACCCCGGTTGGACTGGAGAATGACTGCAGCCCATTAATGGAGACAGTTTTATTTATAAACGAAGGATTGGGTCCATGGTTTCTCAAAGTGGAGTGGCTAATTTTAAACGTAAGAACAACTCGAAGTCGTCTCCACGTAAATGTTTTATTATGCAAAGAAACATTTTTCAGACCTCTATAGGTCCATCTTCAGTCTAACTGTAAGATATATTTTATGTAAAATATGTATAATGAGGTGTTATATAACTTACATGTGGGGAGGAGAAAACTACATATTGGGCGAAAGTTCAACCCTGGATGGTATGAGCTAAACAGGGAGAAGTTGCCCCTTATTAAAAGAGTAAACCATAATAATCTGCAAAATGATTATGTAGATATAATTTGACTTCCACAGTTTACATGAATAATAATAATAATATGATAAATTTATTCACTCACATAATAATATAAGCAATACAATACGTTATAATAGAAGTAGTATAAGATAATAATAATGAACACTCCACTAGAACGTCCTATTGAATATCACACGACAGGCATTAATGAAATGGATAGTGGATAACAAATACTAAATAGTAAAATAAATAAATGAATGATATGATGAGTAAATACTTGTTCCGAGACAGTGTAGCAATTAAAAAATATAAATATAAAATATAAAAATATAAAAAATATAAAAAATATAGAAATATATACTGTAATAACTGAATAATTTATAACAGAACACAATAAGATTTTTGAAATTAAAGCAAGAAACAGTAGATTCATTCAACATTGACTCCTAGAATATTTGAATTTGGATCAATTTGATCTGGAGATTGGTTGCACGGGAGATGCGATATGGAAACAAAATACTTACCTATCCGGATACCTTATGAAATGAAACTTTATTCAATTATATTTTCGTGAATGGATTGTAGAATAAAATTTATCATCTTCAACGAGGAGCGGCGACTGAGACATTTGACAGTGTACTCGTTGAAGATGATGTTTTTCCTCATACTGAATTTATTTCAGTCCATTTATGTGATTGTGAAAGTCAAATTATGCATCTACATAATATATTTGCACAGTTTATCATGGTTTACACCCTTAATAAGGGGCAACTCTCCCCTTTCAGTTCATAGCATCCAAGGTTGAACTTTCGCCCAATTAGTCTGATTAACAAGTTAAAAAACGGGATTATTCTTGTTCCCGGTCCTGAAAATATGTGCGATAACTCATTCGATTCGGAATGACGTCTAGAAAATTTTTTGTAGTAATAACCGCACATTAATGGAATTGAAAAATGAAAAAAGAAAAAAAAATTTAGTGTTTTTTAATTGTTTATAATAGTTTTTTATATTTCGTTTGTTTAAATCATTAATAAAAAAAATGTTTTCTTAAAAATCATAATTGGCATTTCTCTATAGGTTAAGAAAAAAATATATTTTTTTTATCAATAATTCCATTGTTTATTGAGTTAACAATCAGTTATAAACAATTTGTGACCCTGTTTATTTTTTCCTGAAAAAAATTGTCTTAAGTTTTAATGACATTTTTGAATATTACAATTTTTTTCAGTAGTTTGTTATATATGGCAGTTTTTGTATTTTTTTTTACTTCCAGGAGAAAATAAACCGAGAGTTTTAACAAATTGTTAACTTAATAAACAATGAAATTATAGAAAAAAAAAATTTTTGATAACCTATAGAGAAATACCAATTATGATTTTTAAAGAGAAAAATATTTCGTAATTATTTAAACAAACGAAATATAAAAAAAAGATTAAAAGGAATTGAAAATTTATTTTAATCATCATTTTGTCTTGACAATAAAATGGTAAGAATTTTTTTTTTTTAATATTATACTTAACTATTTGTTTATTAACAATTTATTAACAAATGACGTGAACAATATTTTTCCTACGTTAATTAATGCCATTGTTAGATGCAAAAACAACTGTCCGATAACATTTGTCGACAGTTTTTTTTAAACATTTTTTTAATATTTCAGTTTTTGTTCATTTAAAAAATTATAACAAACAGAATATAAAACTTATAAAACAAAATATGAACTTTTATCACGTGATCCTGTTAAGTATGTATATAAGAAGGGCTCCAGGAAGCCAAAAATTTATAGGTCAGCTATTTAAACTTTTATGTCGACTTTTGTAAAAACAGAGTGGATAAAAATTAGTTAATTAACAATCGTATAACTTTTTGAAAAATCGACATAAAAATGTTTTTCCAACGGGGCTTCATTCTTTCTAGTGTTCTGATGACACCATCATTTTTTCAAATTTTTAAATTGATATTTAATACTATAAAAAAATTATTTTGTGTGATATACTGTCTCCAGCGATGTTGCGCTCATGCCGTAACGGCCGCGAGGAGACCTATTTTCGGCGTTGAATAAAAATTATAAATAATAGAGATATAATTCAATAGTTTTTGAGTTATTGACAAAAAACTGAATATATTTTTTTTTCATCTTATTTTGTTAATAGCAATGCCAAATTTTTTATATGCCAATAAATGCTTGAGATACATTTTTCAAGGCGTCATTCCAAATCGAATGAGCTATCGCAAATATTTTCAGGACCGGGAACAAGAATTAACCCGTTTTTTAACTTGTTAATCAGACTTAATATGTAGTTTTCTCCTCCCCACATGTAAGTTATATAACACCTCATCATACATATTATTTTACATTGAATATATCTTACAGTTAGACTGAAGATGGACCTATAGAGGGTCGAAACATGTTTTTTTTCATAATAAAACATTAACGTGGACACGACTTTGGGTTTTTTCACGTTAGAGTTTAATTTATGTCTGTGATGTATGGCAACTTGTCCCTGAATAATCCTTTCACTCGATGGATACCAGATCGTATTTAATGAATTTACAGTTGGAGCCGTGACTCATTTAAACAAAAGTTCGTGTAGTTGGAACTTCCAGCGTTTCTCTACTTTTCCAAGTAATCACCCACTGACGAGTTATCGCAAAACTCGGAAAATCCTCATACTCATTATGAACGGCACCGTTTGCCATTACAGCAACCTACGTGTTGAACAACCAAATTGTTTTAAAGCGTCGTCTTAATTTCTTCATATGGATGCAGGCGATAATGCGGATAATGCAAGCCATAACTTCAGCTCGGGATTAGAGCTAGCAGCACGACTTTGCCTCTCTGACACGGCGCATACCAATACCTCGTAATGAATGCAGTTTCGCGGAATTTATGGCGCAAGGCGCACATACACCTCACCGAACTTGGGAAATGTAGGTGCAAGTGTCCGAATTATATTCTTACTGACTCTTGCGCGAATTTCTGCTGGTGTCCATGGGGGAGTGCAATATATGTTGATAAATCTTTGAAAAAAAAGCCTGTGGCTCTCGACTCTTTTCATATTAAATTGCATTGTGAGGTTTATGGAGTGGAACTATAAGTGTAAAGCGATTTTCTAGGGTCGGGAATAATAACTATTATCCCTAGAATCGTTAATTCCTTTATGACGCGTGACGCCAAGACACTTTTGCAGACTATTTTGAAAAACAACTTTCACCCTCGAGCACCAGATTTCATTTTATTTCATTTCATTTTATTTATTAATTTATTTAAGTAGTACACCACAGAACGCATGAAATTCCAAATGGTACATAACTCACATAACTAAACATAGCAATAAGAAGAAAAAAAAAGTATAAAGAAGGAAGAAGTATATAAAATCATAATGTAGGGTTTAATAAATAACAGTAAAAGATCAGGTATTTTGCTTCGATTTCGAAGTGGCTGGAAGCTTGAAACTATTAAATGACAGATTCATGATGTCTAAAGAGAGAATATTTCCGTTGTAATTCATTAGAAGTTTGGTGGAAAGCGCATTGCTTCCATAATTAGTGCGATGATTTTGCAGGTAGAAAAACTGACTGTTTCTAGTATTGCGTGGATTACCATGAATGAACAGCTCCCTAGAATTTCAGAGCAATCAATCAGGCAATTCAAAATTTCATAAAGGAGGTTGACTATAGAGAGCCTGGTATAAGAGTTCAATCCATGATGAGACAGGGTCATTTTATAAATTATATAATTAGTGAATCTACCCTGAACTCTTTCAAGTCTTTCTTTGTGCACAAGATATATTGGGGACCAAATAATGCTGTTGAATTCTACAATACTACGGACCAATGATTGATATAAAGTTTTTATCGCTTCGATATCACTCATATTTTGAGTTTGTCTTTTCATGAACCCAAGTATTCTCAGAGCTTTATTGCAGATACTATTTATATGATCAGTAAAACTGAGAACTGATTGCAGATCAACATCTGCGATAGAATAATCACATATGGTGGGGGTTTGTTTTTTATAGAAACGCATCACTTTGCATTTTTCCACATTGATATCCAACAGATTAAGTTCGCAGTAATTGCAGAAATTCACTAGGTCTGTTTGAATAAGTTGGCAATCATGTGAGGAAGTAACTTCGCTATGAAATTTAAGATCGTCCGCGTAAAGTGAAACTTTAGTGTTTTGAAATATGTTGGTATGTCGTTAATAAATATGAGAAATAATATCGGACCAATGCGGGAACCTTGGGAAACACCAAAAGTTACTTTAATTTCATTGAGACACTTTTGGCAATTTTTACATATCGTGTTCTTTCACTCAAGCATGAGCCAATAAGTGCCAGGAAGTTGCCAATCACTCCGTATCCCTTAAGTTGAGCTAACAGAAGCTTGTGATTGGCGGAGTCAAAAGCCTTGCACAGGTCATTCTGAAAAACACCCAAGTTGATAGTCTTAGGACGACCTTTATAAAAACCATGTTTATTTTCTGAAATACTATGTTCTATAAGTTTCGAAGAGTTCGTCAGTTAGTATGGATTCATAAATTTTAAGGGATGCTTGGAATCTTGGAAATGCTCTATAGATATATAGATCTTTATTTAACTACGTTATGTTAAAAAACATTTGTAGCAAGTCAGGTGCCAAGTAAATAAATACAGAAAATAATAATGTATAATGTACAAATTCACAATTAAAATACAATAACAATAGAAATAAAATCATGCGTGTACACATATGTAGACATTACGATATACCATACACATAGTATGGTGTTAAGATAGTTGGATCAAATCACATCCCGGGTGGGTCGGCCATGTACTCAGCGATAGTGTGCAGTATCACTTTGATAGAGTTTTTAAACGTAGCTTGGTTTTTGTTTTTTAGTGTGGTAGGAAGTATATTGTAAAGATCAACATTTATTGAGTTTTTGAGAGACTTATTGTATTTAAATCTTTGAGACCTGATCAGATTCGCGTTGCGTGTATTATAGTCATGGTAATTTGAGTTAGTCAGGAGTTTTTTATTTTCATGAATCTCGAGCAAAGTTTGATAAATGAACAGAGTTTGTAGAGGCATAATACTGAGTTGGCAGAATAATGGCCGACAAGAATCCCTATAACCCGCACCACAGATTGTTCTTATGGATGGCTTTTGAATTTCAAACACTTTTTCAGAGTGAGAAGAATTTCCCCGAAGGGTCAATCCATAGCTGATATATGATTGGATAAGAGCAAAGTACGCAGAAAGAAGGGTATTTTTATCAACAAACGATTTCAGTTTTCTCAGAAGAAAATTGTGAGTACTCAATTTGGAACAGGTATTTCCGATGTGTGGTTCCCAGCATAAACTATCGTCAATAGTTTCCTAAAAGTTTAGCATGGTCACCTACTGGTACTTTATTGTTTGTCGAAAAAATTATATGTTTTGTCTTATATTTGTTTAATTTTAATAAGTTGTGGGTAAACCATTCTTGGGCGAGGTTTTCAGCTGATTTCATCGGATTTAATAGCGACTCATAACTGTTTTCAGAGCTTATAAGAGAGCTATCATCAGCAAAAGCTATACCTTAATGAAGCAACATATGACAAAAAAAATCATTGGTATGAATTATCAATAGAAGTGGCCCCAGAACCGAGCCTTCGGGTACGCCTGTTTCAACCAGATCAAGCTGAGAGGTTGTTTCATTGATAGTAACATATTGACTCCTATTCTGGAGATAAGACTCAATTAGTTTTAAAGATACTCCTCGTACTCCATATTGGGAGAACTTATTCACCAGGATATTGTGAGAGACACAGTTGAAAGCCTTGCTTAGGTCATATAATGTTACACCTGTTAGTTTACCCTGTTCAAAGCCCTCGACTATCTCTCTCACAACCCTTGCTATTGCATGAGTAGTGGATCGTTTTTGACGGAATCCAAATTGATTATTGCTCAATAGTTTCTCAAAATATTTGTTCAACCTTTGCTTTAATATGATTTCAAAGATCTTACCAATGTAGGGTACAATAGAAATTGGCCCATAGTTCTCAGGGTTTTCTCTATCGCCCTTTTTGAAAATAGGTATAACTTTGGTGAGTCTCAGCTCGTCAAGAAAAATACCATCCACAATACATGTATTGAATAAATCAGTGAGAGTAAAAAGTAGAGAGGAATTTCTTTGATTATTTTGCTGTTAAGTTCATACATGTCAAACCAGTAGGTATTCTTCAACTGGCGAATAGCATTTTCTACCTCATGAGGGAAAATAGGTTCAAAGAAGAATGAGCCTGGCATTTTGGGCTTCAACGAATGAGGAATTGATCTATCATAATAGTAATTATGATCGTTTAAAGGCAACTGTCAAATAATTATATCAGCGACCTGCGAGAAATAGTTGTTGAGATGATAAACTTTCAGATACATTTTTGCTGGAGTGTTTGTTTCTTTCAAAATTAATAAGTTTTCAGCTGTCCCTTGTTTTATTAGAAGAATTATTCAAGAAATTTTCGAAAGATTTTTTCTTTGTAGATTCAATTGCATGTTGGTCTGGTCATTTGTTTGTAAGTATCATTAAAAGTTGTATTATTTGTGGAGTCACGAATGATTCTGATAGTTTGCAGTGTGTTTCTCATTTTCCTAAGATCGTCGTTGAATCATTTTATGGGGTTTCCTTTTTTGCCATACGTTTTAGATAAGGGAAAATGGGACACGGAAAGCTCTTTGCGTGTATGCAGTATAAATTTAGCTTTGTCAGAGGCCGTTCTACAACTGTAGTATGGGTCCCAACTTGTGTTTTATAAGGCATTTTTAAAGTTTCCCATGCCAGCGGAAGTTTTTTTTTTCTGAGGTTTTGTTTGGGAGTTACAAAAAAAAACGTTTTCAATGGTGATATATTGGGCATAGTGGTCAGAGAGGCAAGGATCAATAATGCCACTCTCGTATGTTTCACTATCAAGATTCGTGAGGATGTTGTCTATACAAGATTTAGAGCCGTTATCAACCCTGGTATATTGAGATTTGGATACATCTAGACCTATAATTCTTAATACCACTTTTACTGCCTGATCTGAAGATTGGAGATAGATGATTTTTTCCATGCATTGGGGAAAATTCCCTGGTCGAAGGATTTTCAAAAGAGGATTTTTAAGGGCATAGATATAGAGTAGCAGCAATTATTCAAAAAAATAGGAGGAATCCCGTCAGGACCTGCACTTTTATTTTTGTCTAAATTCATTAATTTATTATGAATTTCGTTTTCTGTAAAGGTATGATTAGAAAGTAAATTTGCGTGTTGACCAAAATAATTATTTTCCATATTTGGAGGCTCTGGCTCTTTGAAACAAGACTGAAAGTGTTCAGCAAATGCATTCGCAGTGTCCTGGGGGGTTTCAAAACATTTGCTATTGATTTCCATTATCTTTGGCAGACCGTATTCTTCTTTCAGGGAGTTTACATAAGACCAGAAATATTTTATATTGGAAATCATCATATGTTCAGTGTTAGAAAGATGAAGTGGGTAGCACATGTGGTACTTTGTTTCTTTTCGAAGATTCGGGAATTCTTGGTAGTCTTCGTCAGACCCAGACTTCTTGAATTCCTTGAGAGACTTATTTTTGCGTTCAATTGGCTTGTTTCTGTGACGATTTGGGACATTTTGATAGAGATTTGAATTTCTGTGGGACGAACTATTTGGTGCCCAATAATGATAATTCATAAAAAGCTTCAACGGCTTCTTCAATCACATAAATCTTGGCTTCAGCTGTCCAATCATTATCATGAAGAAAGTCATTCAATCCGATATAATCGTCTTTATGAAAAAGACATACTTTTTCGAGTACATTGTGATTTGAGAGCTGTATGTTTGTAAAATCTAAATCAAACTCTAAAATGGGATGATATAAATCTGTTGGGTGGTTGCTAAGCAGACTAGAGGATGCTTGTTTTGTATTAATCAGTATTTTATCAGAGAAAACTGAGTTTAAAATTTTCCCTGTGCTGTTGGTCACATAATTGTATTGCTGTAGATTCATGTATGAAAATTCATACAGGACAAGTTTTTTCACGTTGATCCGTATGATAGTTAGGTATGAGGATTTTATCCTCATATGACCATGAAATGTGTTGTAGATTAAAATCACCTAATATAATGAAAGTTTCACCAACAAAGTTTTTTTGACACTCTGGAATTTTCAATAAAGCTCCTGTAGATTTCGGCACTTGAGTCAGGTTTGATATATTATTTATAGTGGTTTACTCCAGTTACCAGGGGTAGCAACATGTGGAGAAACGGAATTTCCAGGGGTCTGGTTTCTTGACTCAATTGAAATTTCCAAAGGTCTGTAGGCTTCAATTACAGCCTTTGGGACTGGACTCCGTTTGCCCAGATAGTCAGACAGTCTTGTCTTTATCTTAACTCAAATACTGGTCTGATCTTATAGTTTATAGGCTTGGAAAGGGTGAGGTACTTTCCATAGAAGTTTACAAATGGTAACACAATATAACAATTTTATTTAAACTTCAACTCATTCAATTTTCACGATTTGAATTTATCACACTTCAACAATATATTTTATGCAATAAATTGAACAGCTGAACCGAAATTGATCAGTTATGAGTTCCAACAATAACTTACAAAATTTAATTACCAAATTATTTGTGAGATATCTCATTCATCTTATTTTGTCACCCAAAAGACCAATTCTCCAATTTTTTTCACAATCTAAGTTAGGAAAGTGATTTTTCTGGTGTGCGTGGGAATTTAAATCCGTCCACCTTGATTTCATTACTCTATGAACTCGTCTCACTATAAAAACAAAACTTTACGGCCTACTCGTAATATTTACTTTGAGCTTCGAGGAAAGAAAAGAGAATCACTTTGATATCTCGACCCAACCTTTGTCAAAGCCCAAACAATGGTGTTCTCACACTCCTGATCTACAACTATCTAAGTACCAACTCAGCAGGAAGCAGTTATATGGCTAGGACTCTGCGAACGAAACATCAACGTGTATTACTCACTAGATTCATAATTACTTTAACATAGGAAATTCGAGTATCTTATAAAACCACCTTCAGGAACTTTCCCCTGAATTAAAAAGCCCCAATATATTAGTCTTATTATCAAGTTAAGATCAGAAGCGTTGCTCTGCAAGTATTTTGAAAGAAACAGAAAAAAATTGTTAACTTGAGATCTAATTTATTGTTTGAAGGTTATAGACAATGTGGTTACATGATTACTCCCGTTCCAGACGTCCATCGTCTCAATTGATTTAAAAGGTTGTCACGACGTTTCGAATGCTTGGTGCGGATTTCATCGCCTATTCTCTCAACGTTCACATCGAGGAAGGGTAATAAGGCACTGTTTTCCATTTTCATCGTGAATTTGATCGAATCCCTGATTCTGTTAATTCTTGAGAAGAAATCCTGTAGATATTTATCTCCGTGATTCCATATATGAAAGTTCATCAACCCAAACTTGTCAGTATTCACCTGAAGACGATTGCAGATACAGGCATTCGAAACATCGTGAAAACCTTTTGAATCAATTAAGACGATGACGTCCGAAACGAGGTAATCATCTAATATATTAACGCGCTAACTGCTCTCGTTTGGCCATGCATCACAACATGAGCAGCTAGAAAAACTGACCTATTGTGACCCTCGACGGAACCTGAGATCGTGATTCGAAGTGATATGAGTTTGAATGGTTCATCGATCTCGTGCTATAGGATATTGAAATTCCACAGCAGCAAAATGATGCAAAATGTCAAATTCACTATTAATTTCAAGACGCCATAAATTCTATTGAACTTTAAATACCTGCCAGAGTCAGAAATGAAACAGATGCCGGTGGCAATCCCACGGTAGGATTGTCAATACAAAATAAATGAAGTTAAGACGGTCAATTGGTGAGACAGACTGCTATCGTAGTGATAGGAATTATTAATCAATATTCTTGGTTCAACCACAATACCCCATGAATCAATTCGAAATAAAAAATAATACATAAATCGATTTATCGTGAAATCTTGGGTCTGGAATATTTCACACCTGTGCAAATCGTATGAAATATTTAACGAATGAAATGAAATAATCCGGCGTTTCGCCAATCTGATAAACTCAATAGGTTATCAACCACAGTAGGAGAAAAATATACATACAGGGCAAGATGGGCATAAATGTCTTGATGACACGATCAAATCTACAGGTTATCGAAGGATTTATACACAATATTTTACTTACAGGTACCTCACTACCCAAATCGAACTTTGGCATGTACTACTACTTTCTTGTCGACTCGCAGAACAATTGAAGTTACTTGTTCTTGAACTGGTGGGAAAAGAGAGCGATCCTATTCAAATCTCGCCTTTTATATCCACCGGATTCAAAAGAAATATTGGGCAAAAACCTAATGAAGAAAGATCCTCTTTTTGTCTGATTCACATAAGAACTGGACCAGAAAGCAACTTATCTTTCTGTCCCCTTATCAAAAAGCATACTACGTTTTTACCAATATGAATCTACCTTTTTCTACGCTTTTAGTGAAACAGGCAGAAAAGTATTTTAGTCTTTTTGTACAATGCAAAAGGCATATACTTTTTTTGCTCGGTTTTGTAATCGATCCAGACTTTGTTTGTTCACACTATTTTCTAAATAGGCGTTTTTTGGCCAATAATTTTTAAATAATAGGCATGTACCAAAGTTACTTCAAACTTTTGGTTAGCCGTTCTTAGTAACCGAGCTTGGAAAAAAGGCTTCGCACATTAGATATAAATGTTGTGATTATTACCGTCTATAGATCCTCTTCAATTGGAAATATCGATGTCACTATGGATAAAATGGAAGAGCCTTTCAAATAGCAAATATTATTAGAGGAGATTTCAATACAAATCATTATAGATTTATGGATTTGATCACAACTATGGTTATACGAATTAATTGATAAAACCATTAACAGAATTGATCCATCGCGTGGCATTGGACAATTTACTAGTTGACTCCGAAAATGAAAGAAGCTACTATGGAGTAGTATATATTTGTATATCTGATCATCGTGCTCAGTTCATCAAACTAATGATAAAATTTTGAACGTTATTATAGTCCATCCAATATCAATTGCAGAAGCTGTTTCTATAGGGAGCAAATGAAAACTCACTTCGCTAACACGAGCGTATATGCGAAGAAACGAAACGAAAAATAATCTGTACTACTTGTATACAGTCGCCGTCGGCACAAGGAGCCCGCTGGTCAACGTGGACTTGAGTAACTGCTGTCTGTTCTACAACCGATTCGTCTGGACCAATCAAGTCGGGCATCAATGCTTGCAGGTGTGGCTATACGATGGGAGGTCATAAATCACGCGTTATATTTGTGTTTCAATAGCTCTGAAAGATTAAAAACCAGCAGCGTCTGTGGTCTTGGTGTGTGCCGATCGAAATACGTTTTAGGATATTCTATCAAACAATGAAAGAAATTGTTTTTCTTTCTTGATGTATTTGTAAAAATAAAAACTTTTTCATTTTTCATTATTTATGAAGTATTTCTAAAATCTTAAAATATCTGAATAAAATTAGTTATCTCCGCCACTGCTGCTCACAGGATTTCGCCGCAAGACTTTTTTATGCTTCCGCACTTGATATTGGGAAAACTATAAGATATCAGTAACTGGCAAACTATATTAGTTTAATACAAGTTTGCAGTTTTCGTAGTTTTTCCGACTGATCTGAAATTTTTGTATGACGAAGTACAGTGTATAATAGGATAATAGTAGTAAGCAGGCAAATCGGTATCCAATGTAATAGATGTAATTTTCCTCTTTGTCTGTTAAATACATGATAAAAACACGATTTTTTTATTTATCTCATCTCAGTGTATTATTTGACTGCGACATCAAAATTTGATTATCCCAGCATGTTCAAATTATCATCATTAATGCTTATTCGAACCCAGGACGTAATGTTAATTCCAGCGGCAATGATTTTCATGTTTTTTTCATACCTTCAATGTAGAGCAGAGACTTACCAGGAAATTTTGTTTACATGTCTATCTTTTCGAACTAATAAATATTTTGTAGATTGATTTGTTGAAAATATAAACAGGATGTTCATAAAATCAGATGTGGAATCATCTGCGACTGAAAGATAAACTTTAGTCACTATCTTCCATCGTCAAGATAACCTCTTGTGGGGTATTCATGTTGAAAAGGGAAACATTCTCAATTGAATATAAATAGAAATATTTTTCTGTGCATTGAAAAATCCACGATTAAAATGAAGTTATTTGCATTTTCATTCAGATAGTTATTTGATTTTCTATTCCAGTGTTCATTAAGAACTCATAAAGATGAATGAGGCAAAGAAGAATGTTTTCCAAAAGAGAGTACTCACCAGAAATCATTCGTAACATTGACGCAGGAGAGACATCGCATTCACTAGGTCTTCAATACATTTTTGTCGACGAAAATCTATTTAACGCTTCATTTTAATATGGATTTTTCATTCACAGAAAATATTTCTATCAATATTCAATTGAGAATGTTTCCCTTTTCAACAAATATTTTGTATTCATTTATATTTGCATTATTTTCAAATATTCAACTTATTTATTGGAACAGTGGCAGATGTGTGATTCCTCACAATATTCTAATATGAATTGTCGAAATGAATATATGTCCGTAAACGCTTCGTTTCCAAGATACAGGGTGTTAAAGTTTTATTTTTATTTTCATTTTTTTTAAATAACTTTCGAAATACTGACCTTAATTAAACGAAAATTGGTATTGAGAGGTTTTTTTAGGTGTCGAATTCGAACCTGATGTTATTATTGTTCTTTCACGTAGGGGCGCCACCTACACGTCTTTTTCTTTTTTGAAGATTCATGAAAATTTTGAGCGTACTTCTAGCACATTTTTCAGTAAACAAATCAATTACTCTATCATATCTACGTAAAAAAGTAAAAACCTACCCCTGTAACAAGTCGCTATAAGCAACCATTTTCTATATATTTGGACTTGAAAATTTCAAGTAGATTATATGATAATCGATGCATGTTTGAAGTTCTCACCATTATTTGGCATTTTTCACAAGAATGCTTAGGAAATGACTATTTGTTTTGATAAAATTTGCAAGAAATATCAACATTTTATTTCAAGAAATTTTGAATATGAAGAATTAAATGAAATGAAGGACAAAATTGTATTCAAATAAATTGTTCAAAGTGTTCATCGTCAGCGAATCACGTACCCGCTCAGAAATTATTGGTGTGTTTCTTATTGTTTCACAGGCGTCTACTATTCGGTTTCTTAGATCTTCCTCGTTCGCTACTGGAGTTTTATAAACTAGTGACTTCAAATGTCCCAAAAATTAAAATCTAGCGGGTTAAGGTCTGAGGACCATAGTGCCCACGCGTAGTTAGGCTCGTCCACACCCCTACCGATCCATCGATTTGGATAGACAGTGTAAAGGAATTCCCTTACTACAACGCTGAAATGGACCGGAGCCCCACCATGCATAAACCACATGCGGATGCGATTTTCTGATGATACATTCTGAAGTAGTCCCGGCAATTCATTTTCTAAAAAGTCTTACAGTAGCATTGAGTGAAGGATATGATTCAACAGCCACGATGCAACTGTGAAATAGTGGAACTTGGTGTGTTCACCTTGCCCTAATATTACCTTTTGATTTAAATGAATCCCAGATCTACCACCTTGCTTAAACCTCAGATTTAAGAGTGACCGTGAAAAGTAACGGGTTAGCTTTCACGGGTGCAAAGGTTCCAGACGGTCATTGGCTTTTGGACAATGCAAACTCCTTGGATGTGGGATTTAAAGATACACATACGTTTTCGGGAGTGGATTCCAGGAAAATATGGCCTTAATAGATTCATGAATAGACACGCAAAATATACCGTCAATATATTTTGGGTATTACCAGGAGTAGTCCATACTTATATCTTTTCGAAACCTGATTGCATTGTCCAAACTTTATAACATAATAAAAATTTCGCATTGTTTAACAAGGGCACAGGAAACGATTTCAAAAATCAGCTGTCCTCGTATAATTCCTGATATTGCTTTGTGACTAAATTATAAGATCCGAATTGTTGAATTTGTATTAAAATAAGTTGGCTTCATTCCTTTGTCCTGCTTGTCTTTCATTTTTCTCACGCCAAACAGAACTTTGTATCCTCATTAATCGGAAAAAAATACACAACGTTGGCAGAATGAGGGGCTTTACTTTATCTATCTATCTAGATAAGGCCATAAATGAAAAACATGCTATCTTCAGAGAACAGGTGAATTGCATATCCTCTACCAGATGCTGCTACTTGAGGAGTACAGCTGATTGCCTAGACTATACATTAAAAAATTAATAGAATCAAAAAATTAACCGAAAATTTTTCGAAAATATTAGGCAGGGGTGCATTCCGTTACCATTATTGAATGTTTGAGTTTATTTTTACTTCTCCTTTCCCAAGAGTCTATTCACTGAAGCATCAATCATTATTTTCGATTTTGTAATATCCTTGCAGAGTATGTGGACTGCTTTATATTCTGTTTTGTTTGTGTTTCTTATCAAACTATGGTAACTCATTCCTACTTCTCGTGATTCAGAGTTAAAATTTAAGTTGTTTTCTTCAATAAAGCAATTGACGGAATGATAGTTCAGGAACTCCCTGGTGAAATGCCGTAATTTTCCAACAATAGTAACAGGTACTCCACACTTCACTAAAGAGCACTTTCCAAGACTTAAATAAACAAAGTAAAGATTTATTTATGTCCCAAGATACCTAATAAATGAAGTTAATCTTTATACTGAAGCCTGCCTACTGCATCCATAATATACATCACTTCTTATACCAGAAAGGATCTCACATTAAAATAAGTTTCCAATGTTATTTTTCATACCTATGGTTATTTTTCACGAAGTTACTGAAGCAATGTTCATTTTAAATAGAAACGGAATATTCCTGCGAATACTATACAGAATTTTCTCATTGATCTACGAGAAAATATTCGAAAATCGACATATCTGCCGCGATCTTATGTAATCTGTGCGGATTACATGAAATACTCAAAGGCGATAGAAAGTAGGAAGATGATCATTCGCACCTCTCTATTCCCTTTCATCATCACCTACATCCATTTGAAAAACTAATAACATTCCAAACCAATCCAGTTGTTCAACACGTACCTGTTTGGTGCGAATGATGCAGGATAATAAGGAGAAAGGGAATTTCCCATGAACACGTGAACAGCATTGCGGAAGTTTCGCGTTAATTCATCAGTCGGTGATTACTGAAAATGTTCAGAATTATATTACGAGAACTTGATTTCAGATACTGAAGAATTTGGTTGGTTGATGATAAATACAACTTCCAATTTTACGAAATTGTATAATAAATATACTTGATATAAATATGCACCAGCCTGATGACTTTTGTGGAATGTCAATAATTTTTATTTTCTGTTCTGTGTGTTTGACTTTTCTTCCGTTAATTGTCTCACTTCTCGTTTTCTTATACGACACTCGAAACAACTTGGCGGAATACTACCGAACATACCGGCGGCCTTGAAAGAATCTACTTTCACAAGAAAATTCGCAAATAACATAGAATGAATTGGATCAGATCTGGAGAACAAGGTTTATAATAACCATACTTAATACTAATAAGTATGTACTATTTGAACATTCAAAATCCACAAAGAAGTAAGTTAACAAAAACAACCAAACGAAAGTAAAGTGGTAAAATGCTAATCTCTAATGGCTTGTTTCACGTTTTTGGTGAGAATGTTCACAACACGCACAATATTATCTGATCCTTGATGCACAGAAGTAATTCTTCCCAAGGTCCATTGCTAAGGTAACGTTTTTTTATCACGATGGAGTACTAGTCTTCCTGTTAGCTCCTGGATCTCCTTCTTGAATTGCCATTTGCTTCTTTGATGTAGATTTTGGAGATAATAATTTTTTCATGTATTCCAGAAACTTTGAAGTAATTTTTGTGAATGTTGAAATCGGGTTAGGTGGTTAAAAGGGGTATCACTAATGCTGAGTTGAGAAGCTGCGTTCAATGAATGTCCGATAATGGAATGTCCTGGAGTGATCACCTCGAGGTCATTTGGATCAGAGGATAGGGGAACGATAGGACGCGAGCTTAGGGTAGCCTCAACCTGAGTAGACATTGTCATTGATTCCTCGAAGGTATAAGGATCGGTAGAAAAAATACGTTTCAGATGATATTTTAGAGATTTTACGGTGGCTTCCCATAACCCCTCAAAATGGGGTGAACGAGCCATAGAGTGCCATTGCATTTGGCTCTTACTGAAATGATCTTGTAATGGCTTGCTGGCCAAAATGTCGTAAATTTCCTTGAAGTGATTGTGGGCTCCGAAGAAATTGCATCCATTATCCGAATAGAGATCAGTACACATTCCTCGCCTAGTCACAAATCGCCTGAATCTGCCACAAACGCGTCTGTGGTTAATTCACTTGCAAGTTCAATGTGAACCGCCTTTGTAGATAGGCAAACGAATATACATGCGTAGCATTCTAGAATTTTTCGGTTCCTATATTTCTCGTCCTTTAGGAAAAATGGTACAGCATAGTCAAGACCGCAATTGGAAAAAACGAGAGAGGGGTTTACTCGCGGGGCAGGATATTGTCCATTTGATTAAATAGTTCTGGTGGATCGGCTCTGAAGCAGGCTATGCATTGTCGGAGTTCGTACGGCTTCGCGACCGTTCAACTGAACCTTCTCCTGATGAAAGAAAGGGTTGCTTGACAGCCAGAATGAAAATTGAGCTCAGGAATATGACGCACTGATAAAATCTAAAATTATGTCCAGCATGAGCAGTTGTCTGACCAAAATGTCACCTCTTTTGTTGTA
This sequence comes from Gonioctena quinquepunctata, assembly GCA_018342105.1. Classification (NCBI taxonomy): domain Eukaryota; kingdom Metazoa; phylum Arthropoda; class Insecta; order Coleoptera; family Chrysomelidae; genus Gonioctena; species Gonioctena quinquepunctata. The sequence continues at coordinate 146,615 of JAFIRS010000237.1, read as the reverse complement.
GAAGCTAATTTTTTTAACAACATTGATATAGCGGAAGCTATTTCGCTAACCCTTTCTGCAATTGATTCATTCCATATAAGGTACTTATTGATTAATATATAGAAAACATACAGGATTAACCTAGTTACAGGTGTCTCCTAACTGATACTAACTAACTACCAGGTTATTAGAACAGAACAGAATTGAAAGAAAAATGACAAAAAATAAACATTGGAAATTAGGCATACAGTAAATGAAGAGAATAAAATCACTATAATCACGAATATACATGGAAGTGTTGTTTGGCATGAGTGATAGCATTTAAATTGAATAATTGCCATGTTTAAGTAACGATCGAGATGCCAGAAGTTCCTTCCTAAATCTATGAAGAGAAATGTCAAAGGAACCCAGTTTCGAATCTCCAGCGTATTTGTTACACAAAGAAAGTATGTTACTAATGATAGAAGTTTTTTGGGAATATGGAATAGAGTTGGATTAGGGCAAAGTTCAGGAGCGGGGATCTGGAATTTTATTTGGGTCAACAAGTATTCACATCCAATATGGCTGTTGAGGAACTTATGTACAAACATTATTTTATTGAGAAATCTACGATGTTCCAGCCGAGCCGTGTCAAATTCTTCTCGTATTGGTTGAACCGATCGAACACCAAAATTGATTTTATGTTTTTCAAATTAGATCCATTCGATGAATTTGTTTTGAACAGTTTTTAAGAACTTTGTCTTATTTTTTTCTGAGGGGTCCCAAATGATCAATGCGTACTCCATACGGTTCCAAACGAGTGTGAAATATAGATACTTGAGAGATTCAGTGTTGATGAAATTAGTAGATGATATTTTGAGAAAACCCAGCATGTTCATTGTTTCATTACTAATTTTATTAATATGATCGTTGAATTTGGGATTGCTTTGAAGTGCCACACCCAAATCTTCAAAGCCATTAACTCTGTAAATAACAGTATCATCCATTGTGTAGACAAAATTGTTCGCATAATTACTTCTATTGTAGGTCATGATCATACACTAATCCCTATTGAACAATATTTTGTTCGAGACTGACCTAGTGAAGAATGAGGTCGATATCTTGTTATACGAAATAATAATTGATGTCGTTGATGCGACGGATAATCAGCGTAAAGAAGGGAATTTGAAGATATATTGTCAGATAGACCATTGATGGAAATCAAAAATGAAAGATGACCCAAGTTGGACGCATGTGGTACCCCAGACCCTGCCAAATAAGACTCTGATTCGTTTCCTTGAAATGTTACGAATTTAACCATAGTAGACAAATATAATACTTGAAGGTTCACGACACGAGAGTGTCGGTTGAGCCATATGATAGGAGAAGAATGTAATGTAATGAAAGTATGAACCTAGACCAGTGCTGTCATTGTAAATGATAAAATTGAATGTCCAATACTGTTAGGAATAATGGGATCTGCTATTAGTCAACATATTTGTTGGAAGACATTTTTGAAAATCCGTCATTGTTACGACTTGTGTATTCTGCTTGCATATGATTTCATTTCTTCTTTTCAGCTCAGAACTGTTTCTCCCACATCATTCAAGTGATCTGTGTGTCTCTTTGAATCTCAAGGACATTTTCGAAAGCGTTAATGAATTATGAATGAACATGCCAGAGGAAATCGTTCCAATGAGAGAAAACATGGTTTCAAAATGAATGTTTAAAGAGTTGTGAAATAAGTTTATTGGTTTCCTCACTTTTTTCTCTGAACCAGGGTTTCCAAACTCAAGAATTTTTCTTGGATGAATGGTCTATATAAAATATAAGCTGGCCTCTTTTAATTTTTGAAATTTCACAACAACGTTTATGATTTCATTCCCAATTAGGAGTTCAGAATTGTTTCTCTAACGAAATTGGTGCCCCTGTCATCCGAATTTTCGCCAGCATCCATAGGAAGAAATTTAGAGGAAGGTTGGGAATACTCAACTCACCCAACACGTAGGTAGTTGGGGCAAACGGTGCCGCTTTGGTAGAGATATAATTACAAAATTATAATGAGAATGAGATTATTCCACGAACACGCCAAGAAATAGTGCGAAAGTTTTGTATTAATTCAGCACACAGCAATTAATGAAAAGACTGTGGAGACGCTGGGAACTAAAACTGTTAGATAAGGATTTTCATGTGCGAATCTTCCTCGAAGAATTTGCAAGACTATAGAATAGCGGGTTGTTCAGAAACTTCAGAATATCTTTGATAAAGCGAATAAGCTTTTGTTGCGAATGCCAATAGATAGATGAATTCATTGTGTCCAAGGAAATATCATCATTACAAAGAGTTTGGTACATACAGGGTGTTACCAAATAAGTGCGAAAGTTTTTAGGAGGTATTTCATGCAAACAAACGCTCTCAGGCTTTCTCTTGAAAAGTTACACGCTTCCAAAAATGAGAAAAAAAATTGTTTTTGTTTTTCTTGAGATTGCTGAAGAGTTGAAGAAATGGCATTTTGTGGACATGTTCTACCAATAAAAAGGCTACCTATGAATATTTTTTTAATTTTGTTGTAATCTTTTAAAGGGTTGAAACATGCAACCCCTATTCCATTTTTTACCAGAACTTTTTAACGAAACTAATTTCTCAATTGAAAAATAGTTGTTGAAAAGAACGATTCATTGCAAAACTTTTTCAACTCCTGTGTTGTGTTTTCAAAAACAATAAAATACAACATTGTGCATGAACGCATCTTCTGTAAATGGAATCGAAAAAATCTAGTAGGTGGCTGTCTCGTTTTGTCCCAGAAAGTGAGTGAGAACCAAAAATTTGTGAAAATAAACAGCGACGGTTGCCAAGAAGGAAAATAACAAGTTTGGAGGAAATGAAAAAATATATTTGAAAAGAAAGCCGTACCAAATTTTGAAAAAACAATAAATGAGAAAATACAAGAAACACTGAAGCAAATCAACCATTAGACAATATAAAACATATTCAGAGACAAATAGGAGTAGAAACTATCAAGGAAAACCCACTCACCTTCAGAATAATGCCTAAGGCCTATCCGTGACGTTGCTATTAACAAAGGGGCCTTCCACAGTGAAACTGCAATCTTTCAATATTTGAAGAACACTACCAGAATTCACGAGAACACTCAAGAGAAGGGATAACAGGTATTTTTTTAGTGAGCGTATTCGTGTCAGACACTTCTTCCAGGTATTTTGATGGCTGTCATTCACTGATTTGAACATCATTTCTTTTTCATGCTCATAAACTGAGCATAACCTCCAAACGTATATTCAAGAGTAACTTTATTGCACATGAGTAGATATTTGATAACTTTATTTCACTGTTCGATATAAAAACTTTTTAACAAAAAATTAAACCGACGAAAAAATCAACTGAAAAGCAAAAAATAAAATAAACCTTCTTAGTCTAAATGATAATTGAGCTCCTGAACTAATGTAAGTAACTGATTTTGAGTCGGCGCCACACAAACAATTATCGAAGATCATTATCTATGAAAGAAGTCATCAAAACGTAGCCATACATTTCGCTGCTATCATTTTACGCTTCACCTAATTCAATTGCTAGTTTGTTTGGCGCCGACTCAAAATCAGTTACTTACATTAGTTTAGGAGCTCAATTATCATTTAGACTAAGAAGGTTCATTTTATTTTTTGCTTTTCAGTTGATTTTTTCGTCGGTTTAATTTTTTGTTAAAAAGTTTTTATTTTTTACTTTTTAGTTCCGTATTTTGTCGGTTTAATTTTTTGTTAAAAAGTTTTTATTTTTTACTTTTTAGTTCCGTATTTTGTCGGTTTAATTTTTTGTTAAAAAGTTTTTATTTTTCAGTTTTTTGTGGCTAAAATCTTCCGATTACTACCTACTTGTTTTTTTATTACTTCCAAAATACTTACTTACCCACCTTACTTCAACTATTACCAGTTAAATAATATGATTATCTACTTTTACTATTTGTTGTAGTATACATTATTTTCGTTGTTCTGGTTAGTTTATTTCATTACTTTGTATATCATTCCATCCTCTCATAAAATATACTGATGTTGACGGATGTGGAACAAGAATAATGTCAGTAGAGATCTGTCATTGTCAACTACGTATGTGTGTGCCAATGTTCACAAGTGAAAAATCAATTATCCCCTATTTTTCTACCCGTAAGGGTGGCTAATTCCTTTCGAAATCCAGATATAAGGTATACCCTATCTATTAAAAAAAGAATCATCCAAGTCGAAGAACCCAGTACAAAGTTATGCCTGATAGAAACGGTAAACGGACCAGAATTCGAGGGTGAGTGATCAATATCCTTCATTTCGCTACCCTTAGGGGTGAATTTCATCTTTTAAATTCAAACGGGACCAAATTCAAAGCACACCCTATCCACTGAAGAAAGAATTATCGGAATTGGATGCCTCAGTAAAAAGTTATGCGTGATCATACATAAAAAAATATGATGGAAAAAAAAATATATACGGGTCGAATAGAGAACCTCCTCCTTTTTGGTTTCGTCGGTTAAAAATTAAGTTAGATTCCGCAGATTAGGTCTATTTAAGGATTCTTTTTGAGTGAAAGAAACATTCTTGACTATTTTCTGAATTCATTATTTATCTGTTTGATCACATAACCACAAATATGTCCACAAAACAGTGCATTGAAAATTGACTCCAAGTTGGCACTACTGAATCCTACCTTGAGGAAGGAGAAACATCAATTTCCATAGGCGTACCGACTGAGATGGGATGAGGTAAGAGAATACAGGTAAAAGAGTATTTGAAAAAGGGTAAACAGCACATCCGGATATTTTATTGATGTCATAATAAATATTTCTTTTTAAAAATTTCAAATAAAAATAATTCATTCATTCTAACGTATCATAACCAATAGAAAGTATTCTATCATGATTAGTTATTAATAAAATAAAAATAATAAAAATCGTAATAATAATAATAATAATAGCATCATCATAATAATACATATAAATATACTCTAACTCTTGATAAAATGTGATTGAAACACATCAAATATCAACTATGAATAATAAATAAGTATGAGAAACAAATATAAAAAAAAACAATAAAAAACTGTCATGACAACAATACACCAAGACAAAAACATTGTAAAATAAATTTGTCGAGATGAACACGATCGCACATTGTTCACTTCAAGTGTAAATTTATCTAGGGCGTAAAAACATTTCTCTGATTGCAAGAGTTTCATTTTTCAAGGTGTGGGGTGATATAATTCGGCAGGAGGTTATAAACGCGAATACCAACAAATTTAGGAGATTTTTTATATTTTGCGTGATGATGTTTTTGTGTTGTGATCATATTTTCATTCCCTATATTATTATAATGCATTTCTGGTCTCATTCGTAAGAGACCTTCATTCTCATGTTTTCGAAAAGAAAAAACTTGCCAATATTTCACTTGAAAGATAAACGCCATGTGAAGTGGAATAAAAATAGAGAAAACGAAGTGCAGTCTTCTACACAACAATAGTTCAATATAAATTGAACCGAAAATGGGAGATCACAGGGGAAAAACAACTACTTTCCTGGCAAATACCACGCAGAACGTTGAATGATATTCACCTGAAAATCCATGCATACCTCCATATAAATGGACATTGAATGCAAATGTTTCTTTCTGATAAGCTCGATTATGTTTAATTTAGGTCGTGTTCGCCAAACAATCCGCATACCGGTTTCAGGCTTTTTGACCCTCATCAGTACGGAGTAGTCACAAGCCAGAGGTCCGAAGAGCTCTGACCGAAGCGAGACACAACATAAACAGAATCATAATCGAGTCTATAACACCTATAGGTACGCCGGAAAAGAAACTTTTAACTGGCGGTACCTAGTGACAGAAAGAAACACTCCAAAAATCTCCCACCTCGATAGGTTTCTAAATAAAAGATTCCTTCTCAGTAGGAGTGGCAAGCCCGACTAGCATATAGTGAAAGATAAACGCCATGTGAAGTGGAATAAAAATAGAAAAAACGAAGTGCAGTCTTCTTCACAACAACAGTTCAATATGAATTGAACCAGAAAATGGTAGATCACAGGGGAAAAACAACTACTTTCCTGGCAAATACCACGCAGAACGTTGAATTATATTCACCGGTTTCAGGCTTTTTGGCCCTCATCATAATATTTCACTTGTTGGAATATCTCTCTACAGGAAGTTCTGTAATTCAAATTGAATAACAATACCAGCAATGCCTTATGCTTCATGGAAATCCTGTGTGATCCAGTAGCTAGTCCCCAGAGAGCAATGTTATGATATATAATAGAGTGAAATTTAGCATTATAAACTGATTCTGTATGTAACTTACCCTTGAGATATTTCATCAGGTAGTATAATTGATTCAATTTCTTACATGTGAAATCTATATGTTCTTGCCATGTGTTCCCAAGAATTTTATCGAACTTGCCAATTCCAAGATTTGTATTGGAAACTGAGAGTGAGGTTATGTAGACTTCGAGATGAAGCGTCAAATTGCATGCATACTGTTTTATTTAGGTTCACAATGAGTATGTTGTTATAACACCAGTCATTAGATTCAATCACAACTGAATTCACTAATTGTGTCATATCGTCAGATGCCTTATTTACCGGAAATGATGATAGACATGTCATCTGTGTAAAAGAATATTTTTCAATAACAAATGTTATCAGAAAGATCATTCACATATAATTTAAAAAAATGTTATCCGAAAACGCTGCCTTGAGGAGAAACCGTTGTTAGAAGAAATTTATCTGACTTAACGTTCTGCTTCACCTGGAAACATCTTTTTGTCAAAGAATATTATCTGACTTAACGTTCTGCTTCACCTGAAAACATTTTTTTGTCAAAAAAGATAGAATTAACTGATTTAAATCACCTTGACTTCCTATGTTATTGAGTGTTTCTGCAACTTTAGTGTTCAAAGTGTCGAAAGCCCTGCTTAAGTCAAAGAAAATTCCTACAACAATATTTTTTCCGTCAATTAAATCATGTCGTGTTGAATTGAGAGTTGCGGTTTCTGTGATATTTTCTGAATCCATGTTGGCACTCTGTCATCAGATCGATCGTTTCCAGGTAGTCATGTATTCTGAGAGATATGAGTTCTTCAAAAATGTTTGGAAGTACACATATGAGATTTATACAACGATAATCTTCGATATTTTGGCTGTCACCATTTTTTGGTAAGGAGACTAGAATGGCAATTTTGAGAAAATCAGGATATTCTCCAAAATAAAAACATAAATTCATAATATGCCCTATTTCGTCTGATAGTATACTCTTTAACAATTTTTGTAGAGACCTCCCATGTCCAGTGCTTTTTTAATTGGGAAGGAGGCTATGATTTTTTCCACTTGTCTACTGGTTTCAAGAACATCGTTGTATTAACATTCACCTTTGTCGTACAACTGTCTGAATAATGTCCTGGAAAATGCGTGTTGAATTTTTTGTCAATCAAAGTTGAGAAGTATTCCCCAAATATTTTCGCGACTTTTATTGCTGATTGTGATTCAGGGCTATACGTTTACTTTCAATTTATCAGGATGACTGCTTGATAATATTCCAGAAAGTCTTGCTTTTATTGCTGGAATCATTTACTTTTTTCATATAATGATTAATCTTCTCGCGGCGTATGTAATTTTCTACACTTTTTTTTGCTATCTAATATGCATTGTTCTCACGTTTTCTCAGATACTTCATGTGCCTAAGATCTCAATTTTTTTTCTTTAGTGGGACAAAAAACACAATTCTGTTATTTTGTTGTTAAGAGGTTTCAATTATAGATTGAAACTCATGAACCTGAAATGAAATAATTACTCGAGGTTTCTAGCGATGAATAACAATGAAGTAATGCAATTATCGGGGTTCATACGAGTGTAGAAGGAAACTACACTACACTACAATTTTCTTCGCTATCTTATATGCATTTTTCTCATGTTTTCTCAGATACTTCATGTGCCTAAGATCTTAATTTTTTTTCTTTAGTGGGACAGAAAATTTTGTTGTTAAGAAAATTTAATTATAGATTAAAACTCATGAAACTGAAGTGAAACAATCACTCGAGGTTTCTAGCGAAGGGAACAATCGATAAAACAAATTTCCGACATACCAACCTGTCTCATACAGTATCGCTCAGGATGTGTAGATGAAATCAATTGATGCAGTCTCAAAGCAGTATCCACAAAATGAAATTATCATGGAAGACCAACGTCGTTGTAACAAAACCGCACTAGTTGAATCGTGGAAGTGAACTATGTATTCCTCACTGACCCAGTAGCGTCAGTCATACCAGGTTAAGTTGTTTTTTTTCTCATGATAAACGTGTTTTTTCAGAAATAATAAGTATATTTATTTGTTGTTTGAACCCAGCATTCAGTCTGAAACTTCACAAATTGTAGCCCCAAAATCATTCGATATAAACTTGAAACCTCTTCAAATTGAACTAGATTTGCATTTTGAGGTTATTGGTATTTTCATCGCAACGTCACGGAGAAATTTTTCGGAATACCCGTTCAGAGCAGCCGAATAGAAAAATAAAATTATATCAGGCATCCGTATTCATTTCCCTCTCACGGTACGGACGTTTTTCCAAGACGATGCGTCCCCTAGAAAAAAACTGTTGATCTTTCCAATGTATCCAAGAAATGATTGATGTAAGGAAAATATATTCTCACTGGGCAAATATTGGATGTGTTGATATCAAGGGCGGAATATGCAATTCAGGGACGTGATTCATTTTAGCGCGTCATTCTTAGTCCCTTTAAGTAATTATACTTTGACTGATAACTCAATTTACCGGATGGGCACGGAAGACTTGGCGATGGCACTTCTTCCTTGTTAGGCAGAGAACTTTGTGATATTTTCACTTTCATATTTCTTAAGGATTCTATTTGATTCTCCATTCCCTTATATCTCCCCAGAAGTAAAAGACCTAATATACTGACTTGAGTCCTTTCAATGCTTCTCAATTTTGAAGAAGATCTGTCGTCAACCACTGAAAGCGAAATTTATATGTGGATATCATTATAGAACTCGTCAAAATATGTTCATAAAAAACGTTTCTCCGAAGGTCATAAGTGCGAGGGATTTCATCGCTCATATATTTTTCAAACTTCCGCAAAAGCATTTTGCCTGGAAATTTTACTGAGTGCGATTTGCAGCCTTATTATGTTATCAAACCATGGAAGCGAGGTATACGTGGTTTGATCTCAGATAATGAGGCCGCAAATTGCACGAGTTGAATGTGAATGTTCTAGAGGCAAATTGCTTGAGGAAAATTTTTGAAAATTTGCGACTATTTCTCTCATTATTTTTGAACCAATCAAATGGCCCAAATTTCAAACAGAGAATCAATCAAATCAGTTTTATAGTGAGAAATGTCTTAACGCAGTTTCATATTGATAAAACCACAGTAGATTCGAAATTGTTTTGCGATAAAACCACAAAAAGTCCTGTCGAAATTATATAGGGAAACATATATTTTAGGATTTTGGGTGGGTTCAAGAGCAGTGAATGATCATTGTGAATGAATTAATCTGGAAAACGAAGCATTTAGAAAAGGTGATTATTCGGACTTGATTCCTTCGATCTTGGAATGAGAGGGATTTTTGTAACTTTCTCTGTTGAAAATTCAAATGTTACATAAATTCTGGTAATTTTATCTAGTTTATTGATTTGATTCGGGAAATATTCTCATCAAATATCATTCGTGCTAGACGATTTTATCGCTTTTTTTTAATTTTCCTTGAGCAATTTACGGCCTCATTATCAGATTACACCACTCAAGCTTTGCCTTTGTGGTTGAATCAAATTATAATACCACAAATATGTCCAGGCAAAATGCTTTCGAGCGATAAAATCTCTGGCACCTATGATATTACCCTCGAAAAAATCCTCTAGCACGAATGCCATTTGATGGGAATATTTTCCGAATCATATTCAAAACTGGATAAAACTACCAGAATTCTTGTTATGTTCAAACTTTTCACTGCGGTAACCGGATATCTACGTAAAATGATTTCGTTATCATAGAACGTGAACCGGATAATTACGCAGGACCTGGTACCGGGAGAATACGCGATTTTGAATGTATTTTGTGTTGCCTATAGATGCTAGTTTGTTTCTGGCCGAGACGTTTACAAAATGTTCCGAAACTCTTGTGCTTCACTGCGGGAGTCGTATGAATCAACATTTTGTTTATCAGGGATTATCACTCCGAGAAATTGTTTCCTGAATTCATGTATTCTTTCATTAGATGCTGCAGCAGTAACGTTTTGATGTGACCTGAGCCTGCAAGTATTTTGGATTTCTAGTGTATCTTGAACTTATTATTTTTGTATTCCTTATTTTCATATAATAAAATTAAGTGCCCAGTTGAACTAGTGAAGAATCAAATAATTTCCACTAACATTACGTCGGAAAACATATCTCGCGAAAATAATTATTTAAACGAACAGCAACTTAAGAATTTCAATGAAAAGGGGCAGTTAGGATGAATTTGAGTTGAATGAATCTAATAAAATTTTATATATGCTTGAGTATATATTTCCTTCGGGAAAAGTGAATCCCAGGTATCTTATCGTAGTGAATTAGGCTTATCTTTATGATATTTATATTTGTTATCAAATTGAAATATATTTGTTATATATTCTTGAGTGTAAAAAAATTGAGAAGGTTATTTCTAAGAAATTGTTATTGATCGTGACCCCCATTTATTCACAGGACAAAAGGTTGTTTCGATCCCTGAAAGTTTCGCGGAATTTACTGTTTCCTTATTTCCAAATTGAGTATGGTAAGTAATTCAATTGAAGTTTTTGGAGCTGTGTGCACGTAATGTAATAGCAGGAGTGAAAGAATTTTGTATTTCGTGCAAAATTATTATTATTTTGAAAATTGTAGCACAACGCTTTCGACTAGATACTAGTCATCTTCAGTGCTTACCTACAAGTAAGTAATACCTAGATGAATTTTATACGAAATATTTTGACAATTTGGGAACCAATATTTCTCTGAAAGAAAACTTTCAGAGTCTGATGTTGAAATAGAAGTAATCTTTGAATATTTAACTAGAGATTACGATCAAAAACGACTATTTGCAATGATATCCGAAATATGTTATACAAAGTTAAACGTCATAGACATGAAACCAACAATCACAACAAAAAATCTTATCTCCCTGCACTAAAAAGCATTTAAAACATAAAAACTTTTTAACAAAAAATTAAACCGGCGAGATACGGAACCGAAAAGTTAAAAATAAAATAAACCTCCTTAGTCTCAGTAACTAAGCTCCTAAACTAATGAAAATAACTAATTTTGACTCGGCGCCAAACAAACAAGCAAATGAATTAGGTAAGGCGTCGAGTTGCGCGGTGACATTCTGATAATTTTTTTGAAGTAATTTAATGATCTTTGTTGATTGTTCGTTTGGCGCCGACTCAAAATTAGTTACTTACATTAGTATAGGAGCTTAGTTACTGAGACTAAGAAGGTTTATTTTATTTAATTTTCAGTTCCGTATCTCGTCGGTTTAATTTTTTGTTAAAAAGTTTTTCTTTTTTGATTTTTTGTGGCTAAAATCTAATAATTACTACCTACTTGTTTTTTTATTACTTCCAAAATACTTACTTTCCCACCTCACTTCAACTATAACCAGTTAAATAATATGATTATCTACTTTTACTATTTGTTGTAATATAAATTATTTTTGTTGTTCTGGTTAGTTTATTTCATTACTCTGTATATCATTCCATCCTCTCATATAATATAATTATTTTGACGGATGTGGAACAAAAATAATGTCAGTAGCGATCTGTCATTGTCAACTACTTATGTGTGTTCCAATGTTCACAAGTGAAAATCAATTATCCCCTATTTTTCTACCCGTGAAGGTGGATAATTTCATTCGAAATCCAGATATAAGGTATACCCTATATATTAAAAAAAGAATCATCCAAATCGAAGAACCCAGTACAAAGTTATGCCTGATAGAATCGGTTAACGGACCAGAATTCAGAGGGTGAGTGATCAATATCCTTCAGTTTGCTACCCTTAGGGGTGGATTTCATCTTTTTAATTCAAATTCGAAGTACACCCTATCCACTGAAAAAATAATTATCGGAATCGGACGCCTGAGTAAAATGTTTTGCGTGATCATACATAAAAAAAAATATACGCGTCGACTAATAGAGAACCTCCTCCTCTTTGGTTTCGTCGGTTAAAAATAAAAAAACACAACTTAATTATATTGAAAGAGGACATAGGTAATTGTTTGGTGTTTTTCAATGAGATTGATCACATATATAAGGTTGAAACTTTTCTAAACACACACGAATTTAAAATTTCACCTTCAAACAAGTTATATAAAAAAACAAAAACTTACATCAACATAAAAAAAGATTTCTTGGAAGAAAATTCTACCGCCCACACTTCAATTTCTAGCAATCCCGTCATGCCAAAGTTGTACGGACTTCCAAAGATACACAAGATCGATACGCCAATTAGACTGGACCAGTAGTAAGCTTCACAAACACACCAGTATCAACTTTAGCCACTCTTACAGAATCATTGATGATCTAACGCGATTCAAACCCACATTCTCAGTAAGAAATACTCTAGATCTAATACATAGACTCAACATCGTAGATATACCAGCTGAGAACTGCACGATGATATCTTCGATGTATCCAACCTTTTCAATTCAGTACCAAAATCAGAAACACTACCCTTAGTTGAGGAAATCTTAAATTTATCTAATATCGATGATGACTGTACGACCCAAATTTTGACTCTTCTGAATTTCTGTCTTTCACAAGACTTTCGTTTTCAATAGCAAATATTATCAGCAACCAGAAGGCCTTGCTATGGAAAGTTGCTTATCACCTTTCCCAGCAGATATTTTCATGTACAATTTGGAAAACAGGTTTATTGTCACTGACAACAACCCTGAAATCTTACACTGGTACAGGCACGTTGATGATTGTCCAGTCTTCCTCAAAGGTGAGTCTCTTGAACAAAATCAATTCCATAGTCCCCAACATTGAATTCACTTTTGAAATATAAGAAAATGATAAATTATTTTTTTAGAACTAATTATTAAAAAAAATTCCAACAACTTAAGTTCAGCATTTATAGGAAACCAACACAGACTGACAATGTAATACCTAACTTTCCAAATCACCCACATCAACATGAAATGGCTGCTTTCAATTGCTATATACAAAGACTTATAAACATGCCACTCTCCACAGTGAGATTAACACATTGAAACGAATAGCTTTCAATAACAACTATATTTGATTAATTCTCTCATTCTGAAAATTAAAAACAAAAAAGAATTGAATTTAGCTTTTTCAAAAACCAAACCAACAAAATGTATTTCCCTTCCTTCCGAAAACGATCTTATTTCAAATGAAATTGCAGGTTGCGTAACCAAAAACTGTAAGGAAAATGTAATAGTTGCCCTCAAAACAACGAACAACCTAAATAGATATACTGTCAATAGTAAAAATGAAATCGATGAACTTTCTAAAAGTGGTATTTACATACTAAGCTGCGAAGATTGTACAGCGATATAGATCAGTAGGACTTGTAGACCTTTGGAAGTTCGAATAACACCTTAACGAAAACAAAAAATTAGCCTTTGGTCATCATCTCAGATTCAATAAACATAATTTCAGCCCGAATAGAAATTCAATAATTCTACATGAAGTTAGATACAATAACAACACTGAGTTAGATTTCATGGAGATCTTCACATCAACAAATAATTGAAAAACAATGACCTTTGTCTGAACTCACAAGTCTGCAATAAATGAATAAAATACTTTCAATTTCATTTAATCAAACTCCCCCTTCTCTGTGATGATTCACTTCAGAAACAATCTAGCATTTTGTTCCTAGCCGACTTCCACTCTGATAACACTTTTTTCAGTCTTTTTTTTTCACTCTAGATTCATTCCAAGAAGGACTAGATCGCCATCTGCGTTTGCCACTCTCTGGCCTATCCGTTTCTAAGGTTCTAAGCCATGTGTCACTCTTGTCAATGTCAACATCCATTTCCTCTCCACTTCAACATTGACTTCCACGAAACCATGTGGAATAAAATTTTAAATTAACATACATAAGTGTTATTTTAAGAAAAGTTCTAACATATTATATGTAGTGAAAGATAAGTGCCATGTGAAGTGGAATGAATAGAAAAATCGAATTAAACGGTTTTCTTCACATAAAGGATTCAATATAAAATTGAACCAGAAAATGGTAGATCTCAGGTGAAAAACAACTACTTTCCTGGCAAATACCACGCAGAACATTGAATGATATTCACCTGAAAATCCATTCCATTCCATATAATATCAATTCCATATAATATCAATGGACATTGAATGCAAATGTTTCTTTCTGATAAGCTCGATTATGTTTAATTTATGTCGTGTTCACCTAACAATCCGCATACCGGTTTCAGGCTTCTTGGCCCTCATCAGTACGGAGTAGTCAACCAGCCAAAAGTCCAAAGAACTCTGGCTGAAAATCTATCATTTTCTGGTTCAATTTTATATTGAATCCTTTATGTGAAGAAAACCGTTTAATTCGATTTTTCTATTCATTCCACTTCACATGGCACTTATCTTTCACTATATGCTAGACGGGCTTGCCACTCCTACTGAGAAGGAATCTTTCATTTAGAAACCTATCGAGGTGGGAGATTTTCGGAGTGTTTCTTTCTGTCACTAGGTACCGCCAGTTAAAGTTTATCTTTTCCGGCGTACCTATAGGTGTTACAAGATCGATGATGGTTTGTTTACGTTGTGTCTCACTTCAGCCAGAGTTCTTTGGACTTTTGGCTGGTTGACTACTCCGTACTGATGAGGGCCAAGAAGCCTGAAACCGGTATGCGGATTGTTAGGTGAACACGACATAAATTAAACATAATCGAGCTTATCAGAAAGAAACATTTGCATTCAATGTCCATTGATATTATATGGAAGTATGCATGGATTTTCAGGTGAATATCATTCAATGTTCTGCGTGGTATTTGCCAGGAAAGTAGTTGTTTTTCACCTGAGATCTACCATTTTCTGGTTCAATTTTATATTGAATCCTTTATGTGAAGAAAACCGTTTAATTCGATTTTTCTATATTATATGTACTTAATGTTCCCACTTCTTTTATATAAACTGTGTACAGTTTTGATGGACTTCTTGTGAATCCTGACGAATAAGTCACCTCAAAATCTTTATCATTCAAATTGACGAAATATTTCGTATAAAATTCATCTAGGTATCACTTACTTGCAGGTAAGCACTGAATGACTAGTATCTAGTCGAAAGGGCACTGCTGCGATTTTCAAAATAAAAATTATTTTGAACGAAATACAAAAAATTTTCACTCCTGCTTGTTAGTAATTATCCACTCATTCATAGCAAAAGTAGCAGCCAGTCAATATTATAGCGGCCCCTAGATAATTGTAACGAGCTATCAGAGTTACTTGAGGAATTCGAATAAAAGAAATAGCTGGACGGGAAAATTAACCTTATTAAATACGTATCGAAAAAATAATGCGTATCCAATAATGAAAAAACCCTAGATTCATGAACAACTGAGCACTACCATTACATACAACCACTGTATACACATCTTGCAACCAACAAAATGTCTCAGGATTATTTTAAAATACCAAACAGATTGGTCAAAGTATGATTCAAGAATAATATTCACGACAATTGAATAAAAATAATAAATTCGATTATTCTATAAAGCTGGTTTGAAAATATATCCTGCAAATAGTTAATAAAACTGAATTGTCTCCAAGGTATGATGCCAGAATGAAAATGAATTTATTTTCACACTACGAATAACATCTTTTAGGACAATCAGGAATTGTGAAATATGACAATTTTTTATAGTTTTTTTTTCCAAGCAAGACATTGGAAAGCATCTACAATATTTTATTGCATTTTTTTGCGGCATCCAACGTACAAAATTAAGGTTTTGATCCACTCGAAAAATTTATTCACGTATTATTTATAAATTTCGGAATATTGTTAGTTGTAACATTCGACTTCGATAGCAATACTCAGCTTCCATAGTTTTGTTCTTAGAATTTTACTGTAAATGATTGAGATACAGAACATTTGCCGATCACAGTTGGCTTTGAAAACAAATTCTGTTCTAATTGTAAACAAACCATTTCTGACGCATCAAGAATAACTCACAAATCTGTAGAGTAATTTCACTAGTTTTTCAATTCAATCATGGCTGCTCGACTAAGTATACAGGAGAGAGTGGAGATTGTAATGATACATGGTGACAATTACCATACTTGTAGAGACACTGCCAATATGTTGTATGAAAGACATCCAGGTAAAAACGTTCATAATTCGACAATTACTAGAATTTCGAAAACATTCAAGGAATCTGGATCGGTTTCAAAAAAATACAAAAAAATTTCAAAAAAATAAACGACCGATAACTGAAAATGAAGAAACTGTTATGAATATTATGCTGTCTATGATTGAAAATCCAAAAATGTCATTATCGTAAAGAGGAGAAAATCTTGGTATGTCCGATCGATCAATGAGAAGAGTTCTAGGTAATAATAAATTCAAACCGCATAAACCAAAATTCATACACACTTTGAAACCGAGAGATCCGAATAATCGCTTGGATTTCTGTTTCTGGTTTCAGTCTATGATGGAAGATAATAGACAGTTTTCGAAAAAAATTCTTTATAGTGACGAGTCCACCTTCACATCAAATGGGGTAGTCAGCTCCCAGAATTGCAGGTGGTGGGCAGATAATAGTCCCCATTTCAGGATACAATGTAGAGACCAATATCACTTCAAAGTTAACGTCTGGTGTGGAATTCTTAATGACATTATTGTTGGACCAGTATTTTTCAGACAACCACTGAATTCTGCCAGATACTTAAGAATGCTGCAGACGTTTCTCTCCGATTATTCAGATGATATTCCTCTGGACATGAGAGCTGGAATGTTTTTTCGAAAAGACGGTGCATCCGTTCATTCTGCGCTAGAAGTGAGAAGGTGGTTAAACGGAACATTTCCAAATCGATGGATTGGTAGATATTCCAATAACGCTTGGCCCGCCCGGTCAACGGACCTCACTCCTTTGAATTTTTTCTTATGGGGAAATCTCAAACAGAAGGTATATTCAAGAAGACCATTCAAAAATATACGTCATTTGGAGAATACTATCAGGGATTGTATTCGGGGAATAGCTCCCCAGATACTAAGAAATGTTCATGATGCACGTAGAATATAGCATAGGACATATTTGTTTCGAAAATTTTTATTTGTATTGTGAAAATGAATGAATTGGCATTCTGGCATCATACCTTGGAGACAATTCAGTTTTATTTACTATTTGCACCAAGATTTTGTGAAATTCCGTCACATAATTCAGTTAATGTGATTTTCCGATGGGAGGGAGAAATGAGAAAACATTCAGAGAGTGATATCATCATATCTGATAATATACCATTCGTCTAGCATAATATTCCTCATGTTGTACAGGGCGATGAGGAAGAAATGGGAAAAAAAGTTGAAAAATGAAATTGGTCATAGGTGGCTATGATTTGAATTTCTAGATCAACATTCGATTTAGAACAATATTTCCCCATGAATTTGAATTCTTCCGCGAGAAATGAAGTGATGGGATCATATTATTTTGAAAACAAATCATACTTTTCTATTTTCCTCGTATAGGGTCGTATGAAATTCAATTTTTGTGTTCGCAATTCAGGTTTAGGAAGAAGCAGAGGTTTTTATCACGAATGATTTTTTTTGAGAAATCTATAATAAAAAAGTTTTCCATATGCTGCGAACTTTATGCCGGACACTGTATATACACTTCGCAGCAAAACTACCGAATATTCATTAAATACAAAAATACGAATATTTCAATTCTCCAAAAAGCTCAATTTTCACACTGTGTCATTATACGAATATTCTCTTTTCGAATCCTACCATGAACACCCAAATTGTAATTGTTCATAAGCCAAATGAGAAACGTTTATTCGTGGACCAAAAAGTTCATCGCCAAATGATGAATAATTGGAGTTCCGAAACTCTATCTATAGTCGAGCAGAAGTTGTGAAGATTTTCCTGGTGTCGTAAAGATAATGCTATCTTGTGGATTCATCAGAAGCTGGAAAATCCTTACGTTTCCAGCCAGTAATTCTTGTTGAGGATGATTTGCGGAATAATGGATCTACTTATCAACAGGAATTATTCTGAAGAGAAATATCTCAGTATTCTATCTCGGTGAGGATTTCGAATGGAAAATATGATCATAGTAAAATTCGAAGAACGTTGATTCGAAGAGGAGGTTGGAGAACTCGACGATCTCATGCTCAGAACATCATGATTTTTGATCCACGCGATTTCTTCGAATGGTGGGTGGTGGCTGTTAGGATGAACTTTCGATCTATCAAACAAGTCCTTTTCAAATTAAAATAATTCTCACCCACTCTTTATTCGTCTCCAGTCTTGAAACTATTCAATTTTGTTTATCATTGTCATGTATTAACAGATTACCTTTATGAACATTCAGTACTCATTCCGGTATATATAAACACGCCTCCAGATATTTGACTCATGAAACCCAATTTGTTGGAAAATATAGCTTCCCCGAATACGAAACCTCCATAGAGTTGAACAAAAGAAAGAAAAGGATTGTGGTGGGAAAAAAGAACTTGGAAGACGGTACAGATTTTCTATAAAAACACATTAATAATATAATAAACATTACTTTTTCATGTTGAGAAGGGAAACATTCTCAATTGAATGTTGAATAGAAATATTTTTCTGTGAATTTAAAAAACCACGATGAAAATGAAGTTATTTTTTGTGAATGTCTAACAAAAAACAACTACTTTCCCGGCTAAAGCCACGCTGGACATTGAACTATATCTGATAGATATTCTGAAAGGACCCTAACTCAAAAGAAAAAATCTGAAATTGAAAATTTGCATTTTAATTCAGATAGTTATTTTATTTTCCATTCCAGTCCTAATTAGGAACTCACATAGATGAATGAGGCGAAGAAGAAGGTTTTCCAAAGAAGAGTACTCACCAGAAATAATTTGTAACATTGACGCAAGAGAAGCATCGCATTAAATAGGTCTTCAATACATTTTTGTAACGTAAATCTATTTCACGCTTTCACGATCATCGGAAGATCGGAAGAAATGGGAAACACATTTTCTAGAAGCAATCTCACTTTGCAAAGATGGAAAAATGTTAGAAACATTTTTTTGGAGAGACATTTTGAAATTAATGTTTTTCTGACATTAAAAACTGTCATTGGATCTTTTATATTGATTCGTTCGAAAATATGAACAGGATCTGCGACCGAAAGATAAACTTCAGTCACTTTCTGAATGAAAATGTAAATTTTCAATTTCAGATTTTTGCTTTTGAGTTAGGGTCCTTTCAGAATATCTATCAGATGTAGTCCCATGACTAGCGAGGCTTTTGCCGAAGAAGTTGTTGTTTTCTGTTAGATATTAACAAAAACTAACTTCATTTTTATTTTCAATTCACAGAAAAAAAATTATATTCAATATTCAATTGGGGATGTTTCCCTTTTCAACATGAATACCCCAGAAGAGGTTATCTTGAACGATGGATTATAGTGACCAAAGTTTATCTTTCAGTCGCAGATGATTCCACATCTGATTTTATGAACATCCTGATCATATTTTCAAACAAATCAATTACTTTTTCAATTTTCAACTGCCATAGTAAGAATGACGTACTCAGCTATTTCGTCAGAACTTCAATTCATTCAATCTCTACTTCGAAATAATATTTCAAGAATTTCATGAATGCAACTTTCCGTTTTGTTTTGGGTGTTAGAAAAGTACAAAATATGTACCAACCTCCTTTCAGATGATATTACGCATTGTGGAGTATGATAAAGAGTTTTCTTGAAAAGTAATTCAAGAATTTATCTTTTATATAAACCCAAGCAGGCAGAATATACTCAATTACTTGAAAAAATAAAATAAAAAAACAATTTTTATGCAAATGCACTCAAAAAAAATTATGTCTTCAATTGTTTGACTTAGGTTATTCTGTGAGTAGCAGATTCAAAATCTAACCTATTTTATTATTATTTCGTGGCAAGCTCTTGAAAAATAGCCTGCAAGTAAAACAAAGAAGAACGGAGCATAAAACTAATGATATATATATATATATATATATATATATATATAATATATATATATATACAGGGTCCTGCAGCAGTGGCGCGGTGTTACATATCTCTATTTAGGAAACATATAGGAATCTATATTTCTATTATATCATCTTATTGCACGAGCTCGACAAAATAAAAAAATTGTCGGTCACACAGGGTGTTCAATTTTTTCTGGGCGGTTCCCAATTGTGTTTTTTTAAAAGGCAACCCATATTTTTTATCGCTTTTTTTGTTTTTGCATGGAAAATAAAAGATACTTTATGTATATCTTCACTTCGAAAATATTGACGGTTTTCGAGATTTCTAGCATGACAGGTTTTTTTTTCCAGTATTCGTCACACAGAATATTTGAAATTATAAAGTGCAATTGAAATTTTTTTGGTCAAATATTCTACATTGGTAACTCTCTCAAACGATATATTTGAAATCGACGTGTGATATACAGGGTATGAAAAACAGCTTGCCACATATTGTAAATACAAATTTGCAGAATCTTCCTTATTTGAAATGGAACACCCTATATTTCATCGATCCATTTTTTATCGTTTTTGATTCGAAAACTGACAAAGCAATCTAGATGCAAAGAAAATGAGATCTAGCACAACTCGATAAAATTAATAGTAACGGAGCAAAACCGGAAAAAATAAGCTTTTTTAAAAAAAAACTCAACTTCGCCACTTTCCAAGTTGTAGTGCAAACTTTCCACGACATAGTAGTCATTAATATGTACTTTACGTGTGAAAAACTCAAGCGCTGTCGGATCATTAGTTTTGGCATAATTGCAATCTGAATTTTCTAATGCACTTTATTGCAAGAGACCTGGATGCGTCATAGGCGGTTCGATTCCAATTTTTCAAAGAAAGATGTTGAGAGTAGAAGTATAGTACTACAAAACGTATATTCTCATTTTGCGTTAAAATGCTGCAAAACAGGTAAAAAATACTTGGAAACATGACCGTAAATGGGCGAGTGCCTGAAAGCGGTTGAGTAGTGGAGGTTGAGCAGCAGACGCGGGCAAACGTATACTAATACAAGCGCGCTGCGCCCGTTAATATTCTGCTGCCCCACCCCCACTACTGAGTCGCTTCCATGCAATCTCCGGTTTTCGGTCATGTTTGCAAGTATTTCTCACATATTTCGCAGAATTTTAACGCAAAATGAGAATATTCATTCTGTAGTACTATATGACGCATACAGGTCTGCTGCAATAAAGTCCATTAAAAAAATCAAATTGCAATTATGCCAAAACTAATGATCCAACAGTGCCTGAATTTTCACCATAAGTCATATCAATCATGTTGTGAAGAGCCTGCTTCAAAACTTGAAAAATCGTGGTGTTATGAATTTTTTTTTTTTTCTAATTCAGATTTTTTTTTTTTTTTCCGGTTTTTCTTCGTTACCAATAATCGGATCGAGTTGATAATTTTCTTTGCATTATGAATTTCAACAATTCGTCCATCGACAGTATTGAGACTGCTCCATTAGTTTTAAAGTTATAAGTCAAAGACAATAAACAAAAGTGCTTTCAAATGTTTATAACAGATTGAGCAATGACAGTTGGGAGTAGAAAACATAACAGGATATAACTACAGACGGTCTTTTGTATGATGGCACAGTCGGTTTCCTGGTAGTATTTTTGTCACGAAAAAATCTCTATTGAATGGTCTAGTAGGAGAGTCTATTTCCCATAAGACAATGGTGACACTAATGGAAAGAGATGAAAGATCATTTGTGAGTCCTAGTGACGTATATGGATATGTCATGGCCACCATTTTCCCTGGACAGTGGCGGATCTAAGAGTTACAGGTTACATTTTTGTTTCGTTGATTTGAGTTTTGGCTATATTTTCATTTCAAAATGTATGTCGAGACTATAATTGATTGAGCCGAACAGGTTACTAATAATATCAGGAAATCTTTCAAAATAGTTTTATTGCTGGAATAGAAGAGTGGTAATACACATCTTCCGATCTTTGCAGGGCCGTAAAGGAAATTTCAAGTCATATTGTTTAATTCGATTAGGTATAACATATTCACGTTGACATATCTCTCTTGAATGTACATTGGACCACTATGTATGTTAGATGGGCCACCTGTACCGTAATTGGTTATATCTTATTAGTTCCTCCTACTCAGATAAAGTTTACTCTATTTGCTCAATTGTCAAATACCTTGGAGTCATCTTGGACAAAAGATTGACATTCAGGCAACACGTAGACCGGAGGCTCGGACTAGCGAAAGCAGCCCGAAAGAACCTCCACCCCCTCATAGGACGCAGTAGCAACATGGACCTCCAGTTAAAACTGCTCCTTATCAGGACCTTCCTCCTCCCCATCATCCTGTATGCATCCGCCGCATGGGGTCAATGCGCACAAACATACAGGACCAAGATCCAGCTATTCTTGAACGTGAGCCTAAGAATGGCAGAACGCTCCCAGATACGTCCCGAATAGATTTATCTACAGGGACCTGAATGTCAATCCGAACTTCATTGACGACCATCTTCGGAACCACGCCACCGCGACGTTCCTGAAGACGGACACCCACACGAACCCGGTGATTCAAGACATCCACGCGAACCTGGACCATCCCAGGTTTAGAGAAAGGGAAAAGTATTTGCGGCCAGTCTACCAAAACGACCGTCCACCACCGAGAGTAGCACTCCGGCGCGTCAGGTGAGTAACAACTCAACACAAAACACGTAAGATCAACACACCCACATCACACCATACACTTACACACCCATCAGGTACATCACCACCATGCACACACAGCACAAGTCAGGTAAATATACAAAATTCAGATAATAAGGGGTTTAAAGCACTCAGAGGCTGACTTCATACCACAGGAGGTACGATTTCAATTTCGCAAACGTGCCATTTGCGAGTTGAGGACCGCTCCAAGGAGGAGCGGGGGAGGATGGAAGTGGATAGTAAATCTCGTTCACATATAACATGAAGGGGATTTACTATCCATGAGCGCTCAACCTTAAGGGGGGCATGGGTGCTCAATTGTCACTAGAAAGTAGCATACCAAGAAAAAAGTTCACGAACTTTTGCGATTCATCTCTTTCATTATTGGCAAGTGATACTAGTAAAGATATGAATTCGCTAGAAATAAATCGATTAACGAGATTTATGTGTAAATTTATTCCAGAATTGCAGAATTTCAAACACTTCTTCCAAGAGAAATCTATAATTTTTTATATCGTCAAGATTCGATGCCCAGGGGGCAAGCTCACTTCGTAGGAGGAAGCAAAAGCAAAAAGCTCTACAAATGTCATCGAGTATTCCCTATGGTTAAGTTTACTAGTTTTTCTTAAAACAGCTATTTTTTTCGGAATAAAATATTTATTGGAAATCAGGTAGTCTGGCAAATGACAGATCAAAGTATTTGCCTGCAAATAAGTATTGAAATCTCTAGTGAATCGTGAAGTTGAACTTTCGATATAATTTCATCAGAACGTTGTTTTCAAAAAGTGATTTGATTGATATGATTTTCATATTAGATGAATCAGACAGGAATTGTTTATTATCAAGTAGAATTTATTGTCAACGGTATCCAGATGAAAGATCTTTCCGAAAGGTCCTTACACGATTTGTTGAAACTGGAAGTATCAATTATTCTGAACATGAGCGCATCAAGCCAGCTACTAATGAAGATAATGAATTGCAAGTTCTTCTTGCTGTTGAAGAAGATCATTGTAGGAGTCAACGACAAATTGCTGAAATAGTGGATATAAGTGAGAGATCAGTGCAACAAATTTTGAAGAAACATCGCTTTCATCCATACCACGTTCAATTACATCAAGAACTACTGTATGCCGATTTTGAGAAGAGAGTGAGATTTTGCAATTGTGCTATGGGAGAAATTCGTCGAAACGAATATTCAATCCATAACATTTTATGGTCGGATGAATCGACATTCCATGAAAAGGGATTTGTTAATCGACATAATTACCAGTAATATGAGACAGGTGGATTATCAACATAGGTGGTCGATAAATGTCTGGGGAGGCATCATTGGAGAATATGTAATTGGTCCATCCTTTTTTGAGGGACATCTGAATGGAACAATGTATCTCAATTTCTTACGAAATGATTTACCAGGTTTGTTAGAAGATATTCCTCTTGACCTTCGCAATAGAATGTGGTTACAACATGATGGCGCTCCTGCTCCCTAATCGGCAGAAGTGAGAGATCATTTAAATGAAGTATTCCCCAATAAATGGATATGACGGCCGCTATGTCACCATATTTAACAAAACTGTTTTTTTTCTGGATACATAAAAAATATGGTTTTCGTCGAGCCACCAACTTCTTCCGAAAATATGCAACTTAGAATAACGAATGCTTTTCACAGCATTACACCAGCTGTCTTGCGCAGGGTAGAACAGTCTTTCAAACATAGACTTCAGCTCTGCATTCAATAAAATGGACGACATGTTGAACATATTTCATAAAAGTTTCATAATCAACCTTCATTAAATTTTCCCTTTTGTAGTTTGCCAGTTGACAATTCAAATATCTAGAACTTGAGCTCTGACTTAAATTCATGAATATACACCATAACATAAAAAAAAATTAGTATATTCATGATATTTTTTCATTTGATCGTGTTTGGTTTGATATTGCACGATTTATGTGTAAAATTCTGCATCCAATGAAAAAAATAAATTTCCATTTAGAAAAATGTTATACATACATTTATTTCATACAAAAATATTTGTTTGGACACCTTGTAAGGTACATAATTGAAACAAGATATCTTTCGTATATTATTATCAATAGTCAAATGAATTTTGCTTTCAAAAAAGTCATTCATTCAGATTATAACGAAGAAATATGAATACTTGCCATTTTTCGAAAAAAAGAGCTGTTTTAAGAAAAACTAGTAAACTTAACCATAGGGAATACTCGATGACATTTGTAGAGCCTTTGTTGGCGCTTCTTAAGGATCGATGATATACAGGGTGTTCCATTGAAAATAAGGAAGATTCTGCAAATGTGGCAAGCTGTTCTCCATACCCTGTATATCACAGGTCGATTTCAGATATATAGTTTGAGGAAGTTACCAATGTAGAATTATTGACCAAAAAAAAATTTCAATTGGACTTGGCACAGCTTCATAATATCAAATATTGTGAGTGACGAATATTGGAACAAAAACCTGTCATGCTAGAAATCTCGAAAACCGTCAATATTTTCGAAGTGAAGATATACATAAAGTATCTTTTATTCTTTAGGTAGAAACCTAAAAAGTAATAAAAAATATAGGTTGGGATCCGCCCAGAAAAAATGTAACACCCTGTGTGACCGACAATTACAACACAAAAATACTCAACAAAATCCAAAAATCTCTAAACTACATATCTCAGAAAATAAACTCCCATTGCACCTTTTCCGGAGGTAGGCGAAGAAGAAACCAAATATGAAAAAAAAATAATTTTACGCATACCTTAATAACCTACGATTTTTTCATTTCACGGTTGCTCAGCCGGGTGCCTTAGCTGGTACACTCTGTATTCATATATCAATTTTTCAGAAATTTCCTTTATATCATTATCTTTGGGAAGGGTACCTACCAATGTACTACCAGTTTGATTGATGATATACATTACCACCTGTTTGTTTTGAATAGCAGTTCCCATGATTATTGTTATGGTTTGGGGGCGGACTATTTCAGTTATTGATTTGGAATTCCTGATATAGCACCACCAGTTATCAGTAATGGCAATTAGTTTCATTCGAAAAATTTGGAATACACGTGTGTGGTCTCGTCTGTGATGAAATATATTTGTATTTTGTGATGGGCTGTACAGCATGGATTTGCACTTGTTTTTTTATTATTGAGTATTCTCTGAATCATCTCGAAGCATTCTGCTCAAAACCATTTATCAATATGACGGACTTATTATTCTCTACTTCATTCGCATTTTTCTCCCTATCGACGTGAGGGATTCAACATGGAGTCAATGAGGGATTCAACATGGAGTAAATGTCAATTATCTGTGAGTGTTATGGAAAATTTTTGGGTTTGAGTTTGATCCAATGTTTATATTATAGTGTAACGAAAATTAATACAGTGAGCCACTGCGTTGTCATTCCGCATGAGATGATCACTAATAATTTCCGCCCAGATGTTCAACTATTTTTCATTAAACCTTTGACACCTTTAAGATCTAAAAACATAAATTACAAACTCAAACCATGGATAACTCCGGGATTGATAAATTCGATAAAAAAGAGAGACATCATGAAAAAAAGATTTAAGGAAAACTACTCAGATGTGCTAAAAAACGAATTTACCAAATATAGAAATAAATTAAATAAATTAATCAAAACAACGAAAAATCAATATTATAAACAGAGGTAACTATAAAAAGACGTGGGAAATAATCAATGAAATTTCGAATAAAATGATAAAAAGAGAAACAATCAGCTCTATCAATATGTTAGGTTCAAATGGGGAAGTTTTATCTAATAACAAGGCGAAAGCCAATGCATTTAATGATTATTTTATAAATGTCGAAAAGAGATGGCCAAAACTATTACTAAGCATGATAACCTACCCGAAGACTTTTTGAATGACAAATCTAGAGGTCCTACGTTACTGTTGGAACGGAACGGAAAACAAAATATTCAACAAGTGTCTCCCACATGAAAACTAACCAGGGCCGGACGAGATAACAGCGAAGCTAATAAAAACTATTTATCAGTAAATTGTAAGTACCTTAGTAAACATTATAAATACAGTTTTCAAAACGGGTAATATTCCAGTGCAATGGAAGGAATCAGTAGTGACTCCAGTCCGTAAAGCAGGCAGTAGAAACAACTTTCAGAATTACCGACCCATCTCTGTAATAAGTAAAAATCGATAAGTTAAATTTTTCGAATTTCATCATGTGATAACAAAAAAGCAATTTGGTTTTATTAGTAACTCGCTGTCATTCATTTTACGAAAACCATCACTCACTCCTTGGAAAATTCCGATAAGTGCTTGGCAGTTTTCTAAGACTTGGCTAAGGCCTTCGATACGGTATCACATGACGACCTAATAGACAAACTTTATAGGTACGGTATTCGTGGGCCAACATAAAACATTTTGCAAAATTATCCATCCCACAGAAAACAAAGCGTCAAAATCGACAGTGAACTTAGTTCTTCAAAAGAAATCACAGTTGGTTTCCCACAAGGCACAGTTTTGGGGCCGATACTATTTTCAGTGTATATAAACAGTATCGGCTGTATAAAATCTATTGATAACCTTATCTAATATGCAGACGACACGGCGATTATTTTTTCTGGCAGAACATGGCAACAAGTATATCAAAAACATGGCTTGAAGGATATCCAGATATGGCTTAACTATGATCTCCTCAGTTTGAATCTGAATGAAACCAATTCGTTCACTTCACACTTCTTAAAAACGATCAACCAATCCTAAAAATACATACCTCCGAATGTCCACAGAGAAAACAATGTGATTGCCCTTCGATAAAAAAAGAATCAAAGATAAAATATCTTGGTGTAGTTCTTGATCAGCATATGAGATGGGACGAGCATGCCCTATATGTTACAAAGCGACTCAGCCAGCTTACTTACAAAATGTACAATATAAGAGAAATCCTAAACATCAAAAAATCTGATGACGGCATACAGATCCTTGGCGGAATCAGTTATTAGGTACTGTATCTCCATATGGGGTGGTATATTTGACTGCAACCTGCAGAGTCTCCAAGTCATGCAAAATACAATAATAAAAATTATCATTCGAAAAAAAAAGCTTTACTCAATAGAACAGCTCTATAAAGAAACTGAATTGTATAACATAAGATGTATATATATCTACCATTGTCTTATTTGGATGTACACTAATAAATATCTTCACCATAGCGAAAATATGAAAAAAACTAGATCTACCGAAAATCTAAACGTAATAATACCCATTTTCAAAAAAACTCATACACAACGAATAATTTTCTATTTCGGTCCTAAATTTTACAATACACCCGATCGCAGTTTGAAAGAAAACCTCTCATTTAACAGATATGAAAGTGAAATAAAACAATTCATCAATCTTAACCATCTAACCCTACTAAAGTTACTATAAAAAAAACTTACGTATATGTATGTATGTATGTATATGTATATATATATATATATATATATATATATATATATGTGTGTGTGTGTAAGTATGAGGATATATATGAACGAACCTCAACGTGTAATATAAATTTTTATATAAAGATATGGATCCTTACCACATCAACCATTCTCAAGAAAGGAGAAAGAGAATAAACTTATAAATAGAATTAGTAGCGATTTCAGCAGGAATTCCAATTATTCATATTTTCATCGTAAACAATATATTAATATGTATACCATTCATTTTATCTACCTAATATTAATCCTGAATTATTCCAAGGAGCTGCACTAAACAAGCACCTTGAGTGCTTAGGTGAACCCTTGGGGTAATGAAGGATAACCGTCATAAATTGTATGTATACAAATATCTTGTTATTATGGTTTACGAATAAATTGAATTGAATTGAATTGAAATTGTTACTCGGAAACGAGGGCAAGTTGGGACATGAACTTTTTTTCGCAAAATATGACAAGAAATCACCACCTCAAATCAATGACATCGTTTAAGATACACCTTCACTTCAGTGTAGAAAATAATTTTTATTGGGTACCGTTTCCATGGATCTTTCCAACACTATACAAGAGGTGAAAATATATTGAGGCTCACCATGAGTAATGGAAAAAAAGGTTGAGAGGTGTCAAGGGACACCCGGATGGAACGCAGTTCCTTTCGATTAATTAGTGAAGGTATTGTAATAAAATTTTATTTTTTTGAGTTATAATAATATTTTTTTTATTATTAACAAATATAATGTAATATAAACTTAATCAGTAGGCTCAATTTTAGTACATACGCATTGTTATTGTAATATTAAAATATAATTTGCTTTTAAATTTATTAAAGTTATGACGGTACACTTGCTAAACACACAATAATGGAGTTTACCTATGACTTGGTTATACAATATTTAAGAGAGTTATAATCGTACTTG
The DNA here is from genome assembly GCA_018342105.1 of Gonioctena quinquepunctata. Classification (NCBI taxonomy): domain Eukaryota; kingdom Metazoa; phylum Arthropoda; class Insecta; order Coleoptera; family Chrysomelidae; genus Gonioctena; species Gonioctena quinquepunctata. Next base: position 117,329 of record JAFIRS010000237.1, on the reverse strand, counting down.
CTAAAAATACACAGGCATTTATTATTGTCTGTATTAAATCTCTACTTTCCTAACTCCATCAGCAATATCCGGAACTTGTGCAGAAACACTGTCAGGATTCATTATTGTTATTATTTTTTATTATTATTTATTATGTACAAAAAACCTGTATACACTCAACAAAAATATTCGTCGCGACACCACACTGTTCAATGCGAAATAGGAAGACGCAACGAAAATAACTGGCTTGCTTTCTATGAGAGAGAGAGAAAGACAGACAAAGAAACACGCGCACGCCGCACGGCTTACAACTACAGCAGAAAGTGTTGTTACAACTTTTTGTCTTAATTGATTCCGTCTAGCCCCCTTTTGCAACGCGCAATAAGGAACTTCGTTCCAAAAATATTTTTTCGAAAAAGGTATATAGCTGCTGATAACTGATCGCGAGCAAACATTCACCCCAAATCTGGCACTCTGTAATAAAAACATTTTTTCATTCCCACACCGAATCTATGCCTCTCGACATTCCTATCCCTCGAGTTCGATGGGCATCCGAAAATAAAAGGCCCACGTACTATGAAACTCGTTAAAAGCTGTCAACTCGAGCTGGATTGTCTCACCCCATGATGAATCTGGCGAATATGCAAATCCAAAACAAATAAAAGGTTTTCCCCATCGTTTCGCTTTAAGTACTCTCCCCACATATGTTTTATTAGCAAACACATAAATCCCGTTATGGAACAAGGACATTTTTATTACGAAAAGACCTCTTGATATAGAGGCGTGGGGGATTTGGAAAAAAATGAATGTGACACGAAAGAGGATTGTATATTTGTGAGGGAAAGGTTCCATAAAGAAATTCGATTTTTCGTCATGATATCATTCATTAGTCCAGATATATTTTTTTCTCTTGGGGTAGTTTTATAGATTCCACAGTCTGGAAATGATCACATGATCGATTAATTTCCTGAACGTTTGGTGGTTATAATATTCGAGAATAGTCGATTGTTCACTCAAAACGAAGGAGTACATCGATAAAATTTCATTGAAATACTCTGAAGATGTTTGAAATCTTCTGTCCATCCATTCCTGCAATTTTCAGGAACCTTAAATGGAATATGTTTTACCCACGACCACTGTAGAGAATAGGCGAAAATATACGACACACAGCCTCATTGAGCTCATTGAGCACGATAAACAAATCGCACAGTTTTCGTATACAAAATGCACAACTTGAATATATTAAAATTTAAACGTAAAAGACAGCGGAACATTTAATAATTCCGCAAGTAGGTCAACAGCGTAGTCATAGCAACTGTCAAAATCAAAACAATAAAAGCAAACTTTTTTTAAAGACAAATAAGTTCTAGTTAATAATTATGAGATACATACTGTTTAAAAAGAATACCTACATTTTCATTATGTCAAGTGATAGTATGAACGAAAATGTAACTCCTCCTAACGTCATGGCAATGGCAAAAATGGCAACGAATGATTTACTGCCACGCTACGAAAATTGTTACAGAAGATTCATGGACTGGAGACTAAAAAATAAGGTGAGAGATAAGTGCCATGTGAAGTGGAATGAATAGAAAAATCGAATTTAAACGGTTTTCTTCACATAAAGGATTCAATATAAAATTGAACCAGAGAAAGGTAGATCTCAGGTGAAAAACAACTACTTTCCTGGCAAATACCACGCAGAACGTTGAATGATATTCACCTGAAAATCCATGCATACTTCCATATAATATCAATGGACATTGAATGCAAATGTTTCTTTCTGATAAGCTCGATTATGTTTAATTTATGTCGTGTTCACCTAACAATCCGCATACCGGTTTCAGGCTTCTTGGCCCTCATCAGTACGGAGTAGTCAACCAGCCAAAGGTCAAAAGAACTCTGGCTGAAGTGAGACACAACGTAAACAAACCATCATCGATCTTGTAACACCTATAGGTACGCCGGAAAAGATAAACTTTAACTGGCGGTTGTGACGAAAGAAACACTCCAAAATCCCCCCTCGATAGGTTTCTAAATAAAGATTCCTATCGAGGTGGGAGATTTTCGGAGGTTTCTTTTCTGTCACTAGGTACCGCCAGTTAAAGTTTATCTTTTCCGGCGTACCTATAGGTGTTACAAGATCGATGATGGTTTGTTTACGTTGTGTCTCACTTCAGCCAGAGTTCTTTTGACCTTTGGCTGGTTGACTACTCCGTACTGATGAGGGCCAAGAAGGCTGAAACCGGTATGCGGATTGTTAGGTGAACACGACATAAATTAAAACATAATCGAGCTTATCAGAAAAAACATTTGCATTCAATGTCCATTGATATTATATGGAAGTATGCATGGTTTTCAGGTGAATATCATTCAACGTTCTGCGTGGTATTGCCAGGAAAGTAGTTGTTTTCACCTGAGATCTACCTTTCTCTGGTTCAATTTTATATTGAATCCTTTATGTGAAGAAAACCGTTTAAATTCGATTTTTCTATTCATTCCACTTCACATGGCACTTATCTCTCGCTATATGCTAGAGGGGCCCTTCGAATCTATTTCCTATCGAGAAGGAATGTTTTTTAGACCTATCCGAGGTGGAGTTTATCTTTTTTCCGGTACCTAGGGTTACCGCCAGTTAGTTTATCTTTCCGGCTACCATAGTGTACTGATGATGATGGCTTGTTTAGCCTGCTCACTACCGAGTTCTGATTTGGCTGGTGAACCCGACATAAAATTAAACCCGGTATCGGCTTATGAAAGACATGAATTAAACCATTGATTTATAGGAAGTAATGCATTGATTTTCATTGATATTATTGGAAGTTGCATGATTTCGTGATATAATTGCTGATTGCCAGGAAAGTAGTTGTTTTCACCTGAGATCTACCTTTCTCTGGTTCAATTTTATATTGAATCCTTTATGTGAAGAAACCGTTTAAATTCGATTTTTCAAATTCATTCCACTTCACATGGCACTTATCTCTCGCTATATGCTAGACGGGCTTGCCACTCCTACTGAGAAGGAATCTTTTATTTAGAAACCTATCGAGGTGGGAGATTTTCGAGTGTTTCTTTCTGTCACTAGGTACCGCCAGTTAAAGTTTATCTTTTCCGGCGTACCTATAGGTGTTACAAGATCGATGATGGTTTGTTTACGTTGTGTCTCACTTCAGCCAGAGTTCTTTTGACCTTTGGCTGGTTGACTACTCCGTACTGATGAGGGCCAAGCCTGAAACCGGTATGCGGATTGTTAGGTGAACACGACATAAATTAAACATAATCGAGCTTATCAGAAAGAAACATTTGCATTCAATGTCCATTGATATTATATGGAAGTATGCATGGATTTTCAGGTGAATATCATTCAACGTTCTGCGTGGTATTTGCCAGGAAAGTAGTTGTTTTCACCTGAGATCTACCTTTCTCTGGTTCAATTTTATATTGAATCCTTTATGTAAGAAAACCGTTTAAATTCGATTTTTCTATTCATTCCACTTCACATGGCACTTATCTCTCGCTATATGCTAGACGGGCTTGCCACTCCTACTGAGAAGAAATCTTTTATTTAGAAACCTATCGAGGTGGGAGATTTTCGAGTGTTTCTTTCTGTCACTAGGTACCGCCAGTTAAAGTTTATCTTTTCCGGCGTACCTATAGGTGTTACAAGATCGATGATGGTTTGTTTACGTTGTGTCTCACTTCAGCCAGAGTTCTTTTGACCTTTGGCTGGTTGACTACTCCGTACTGATGAGGGCCAAGAAGCCTGAAACCGGTATGCGGATTGTTAGGTGAACACGACATAAATTAAACATAATCGAGCTTATCAGAAAGAAACATTTGCATTCAATGTCCATTGATATTATATGGAAGTATGCATGGATTTTCAGGTGAATATCATTCAACGTTCTGCGTGGTATTTGCCAGGAAAGTAGTTGTTTTCACCTGAGATCTACCTTTCTCTGGTTCAATTTTATATTGAATCCTTTATGTGAAGAAAACCGTTTAAATTCGATTTTTCTATTCATTCCACTTCACATGGCACTATCTCTCGCTATATGCTAGACGGGCTTGCCATCCTACTGAGAAGGAATCTTTTATTTAGAAACCTATCGAGGTGGGAGATTTTCGGAGATGTTTCTTTCTGTCACTAGGTACCGCCAGTTAAGTTTATCTTTTCCGGCGTACCTATAGGTGTTACAAGATCGATGATGGTTTGTTTACGTTGTGTCTCACTTCAGCCAGAGTTCTTTTGACCTTTGGCTGGTTGACTACTCCGTACTGATGAGGGCCAAGAAGCCTGAAACCGGTATGCGGATTGTTAGGTGAACACGACATAAATTAAACATAATCGAGCTTATCAGAAAGAAACATTTGCATTCAATGTCCATTGATATTATATGGAAGTATGCATGGATTTTCAGGTGAATATCATTCAACGTTCTGCGTGGTATTTGCCAGGAAAGTAGTTGTTTTCACCTGAGATCTACCTTTCTCTGGTTCAATTTTATATTGAATCCTTTATGTGAAGAAAACCGTTTAAATTCGATTTTTCTATTCATTCCACTTCACATGGCACTATCTCTCGCTATATGCTAGACGGGCTTGCCACTCCTACTGAGAAGGAATCTTTTATTTAGAAACCTATCGAGGTGGGAGATTTTCGGAGTGTTTCTTTCTGTCACTAGGTACCGCCAGTTAAAGTTTATCTTTTCCGGCGTACCTATAGGTGTTACAAGATCGATGATGGTTTGTTTACGTTGTGTCTCACTTCAGCCAGAGTTCTTTTGACCTTTGGCTGGTTGACTACTCTGTACTGATGAGGGCCAAGAAGCCTGAAACCGGTATGCGGATTGTTAGGTGAACACGACATAAATTAAACATAATCGAGCTTATCAGAAAGAAACATTTGCATTCAATGTCCATTGATATTATATGGAAGTATGCATGGATTTTCAGGTGAATATCATTCAACGTTCTGCGTGGTATTTGCCAGGAAAGTAGTTGTTTTTCACCTGAGATCTACCTTTCTCTGGTTCAATTTTATATTGAATCCTTTATGTGAAGAAAACCGTTTAAATTCGATTTTTCTAAAAAAATAAGGTTATTTTTCTCCAAAAATGTTTTGGTACTATTTTCAACACCTATCGAAAAAAATGCTCAATTTAGTCGACTTAAACATAAAAAACAACATAGATATAGAAGTTGATAGCGCTATCAAAAAGGATATCGGATGGGTTTAGAAGCACAAAATCAAAAATTTTGACGCCTAAAAATATTAAAGATTTCCTCGAAACGACTACTGACAATCTGTACTTGTTTATGAAGGTGAAATATGTCCACCAATACTATTTTCCACACTAACAGTAATTTTAATTTTCAGACTGTTTTTATAATTGGCGTAAGTGATGCATGCCGAAAACAGGAACTGAGAGATATGAAAATTGAAGATGTTGAGGACACAGGGAAATCCTTCATTATTAAAATTCCAAACACAGAAACCAAAATTCAACGTTCTTTTGTGATCTCTGACCATTTTCATTCCTAAAAAAATAAATATTACACTATACGCAAGACAATACTAAATGAAAATTTACCTTTTTTTTTAATATACAGTGCTAGTCAAAAGTCCGCTCCCCCCCTCGTATCTTTTGAACGGGTATACTTATAATAATGAAATTTGGAGGGTGGAAATAAACGGATGTAGGCTTCTCAACTGGTCATAACAGGTGACGCAATAGTCATAAATGACGTCACAAGGCCACTGTGACCAATAATTTTAAATGGGACCCTATGGCAAGTGACAGCTCGTTTGAAAGGTATTGAAAATACCTATTCAGTCATACCACTTTTGTTTGGGTTTCGGATGATTTTGATTGATAAATTGAAGAAATACGAAAATTATAGTTTCGCATTTAATTAATAAAGATTTAAGAACCAGTTCTTATAATAAGTGTTCAAAATGTGCTCCATCTACTTCCTGGCAGTAATGCATCCTATTGCTAAACTCTTGTCGTACTCGTCCCAGTGTGTCAGCGGAAATTGCCCTACATTCTTCAACAATTCGTTGTTTCAGAATGGCAATACTGTCAGGTGCTGTAGCGTAAACCTTAGATTTCAAGTACCCCCATAGAAAAAAATCTAATGGTGTAAGGTCCGGTGACCGAGCTGGCCATTCGATCGAACCTCGTCGTCCAATCCATCTACCACGATATTCTTCATCTAGGTAACGTCTTACTGCACCGTAATAGTGTGCAGGAGCACCATCTTGTTGAAACGTTATTTCCAAGTTGTCGAATTCACCTGGATTATCTTCTAGAATTTCAAGAATTAACGCCTCAATATCATTTTGTAACATCTCCAGATACAATTCACCGGTTAAGTTAGCATTGAGAAAAAGAGGCCCAACTATGTGGTTTCCCAAAATACCTGCCCAAACATTAACTTTTTCTGGAAATTGAGTATGTTTTTCACGAAAGATGTGAGGATTTGTGTCACTCCAATACCTCACATTTTGAGTGTTAACATTTCCATTGAGAAAGAAAGTACTTTCGTCACTAAAACAAATTGTCTGTATGTAGCCTGGTTGTTGGTTCATTTTATTGGACATAGTTTCACAGAATTCTAGTCTTCGGTCGGGGTCATCATCTGAAAGTTGGTGCACCATTTTTAATTTGTATGGATGAAATTTGTTTTTAGCCAACACCCTATGTACTGTCCTACGACTGACTCCACAGATAGACGCAACTTGGGCTGTGAAAGAAGTAGGGTTTACTACCATTTCTCCAATTATGTCAATTTTTTGTCATCACTAATTGTTGGTCGACCAGATCGTTTGGCATCTTGAACACTACCTGATGCTTCAAACTTCCGAAGAAGCTCCCTCAAATAAACCCTCGATATAGGGCGATCGGGGTACCTCTCATTAAACAGTCGTTCCGCTGCATGGAAATTGTTTCTACATTCACCAATTATTAAGATAGCTGCTACTTTGTCGGCTACAGTACGTACCATTTTGCCTATGTAAACACTTAAACGTCTCGTTAAACAATAGCTTAGGTAAATTTTCAAGGTATAAACACTTTTGACAAGTAGAGAATTCAAAAACGTCAACCTTTTTGACAATTAACCAGAGGCGTACTTTAAAATCTTTATTAATTAAATGCGAAACTATAATTTTCGTATTTCTTCAATTTATCAATCAAAATCAGCCGAAACCCAAACAAAATTGGTATGACTGAATAGGTATTTTCAATACCTTTCAAACGAGCTGTCACTTGCCATAGAGTCCCATTTAAAATTATTGGTCACAGTGGCCTTGTGACGTCATTTATGACTATTGCGTCACCTGTTATGACCAGTTGAGAAGCCTACATCCGTTTATTTCCACCCTCCGAATTTCATTATTATAGTATACCCGTTCAAAAGATACGAGGGGGGGAGAAGACTTTTGACTAGCACTGTATAATTGGAAAATGCACCAAACAACCCGTTGGGATTAACAAATCAGGAAGTATACCAAAATATATATATATAATAAATTTCTTAAACTAGAAAATGCTAATCGCTACACAGGACACTGTTTTCGCAGATCTTCGGCAACCATTTTAGTCGATGCTGGCGGGGATCTTTTGGATTTGAAGAGACATGGTAGCTGACAATCGTCCCCAGTAGCAGAAGGTTATATAGACAATTCCTTTAAAAACAAAGAACTCACTTCATCGAGAATATCCTCCGCTATTTTACGTAATAGTAATACAACCCCAACAAATGAAAATATTACAATGTCATATGATTCGACATATCGAAATACATCTAATATAATCAATAATTGTACAGTAACCATAAATAATTATAATGTTCCTAATGTTAATTAAACCAACGTGGTAGTAAATATAACGAATTATATCATATATGATCATCAAAATTGTTCAAAAAATCTTAAGATGCAATGATATACAGGGTATCCCATTTGAAGGAAAAAACCTCCCTTAGAAGTGTATGGACGGAAGCAGAAAAGATTTACGTTATTCTGAACAATAAGATAAACATAATAAAATCCAAAACTGACTTTTATAAAATATTTCTTGATACGGATGCTGTATAAATACCTATCATGTTATAGGGAGTATGAAGTTCGCTGGATGAACACATCAATAATTGTTACAAGTGTTACTTAACTTTTATTTATATTTTGTCTTATCAAACCTGTTCCATTAATTTTTTTTTTCTTCTTACAAACATTTTCTTTTCAGTAATTCGATACTACATATAAATGATAGATTTTTTAGATATTCTGGACAGTCAAAAAGAAATTAAAACCTATGTTTTCAATGATTTTGAAGAATGGTGTAGGGGTGAAAATGAAGCTAAAGAAGTCACGTTGGGGATTGTGCACTTTAATATAAGGAGTTTGAGAAAACATTTTGATGAATTGTTAGTATACATAGCGGATAATCTAGAGAATTTGGACATCATTGTACTATCTGAAACGTGGAATATAGACCTGGTAAGCGAATTCAATATAGATAATTTCACTGCTCACTATAATGAATCGAAGGTGAATAAAAATGATGGTCTGATTATTTATATCAATAATAAACTAGTATCAAGTGTAACGATATGCAGTCTAACAGAAACGAAACTTCACTCATATATGAGAAAACTCTACAAGTTGGTATAACGGCTTCCTATCGACCCCCATCTATAGATATTTTAACCTATCAAAGGGATTTTCAGAACCACTTTTTAAACTTATCAAAAAACCCAATTGAGATTTTTATTGGCGACATCAACATTAATTTACTTGAAAATTCGAACAACGTACAGAACTATTTAAATATAATGGATGAAAATGGATTTTTATCATATATTAATGTCCCTACTAGATCATTTAAGGAATCCAATAGTATAATAGATCACATTTTCGTAAATAAAAAAAAAAATGCAAAAACATAAATATTGAATCGTCGGTTATACATACAAATTTGTCAGATCATTACACGACCGCACTTATATACGAATACCGAACAAAAACGAACTCACAAAAACGAATACCTCAATTAATGACAAAAAATTAAAAAAATTCGGAAAAAAAATGGCAAGAAACCCACAATTGCAAAGAGATACAGACCGCATATAACAGCTTCGTTGGCAAACTTAAAACATATTTAAACAAATCAACCAAAATAATAAAAATATCATATAAAAAAAGAAAACTAAAACCCTGGATTACAAAGGGATTGGTAATATCAATACGTAAAAGAGATAAAATGAAAAAAATTATGCTAAAACACAAAACAGAACAATTAATAATAGAATACACGGTTTATAGAAACAGACTAAACAATTTTATTAAACATACTAAGAACGAATACTTTAAACAGAAACTCAATGCCACCGAAGGAAACTCGAAGCAAACGTGGAAAATAATAAATGAGATAACAAATAACAACAAGGATAAAAAGAATGTTGCAGATATTCCCATGAAACTGCCAAACGGAGAACTAGCGAACGAGAATAAAAAAAAGCAAATATTTTAAATGAGTATTTCACATCTGTGGGCATGAAAATGGCAGAAAAAATTGAAAAACCAGATGTTCCCAATACCTTTTAAAAGAACCGTTTGTCCATACTAGTTTATTTCTGCAGCCTGTTGAAAATAATGAACTGATTGAGATAATTTCTAAATTAAAAATAACTGTTCACCAGGTCCAGATAAAATAACTACAAAACAATCAAACAAATTCATAGACACATTCTTGAACCGCTCACATACATAATAAATCTCGCATATAGTGAAGGAAAAATTCCTTCCCAATGGAAAGAATCTACCGTAACTCCCGTTCACAAAACAGGGGATAGATGTGATCCAGGAAATTATAGGCCAATATCTGTGATAGATAACTTCGCGAAAATATTCGAACAAAGTATTAAAAAGAGACTAATTGGATTTTTCAATACACATAATATAATAACCAACAGACAGTTTGGTTTTTTACAAAATTCCAATACAGAAAATGCTGTACTTGATTTCACAAAAAAAAGTGTTGATGCCCTGGATAGGTCGGAAAAATGCTTAGCAATTTTTCTTGACCTGGCCAAGGCTTTCGACACAGTTTCTCACGACATACTCCTAGATAAATTATTCAGGTATGGAGTAAGAGGCATACCACTGAGTATCTTGCGAGATTATCTATCACAGAGAAGACAAAGGGTCCAAGTGGGTGATCAGTTAAGTGAATGGTCTACAGTGACTCTTGGTGTGCCCCAAGGGACGGTGTTAGGGCCTATACTGTTTCTGGTGTATATCAACAGCATCACACACATAAAAAACTTCCAGGGTCACCTTGTCTCATATGCTGATGATACCGCCTTAGTTTTCACTGAAGATACTTGGTCAGAGGTTTTTACAGCAGCTGAAAAAGGAATGAAAGATATAAAATTATGGCTTGATCTCAACCTCTTAAGTTTGAATATTGGCAAAACAAAATTTATGACTATCTCACTACAAAATAATGATCAACCAGAAAATGAAACCCTTAAAATACACAAATTTTATTGTAATCAAGATCCATGTACATGCCCCAGGATTGAAAAAATCGACAAAATGAAATATTTAGGGGTTGTCTTAGACAAACACATTCGATGGGATGAACATGCCCTTTACATACGAAACAGGCTGAGACAACTCATCCACAAATTCCACTATTTGAAAGATATAGTAGACAAAAAAAATATGCTAACCATATACTACTCATTAGCAGAATCTGTTATCAGGTATTGCATCACTGCATGGGGGGGAATGTACAATAGCAACCTAGGGTAAAATTTTAAAAAAAAAAGTTTTTCTACTGAAAAACTCTACAAAGAATCTAATCTACTCGATGTAAGAAGCCTTCATACCTACTCATGCCTGATCTGGATGTTTTTCCATAAAAATGAATATGACAGACCCAACCAAAAAAACACCAGATCATGCGAAAATATGTCTGTGAATTTGCCATTGTTCAAGAAGAGTCATTCTCAAAGATTTGTACACTTCCATGGTCCAAAACTTTATAACTATCTGCCACTAGAATTTAAAAAAAATTAAAAATTAAACAAATTCAAATATTCCATAAAAAAATTCATACTCGCCAACAAAGAAAAAATTGATAATCTCTTTTAGAAAGTACAAAAAAAAAACTAATATCCAACCTAACACCTTTAGCTTCAATTTCTCCCCCATCAAGCGTCAACCATATTTCACAGACAACCCCCTTTTGATGAGTGCTGCAAAGCACAACACAAGCACTCAAGTGTTTAGGTGTAGCAGGCTACTTAAATTGGGTTGAAAAGTTATATATTTAATAATACTCATTCAATATTACTATGATTATATTCACTATGTTGTACATTGCCATCAATAAATAAATTGAATTGAATTGAATTGAAGGAATGGAGTACCCTGTCATAACCAGTTTTCAGATATCTCTGTATACATGAAACGAACAACAAAAAAGGACAACTAAAATGAAAAATCGACGTGTTCAAGCATCATTTACAATACCTAATAATGAAAATATTTAAAGTAGTCCAGACTTTTTTGGCGAAAGTTAGTGCAGAATTGCTGCCGAAAAAGAGAGATATGAAAACCAGTATCGTCTATTTTGCAACTGGCGCCAACAAAAAAAACTTATAAATGTCTCGTCAATTTGTCAGAAAAAAGCAAATCCATGAAAGCTTCAACTTTATGGAGTCAATTTTCAATGATAAAAAGTTGTCTGGCAGTAAAAAGAAATGTAAATGTTGATAATTTACCAAAAACTACTGCATTTATCAAACGAGAAAGTGTTGGTTACACACCGAAAAAGTCCCAAGTATTAACTGATGACCAAATCGCCAAATTCATACTTGAAGCACCAGACGAGAAGTGGTTATTAAGTAAATTAATTTTAATGTTTGGCATATTCGGTGCCTACCGAAGAGATGACTTGATTCGTCTGACTTTGGAAGACGTGGAAGATAATGGCCGGTTTCTGATAGTATCCCTTCGAGATGGCAAAAATCACAAATCAAGAAGTTTCACAATTACAAAGGAAGGATGTCCCTTTGATCCATGCACTTTTTATCGTAAATATAATAATCTAAGACCTAAACATGAATAGTAAAAGATGATTTATTGCGTATCGTAATGGTAGATGTTTTGCTCAACATGCAGGGTGTCATACAATCAGTGGTACAACAAAGCAGATTGCTGAATATCTGAACCTGGAAAATCCGGAAGATTATACTGGACACGGCTTACGACGATCTTCAGCATCTATGTTAGTCGAGGGCGGAGGAGATTTGCTTACTTTAAAAAGGCATGGAGGGTGGCGTTTCTCGACTGTGGCTGAAGGCTACATCGAAGAATCAGAAAGATTGAAGTTTCTCGTAAATTGTTCAGCCATTCAAGAACAGTAAAAACAACGCCATCATCAGAATACAATGCAGTGGGGGAAAATCAAAAACTGAATACTTCTACTGACATAGTAGCACCTTCGACTTCATCAACTACAGTTGTCGAAAATGAAGTAGCTGCTGAAGGATTACCTATTCACAATAACACAAATTGTACCATAAATATTCTAATTAATAAAAACTAAAAATACATGTTTTTGTTCGTTAATCATTAAAAATAAATGTTTCTCAACAATCTGTGGTTTTCAGGTAGAAATAATGAAAAATATCGTTCATTACACGTCCATAAATGCTTTTTCCGTGCTTGCACGACTTCTCGTGTTCGACTGCGCCTCCCACGGGAACTTGTCGCGCACGCGCGGAAAAAGCATATTTTCTCGACTCCTAATGAAATATACTATTTCACAACACGTAATATACTATTATTTCATTATATTTATTGAATAATCGACTTCTCAGGTAGGGAATGGCATTTGCTGTATCGCTCTATTCACAAGGCACTTATTAATGATTTTTTCCCAGTTTGTTTCAAATTAATTACATATTTATTTAAGCCCTATTCAATTTCAATACTTGCAAGCAAATATCCAAAACCAACAGATTTGGCATGCATGACCTGGTATTCTATTTATATTTCATAGAAATACTTCCCATTGGATTACTTTCCATGTTTATGTGAATCAAGACAATTCCTTTGATATTGGCCAAATATCCCAATATCTGTAAAATCGTCTGAACTTTGTGAAAACTGCATGAACAGCCCTGAGCAACCATTGAAAAAACACACATGATATCAATTACGAAAAAACCGATATAGTTCCCTGACATATAAGTTTTTTAACCCCCCTACTGTTTTTGATATACATCAGCTCTTGAATTTGTATTGTGCTCAAATTGAATCCCTGCTGAAATATGGCATTTGTTTTTGGGAAAATTCAACTCATGCACGTGATATTTTTACTATTCAAAAACAAATTTGGAGGTGTATTTCTGGAATTTTGCGGATGGGATCAAGAATGTTTTCAGAACTCTCAATATACTGACAGTTCCTAGTATATACAGATCTGGAATAAAATCATCGGCAAATAGTTTCAGTAGATCAGTACAAAACTGTGGACCTGTAGAATGTTGAGGTCCAGTTGAATACTTGATTATCCGTCGCGTATATCTGTTGAATTTTGTACTGGTCGACTGGAACGATATGCCCATGATTTTATTCCAGTGGATATCCACGAACGCGACATGAAAGTGACATTCGAACATAAAAGACGGAGCTGAATATTTCTTTATATGCTCCTAATATATTGGTCCCAAAAATGTTCAACAATCTCTCGGAGGGAATAAAGTCATGTGGCTCCTTATTACTTTTCAAAAAAAGATTGTTATCAGCTGAAAAATATTTTTCTAATATAAGTGAGTTTTGTCACAAGGAATATAAACTGATGTGATAATACTAAGAAGGAAGGATTTCTTGAAATATATCATATAAATGAATTGGCAGCATGAATGACAGAACTGAACAAAATTCATGGAGATCTCTTTAGAAAATCCTCCTTTCATTGTGCCATCTAACCAACGAACACAGGAAAGTTAGACATTTGTCATGCAAACAATGGAATACCCATACCGTTTTCACTCTCATATCAGTCGCTGTATCGATACTTGTCCGTTGTTGTTGAGTGAATTGAAAACAATAACACAGAACCACCATTATTGTAAACGGCACTATGAAAAAAAAACATAGGTAATTCCACTTCATTATTGATATTCACATATGAGAACAGTAGATTTTTTTGACTGTTTTTAGTTTTAATCAATCAAAAATATATTCTTATTCCCTGAAAGAGACCCAAACAACAACAAATGACAATAAACAAACCGGTTCCTTACTCCTGCAAAAAACCCTAAAATTAATTAGGTACAATGGTTCAAATCATACACATAGGTCGAACACAAACAGTAAAATTGAATTCAAATGAACACTCGAAACAAATTGAGATAAATTCTAGAGTGCCCCAAGGATCTGTGTCAGGTCCCATACTCTTTTCGATTTATGTTAATGATCTCACAAATATTGACTTGACAGGTGAAGTAACACTCTTCGCTGATAACACCACGATTTTGTGGCATAGTAAAATAGTTGAGGATCTGGAGAAAAAATTATCTGGCGATGTAAAAAAGATCAAGTTATGGTGTGACTCGAATAGTTTTCCCTTGGATAACGGAATCATCGAAAATAGAGACTGTACCAGATTCTTGGGAGTCTTCATAGACAAAAAATTAAAATTTGATTTACATGTCGAGCAGCTCAAATGTAAAATTTCCTCTGGATGCTATGTAGTGAGGGTAATTTCAATAGAGCTGGGATCCCAGACTGCTAAAACAGCATAGTATGCCTCAATTGGTCGCATCTACGGTACTTGATACCATTTTGGGGAGTGTGTAAACTAGACCTACTAGAAACTGTCCAGGTGCTTCAAAAAAGAGCGATTCGATATATTTATAAGGCTGACCCTCGAAACTCGTGTAGGCCATTGTTCAAATAAAATAAAATATCGACAGTGATATCACTGTTCAATTCAGAGACAGTATGCTTGATCAGAAAACATATGACCAAATTTGGTGGCGCCCAGTCCAAGTATTCCACATGCCACAGTAACAATAGTTCGAAACTGCTGATACCCAGTACGTCTTTATTCAGGGATTCCTTGTGTTAAAAAGAAGTAAAAATGTATAACCACTTGCCAAACTACGTTAGGGATGTACAAATTGATTTTTAGATATTTGGGAAAACTGTCAAAGAACTGTTGAAGCCCCGACCATATTACAGCCTACAAGAATTTTACGATGACTCGTTTTGAAAAGTTCTCGACTGTCCCTTAATCTCTGTATGCTCATGCGTATACATGTGATTACTTCATTCTAATCAGGTGACTGTTTATACCTATGTATGTTATATTAGCTTCATTTTTATACTGTGCCAAAGATATTTATTCTGTGTTTTGTCTGGTGTTCTTAGTATTACAACTGTGAATTTGTATCTATCTTAATTTATTTATAATATTTTTATTGAGTTCATGCCTTGTCGACAAGAAGAAATTCTCTCACGACAATAGATTTTATTTATTATTATAATTATTATTAAACAAAAGTGACCAGTCCGAATGGACTGAAGTTCAATATAAAAATAAAAACAGTAATACGCGGCGTGAACAAACTGGCATTGTGGGTACCAATTCCTCGACAGGTAATATTGGTGTTGCCCAAAAAAATGTCACTAGGTCCCGAAACACAGTTGGATTCTCTTGAACTGCACGTGCAACAGTTCTTTCCCGAAGCAGAGTGTAGTGTTTTGACGTCCAAATACTATAATGGCCAGCATTATAGTTCCTTCGAAGTTTGTGTGAATTCCACTAGTGGTACAGCTTTGGATCACGCAATTTGGCCTGCCAGAGCTTATTTTTCTAGGTTTTTTCACAGGAAGAAATACATTTCGACAGACGGGTAACCTCTGGACTGTCAAAGGTATTAAATAATCTCCCTAAATTGCCAAGCTCTGAATCAAAGCAAGGCTGATTTAATTTGCTCACAATGGATTATTTCAAATCAGACGTAAAAATTTTGTGCTTAAGTGAAACATACGACGGCGTATTGGCGTCATCCTACCAGTATCTTTTTTTATTGGAATCATGTCTTTTTTTCTCAAAATTTTGAAATTTTCTCAAAATTATGAGATTTTTTTTCAAAATGTTTACTTTTTTATTCTCAGAATTATGAGATTTTTTTCGCAAATCTTTTACTTTTTTTTCTCAAAATGTTGACTTTTTTCTCAACATTTTGAGATTTTTTCTCAAAATTTTGACTTTTATTCAAAAAAAATTTTGATTTTTTTTTCAAAATTTTGACTTTTTTTCTCACAATTTTAGCTTTTTTGTTCTTAAAATTTTGACTTTTATTCTCAACTTTTATTGATTTTTTCTCGAAATTTTGAAAATAAAAGCCAAAATTTTGAGGAAAATTCTCAAAATGTCAAAATTTTGAGATATAAATAAAAAAAGATACTGGTAGGATGGCACCAATACGCCATCGTATGAAACATGGTGCACCCCTCTGGGTTTTATTGATATAGCGAAGTATTGTCGAACCAGATATAAAGGGGTTCGGAACTGCCTACAAGCGATACCAATTGATTTTTAACCGACGAAACCAAAAAGGAGGAGGTTCTCTATTCGACCCGTATATTTTATGTTTTTCCATCATATTTTTTTATCTGATATGATATGATCTGATATGATCACGTATAACTTTTTACTGAGGCGTCTGATTCTGATAATTCTTTTTTCAGTGGATAGGGTGTACTTCGAATTTGGTCCCATTTGAATTAAAAGATGAAATCCACCCCTAAGGGTAGCGAAATGAAGGATATTGCCCTCTGAATTCTGGTCCGTTAACCAATTCTATCAGGCATAACTTTGTACTGGGTTCTTCGATTTGGATGATTCTTTTTTCAATAGATAGGGTATATCTTATATTTGGATTTCGAAAAAAAATTAGCCACCCTTACGGGTAGAAAAATAGGGGATAATTGATTTTTCACTAGTGAACATTGGCACACACATACGTAGTTGACAATGACAGATCGCTACTGACATTATTCTTGTTCCATCAAAATCAGTATATTTTATGAGAGGATGCAATGATATACAAAGTAATGAAATAAACTAACCAGAACAACGAAAATAATTCATATTACAACAAATAGTAAAAGTAGATAATCATATTATTTAACTGGTAATAGTTGAAGTAAGGTGGGTAAGTAAGTATTTTGGAAGTAATCAAAAAACAAGTAGGTAGTAATTAGTGGATTTTAGCCACAAAAAATTAAAGAATAAAAAAAAGTTGAGAGGTGTCAAGGGACACCCGGATGGAACGAAGTTCCTTCCGATCAATTAGTGAAGGAATTGTAATAATTTTTTTTTTTTAAGTTATAATAATATTTTTTTTATTGTTAACACATATAATGTAATATAAACTTAATCAGTAGGCTCAATTCTAGTACATACGCATTGATATTGTAATATTAAAATATAATTGCTTTTAAATTCATTAAAGTTATGACGCGTACACTTGCTAAACACACAATAATGGAGAGATTATAACGCATATGACTTGGTTAGCACAATAGTAAAGAGAGGTTATAATGCGTGCTTGCTAAAAATACATAAGCATTTATTATTGTCTGTACTACTACTACTTACCTAACTCCATCAGCTATATCTGGAACTTGTGCCGAAACACTGTCAGGATTCATTATTGTTATTATTTTTTATTATTTATTATGTACAAAAAACCTGTATACACTCAACAAAAATAATCCTCGCGACACCACACTGTTCAATGCGAAATAGAAAGACGGATCGAAAATAACTGGATTGCTTTCTATGAGAGAGAGAGAGAAAGAGACAGACAGAGAAACACGCGCACGCCGCACGGCTTACCACTATAGCAAAAAGTGTCGTTACAACTTTTGGTCTTAATTTATTCCGTCTAGCCCCCTTTCGCAACGCGCGATAAGGAACTTCGTTCCAAAAACTTTTTAACAAAAAATTAAACCGACTAAATACGGATCTGAAAAGTAAAAAATAAAAAAATTTTTAACAAAAAATCAAACCGACAAAATAATCAACTGAAAAGCAAAAAATAAACCTTTTTAGTCTAAATAATAATTGAGCTCCTAAACTGATGTAAGTAACTGATTTTGAGTCGGCGCCAAACAAACTTGCAATTGAATAAGGTGAAGCGTAAAATGATGGCAGAGAGATGCACGGCTGCGTTTTGATGACTTCTTTCATAGATAACGATCTTCGATAATTGTTTGTTTTGCGCCGACTCAAAATCAGTTACTTACATCAGTTTAGGAGCTCAATTATCATTCAGACTAAGAAGGTTTATTTTATTTTTTGCTTTTCAGTTGATTTTTTCGTCGGTTTAATTTTTTGTTAAAAAGTTTTTATCCAGTATCAAGAATAGAAAAATAATTTGAACTTTGTGGAATAATTCTGAAGGACGTATCTGCGTTGAAGGATAATGTTATTTTGACGTGCTACCTATCCCATGGTAGTGATTTTGTATCTTTTTGTAGTGACCTTGAACAAGTTTCAGAATATGTATATAAGCCTAATCGTTAGATTATTTTGAACGGAGATTTCAACGTAGACTTGCATGGGGACTTTCGTGATTATTCAGTGTTACTTGATATTTTAAGTGATTTTAGTATGTCTAATAATATTTCTACACTAGGGGCGCATATGTTTTGGACCATGGTACTCATGCACGAAGGTAGAGTGTCCAACTGTGGCTAACGATATTTCAGATCACAAAACAGTAAAAACTTGTATATCTAACGTGATGTTTAATAGGCCAGTTAGACACTCTTTTTTTTAAGACTCTTTCATAAAGAAAATAATAATCTTTTTGCGATGATTTGGAGAAAGAGCAGGGGGGGTCAATTATGGGAATGAGTGACTTGAACTCTGCTTTTAACACATTTCAACAGGTTTTTTTGTACTATTCTGAGGTTAACTTTTCAGCAAAGGAAGTAGGAGTCGATAAAAATAAGAAATCTTGGGTTATTCGAGAAATCAGAGAGTCCACTCTGGCTGTGAAGGATTATTCCAATTCAAAACAGAATAATCCCGAATTGAGAGAGCGATATTAGGTTGCTAAACGCAAGCATTACGCTTCAATCCAAAACACAAAAGAAGGTTAATGCCAAAATCGTATTCCAGGAGAAAAAATCCTGATAAAGAGGTGTACTCAGGGAGCTAACAGGCCAAACATCTAAAATAAACAATATTGAGTGGTTCTGTAACAATAATAAATGCACCGATCCACAAAATGTAGCTAAAATTTTTAATATCTACTTTAAGAATGCTCCTGTGGATGTGGTAAGTCGCTGCCACTTCCCTCTCTCAGGCAGGATATAAACAGTATTTTTTTACAGCATATTCGAAAAAATTATGGATCTCACTTGTAAACAACAAAATCAAAACAACGATTCTTCTTTATCTTACAGTAGTGAAATCATTTCATGTTACAGATGATCGGAGGAAACAAAACAAATAAAATCTCGTTACATACTGACGATCCATTCATAGGTACTTAGGATCATCACAACTCATTTGCCGATGAACAACACGATAACCCTCATCATATTGGGTTGGTCAGTAATTATTTCAATTTCTATGCAGGTACAATTTGCGTAATGAAAAATGGCACACCACCTCTTTGCTGTTTCCCGTGCCCACTTTTATTCATTCTTCCTGTTCATATTTACATTCATATTACAATTCAGTAAGAATTTATGTCTTACACGTATTGTGGTATATCTTTATGTAATCTCGGAGAACGATAAAATTTCAATGTTATACCAAGGAGTTTGATTCGACTATTGCCTGTTCTGGCGGTATAATATCAAAACGAACATATTTTATTGGGAAACAATGAGTTGCCTATAAATTGCTCTGACACATGCCAGAACGAATCTGAATACATGATGGGGACGGCATGCAATGGATACTACAGGAAAATTAGGTGAAATGGACGAGTTCCGGAAAAGATTTCGAAGGGCAACGTTCACATTTAGCGGATTTAGATACAATTCCACGTTTTCAACGCTAGTCCAAGAGGAATTGCAGCAATACTGAGCTTTGCAATTGACGATGAAAAAAAGGCAAGTTTTCATGCAGATGGCCTAAGAGTCAATTTGACAGAAATTATTCATCCACATGCATATACAAAAAATGCAATAACTTAATATTTGAAAAAATTTGAGGCCAGATAATTTTTTTTATTTTTAGTTCAATTTTTATCATTTCTTCAGCAAACCATAGATAAACTTGTATATCTAGTCTTTTGTTGAATGCTAGCGTATTAGTCATTATACAGGATGAATTAAAAGTTTGTTGTACAATCCCAATTTTGAAACACCCTGTAGAATAATTTCGTTGCCAAATTATTTCGAAATACCAATTTTTCCTACATTTCATTTCATAAATGCATGTCTTTAGGTGCACTGGTTCATTTTTAAGAGCGAAATGAACTTGTCACCAACAGTTTACTTGAAGAAATATTATTTTTGACGACGTGACTTTGCTAGCTGTTGTCCTACGAAAATGAAAAGGCAACAATATATTGTTTAGTTTTAATGGGTAATTATTGCAACATACACAAGAAGAATAACAAAATTAATTTATGCAAACCTCAATTCAACTTCAAAATCAAACTTCAAAACAAACCAATTCAACTGTAAGATAACTAACCTAAAGAAATGCACTATTTACAACAAATTCAGCTCAATATTACGATGGTGTGAGATAGAGCGCTAGCAAAGGTATCTAGCGATGATATTTTTCATAGATTAGATTAGTACACCGATTTCAATACGCGAAGGGAAAAATACTGAATTATCCAGAACAAGCATGCGAGGAAAAACAATCAACCTGTTACGCGCGAGTTTGAATGCTTGAGGTGATTATCAAGCGCCATTTGAGTTTTCGATTAATTTTGTTTCGAAGGAGGTGGGCGAGAAGAAAGCGATAATGAAATAATGAAATTAGGGCCAACAAATGGCTCATTGACGTTATCCGATCCCGAGCCTCATTAATTCATTCATTAGAAGTTCCCTGATGCTCCCGTCAATAACAAAATGCTTGGAAATGTTTCCGTGGATCAACTCCGTCATTCCTACTACTGATTTCACTCGAATTAATATTCTGAGCTCAGTGATTGAAAAATGTAATACATCGTTGTGGAAATCGAAGTGTAAGAGGAAATTTTGAATCAGTTTGTTGATTCCCATGTTTTTATGTTCATTATAAATCCCAATAGAGTACAAACAAATTTTCATAAATATAAAGAAAATTTCACTGAAGCCTATAATCGTTCTCAACACACCGTGAGTGTCCATTGGAAGACTGGTGATTACCATACTCTAATTTTCCCAGCAAAATGAAACTTCCAATCTGTCCATTATGCCACAAATTCCTTTTTCAGTTGTTTCAATGTTTCGAAAGGGATTGAAAAAACTCTTGTTAAATGTATCTGTTTCATGTGCTCCTCATGCATTTACTTGTATCAGTTCCACGAAAGTAGTTGAAAATTCGTTTGGGACTGCCTGAAATCCCTACAGGAGCTGGCCAGGTAAACAGGCTCACTCTTGCGTGCGTCTCAGGACCCTCAGGTTATATACAAGGGCAATGAAGTGGCTGACTCCGAAAGGTAGCACCACGTGCTCTAAATAGCCCTGAACCAGTTGAAGGTATAGCGAGGACTCTGCTAGAAACAAACATCCGTACATGAATGAGAAACAAATCTCAGAAAAGGTAGGATCAATCGCCAGGAATGAGGCAGTATCTACAGGAAGGTCACGAAAATTGGCCACTTGATGATCAGAGTGCCGATGTTTACTTACGCTTCTGTGTAGTTAGGGTGTTCCATGCTTTCGCGCCTTCTATTCCAAATGACAGACTTGCTTCAATGGAAGATCAAGATTTGGTTGCGCTAGGATCTATGAATTCAAATCATTTGTTGCACACTAGTGATTATGGATTTTCAGATGGAGACTCAATTCTATTGAAACAGCTCGCTTGCCAGCAACACTTAACCGAAAATGTAGAACTGGATGAAACAATACTGATTCAAACAAAATATCCATTCAGACAAGATGCCCAAGATTGATAACAGTCAGAAGACCAACACCAAACATGAAACTTAAACCGAAATCTAATCGACGAAAAGCTTTGAATTATAATTATATTTAGCTGTAACCAAGGATCTCTTCACTCCACAACCATCGACCCCAGAGTTGGCTACAACAAAGCAAACGGGAAAAAAAACTTTCCAAGAAATCTGAAAGTTGGTTCTGCAACCACTTGCGAAAAGTTTGAAATGTGGTTACACGAAACTTTCATAGGGCTGATGGCTGGAGATGCTGAAGATTTTCACTGCGTTGAATGTTCTTGAAATTTTTGTTAAGCCGTTTATAAAAATCAAATTTTTTTGTTAGAATTTCGTTAAGTTTTGTAAAAAATAAATGTATTAAGTTTCTATAGTTTTCAAATATTATAAATATTATATGTATATATATATAATATATATATATATATATATATATATATATATATACAATAAATAAACGAAATTATGTACAACTTACCATGGGCGTTATTACTCTACCATGCGGGTAATAAGGCCCGACAGCAAGTTTTTAATATTTGCCCCATTTTGTTCACTAGGGTTTTGAAGGAGACAAATATTGATGTGAACATAGCGGCAAACATGACAAAGAATTACCAAAGAATTTTTTGTATAAAATATATAAGTATGAAAATATTACAAAAAATAAGTGGGTCTTATTACCCAACACTACTTATGTTCCTTGGCTCCAATTAGAAGTCTTACACTCAATGTAATTATTCAGTATTTGTTTATGTTTGTTCTAGATATGTATAGTCAACAAATGCACTTTCGAATATAGAAGGCAGGTAGAGTAAAAAAACTATGTTCGATGAAAATAATTATTTGAATAATTTCTTTGATATACCACGTTTATAAAACGTACTGAAAAGTTTAAAATCATTTATGCTAGCTCCGAAGATATTCATATCACCAGACAGATTTCTAATCCCATAGAGATTTTCCTGAAAATTTGTGATTGTGAATTCTTAAGAGCTATGAAAACAGTTGTAGAATTTAAAACGAAAAATATGGGACGCGTGCAATAGATAATAGTTAGTTAGGACTTCATATCATTTGCAGTTCAATACAATTGTGACTATTCATGCATCAATTATCTATTGCAACGTTTTTTGTTTTAATTTAACAACTGTTGTCATAGCTATGAAAAATTCACAACCACAAATTTTCAGGACAATCTGTTTGGGGCTAGAAGATATTATTTTATACTTTTTAGTCTGTTTTATAAACGTGGTACTGATAAAAAAAAACAATAATTAGTTTTTATTCTTAGTCCGTTTTAAAAACGTGGCATATACAAAAAAAAATTGTCTCAAAAATTATTCATTTCATTCAACTCTGTGCCGCTCATTGTCCCTATTGAATTTTCCCTTCTGGGTATCCGAATTTTTGGGAGTGTTCTTCCGTTCTATTTTCAGTTTATTTTTCCATCTTTTCCTTTTCGAATTGCATTGGTTACTGGATTTTTCACGTTGGTTTTTTCGGCTAGTTTGGTTTGTTTATTACCCATGTATTTTTTGTGATTTTTGAGAATTTTATAATTTTCCTAGACCTCCATTTCTTATATTTTCCTTTTTTTTGGGTGTGTTGGGGGTTTCCATATATTACGTTACAAATTTCATTGTTAGCCAATATGTCTTCAATTTCAATTTTTTTTTGCAGAATTGTGTGGAGAACAAGGGTTTTCCTCCGAGTAAAGGTTTTCTGATACTGTTACCTTATTCCCCTTTCCGTTCCCCACATTTTGAATGGTTGAACTCACCAGTTTATTTTCACAATATTTTCCACTATGCGTTTTTTCGGTTTCCTCGTATATTTTTGTGTTAGCCTCGACAAGGGCGAATTTCTCATTCTTGGACCCAATGCTGAGCTCTCTAGTATCTGTATTAAGTTAAGTAATGTTGGTATTCTTTATATTGAACTGTTGTTCACTGATTGCATGATTGAAAATGCAGAAATTTGCTTTTTTTGCCTCATTTGAGCGAAAGTAGTATACAACTTCGCAGATATCGCGAAGTTTTTCAGCTTCTGCAACTGTGTAACTAGGAATTTCACTATTGTCCGTTGTAAACTCACCTAGGTTACTGTTTTTCGTCTATTTCATTTGTATTCCCACGTTTCAAAAAGTCTTTTTGGCTGTTTTGCCATCAGGTATTTCTTTGTGGCATTTTGTTTTCATTTGTTTCACTTTTTTGTTACACTTGGCCCTTTCCTCGCTGGATTCCTCCATCGGGGGATGATTCAGTATATTGTTTTGCTCAAATAGCCGTGGCTTTTGTGTATTATCACTGTTTTGGGAGGAAATAATTGTCACTTTCACAGATTTTTTGATTTTCCAACTCACTTTCTTCCTCGCGCGATGCTGTAAGGTCGAGAATCGCAATACGCTGATAAGAGGGCATTACCAGTCACTCGATAGCTGAAGTTTTCCTGGTTTATTTCCAATACTCACTGAGACAATTTAATTTTGTTCACAATTTCTAAATAATTTACCACGATGTAACAATTTTGTGCTCACTATACTAGTTCCAGATGAATCGAAGTTTTTCTGTCAGAAAAAACTAATTGAATGATAAAAAATATGTGCATTGATACGAAAGTTCACCGCATTTGGAGGTTATGCATGTCGAATCATAGATATTTTGATTATCATCAAGTGAAGCTGTAGAACATGCCACTGAACTATTGACTTGTCTTTATTTCAATTTTTTCAGATGTTGGTCGCAGTTTTCAATGAGCGCAGTTAATTATATTAAACTGGAATGGCGTACTTGGACATGGCACAATTCTTTACAATTACATAAGTTATACTTACTTATCAAAACTTCCCATTATCAGATAATTATTACAATCAGTTTATTAAACACAAATAGCTGTATCAAAAACTTTTTGATACTTCAAATAATCATTTGTTTATTTTTCTTGACAACAGCAGCAAGCATGGCCTCCTATCATGTTCAAACATAATACTCGCCGGTGCTATGCGGAAGTTATGAATATAATTATTTTGAATCAGAAAAAAATTTAATTTCTACCACCTTTAGTAGTACAAAATTGTTAAAAAATAAAAGGAGAATAATCACCAACCAATTTTTGAACTGTTTTTCGTAACTAAAGTTGGTAGTTTTGTATTGTATTTAACGCGATAGTTTGGGCATCAATATGATTTATAGATAATGTGAATTATTTACTGAATATACATCTCTACCATCTTTAGTATAATGAAAAGTTTGGAAAATGAGTTCATAATCATAATAACTATTTTTTAATTACTTTCTATAACTAAAGTTTGTAATTTGCTTTATTTATCGCTCTATTCATCGTAATATACATAGTTACATGATGTAGAATCTAAAATTCAATGACCTACTTATGAAAAAGTACATTTCTACCACATTTAGTGGAAGGAAACTCCCTCAGAACGATGTATTAGACTTTCCGAACATATACTTTTGTTATTTTGTATAACTAAAATTGGTTATTTGTTGAAAAGGGAAACATTCTCAATTGAATATTGTATTTTAACACTATTAAACGTTCAACGGAACATGCAAAATGTAGATGAAGTAGTTAATAAAAAAAGATTTAATAAAACGAATTATTACATTAGACAAATTCAGACAATTAACAGATATGTAAATAACACAAATAACACAATAACATAATAATATATTAATGTTTTTTAAATACAATTACTACCTATATCTAAAAACTATCATTGTTCTTATTATTTACAATATTAAAGGTAAATGTCATGGTAGGGCATCCAAACCGGACCCTGACGGCTGACCTTCTGAACCTGAACAGAATGAAGGCTCGTATAATAATAGGTCTGTTGTCTGGACACTGCGGCCTAAGAAAACACCTAAACACCATGGGAGTACGCAGGGAAACCGTGGAGTGTAGGCTATGTGATAAAGAGGAGGAAACAGCTTCTCATATTATCTTCGACTGTGACGCCCTAAGTAGTAGGCGACACAGAACCTTCGGAGAGATCAGCCCGGAAACAGGCATGAATCCGAAGAACCTTATCAACAGGCTTCTAAACCTAATTAATGGCACAAACCTGTTTGAATGAGGAACCACTGACGACAGAGTGATACAATAGACCCCAGCTGGTCGCAGTGTCAAGGGAAGCTAAGTGCCAACCCTGTCTCTGGCTCGTCAGCTTTCAACCAACCAACCAAAGGTAAATGTGCAATTTTCACAATTTTTCATGACAATTTCAGATGAAGTTTCTGGTGCTGAATGAACCGGGATATTTTCAGAGCTTCTTGCTTCCACGATTATTGGTGGTTTATTTACCGTCGGCGTCGATGTCGGTCCCAATTTTTTTTCACATGTAGAAATTTTGTTAGTAAGATTTTATCTATATAATCTTCTGCTATGTTAGTACTCTTCCATCCTCCATGTTCTTTCAATTGCGTGATATTGCCTCCTCCATTAACTGAAAGAGTGGCAGAAGTTCGTCTGGAACAATGGCCTGTATACATGGTTCTGGAGGTCCAAGATACTGCGCTATATTTTTTGGAACTTTTGCATTATAATTCATTCCAACTACTTGATTATGGCATTAACCATTCGGACATTTGTTGATATATTTTCGATAAATTGATATATAGTTCAGTGTTGCATTATTTGTGACAGTGAATGTTCTGCTATTGTATGTCTTAGAATCAGGTATTTTTACAATAAGGATTGACTCCCTATCTTCAATGTCGTCAATTACCATCTTGACAATTTTGTCCCTTCTACACGCTCCAGCGATACCGTAAATTGAGATCACTTTTTGCGGTGAATATATTAGGAGCTTCGGTTTAAAAGGTTTTGACCCCAATAAAATTTAAGGTTTTTGATTTTATTGGTTTGTGGGCAAACAGCTTGAAGTTTCGAATAAGCCAATAGTTTTTTGTATTCGCTGATGTTCATATCATGTTTTACTGATATCGTAGATCTCAGCATTGAGTATATAGACCAAAGTGTAGAGGATTTCATTACCTTGGTTTTCTCTGCAAAATACGCAATTAGAATGATTTCCGATATCTTCTTGGTTCCTTTTGAATCGTACCATTTTCTAAAAAGTTCATTCTGCTTTCTGTACTTGCTTCTCGACTTCTCTGGCAGTGAATTAGGAGCAACTGATTTTGCAGCTTGAGCAATTTCCGGCGGAATGCATGAAATTTCCCTAATTTGATCGATTTCCATTGAATTTTCACGAAAAGACGATCTTAAAATCACGGATTGTCCATGAAATAGTTGACATTTGTCAAATATCGTTCAACACCTACCATTATGCTTTCCATGGTAACTTAGCGAGCGTTTCAATTACTTTGCCGCTCGCCGAGCAGCAAAGTGAAGAAACGCTCGCTCCTTGGAAAAGTGCAACTCTGCGCTTCATTTTTAAAGCGCAAACATGCTACTTTTCGCTCGGTTGTAGAAAAAAAGCATTATTTCACCAAACCAAACCGCCGAAACTGATAAAACCAGTGTGTTGGCAAAACTCACATCGGAAAACAGCGAAATCGGTAGTGTAAAGAATAAACTAATAAAGACACTGGAGAGCCAGGCATTGGGTCCGAGGCCGAAAAGACTGCCCGAGCCGAGGTTAGCGCAAAGTATGAAAAAACTGAAAAAATTTCAAAAACACTAAGTGAAACGGAAAACGAAAAACTGAAAGAAAGTGGTGAGTGTAACCCATCAAAATGTTCACCACACTTCGAACAACTCTGACGTGGGTGAAAAACAATCCGAACTCCTCTAAGTGGAAGAATAATGCATGAAAAATGCCCAACACATCGAAGTATGGGGAGTGATATGAAGGATGATAAAGAGAGGGTCCTCCGAACGCACATGTATTTTCTTCTGTCAGCTGCTATCCCCTTATCTCTCTGCTGCAGCTTATGTGATGCCGTTGGAAATGTTTGAAATTTACACGTAATATTTTTGGTACTATTTCTGCAATCGACTACACAGCAATAACGAGGGTCATTGTTATTATATGTATGTTGTGATTCTACCCAACCATGAACGTTGCCACTACGATTACCAGAATGATTACCTACTCCTGCCACCATGAGCGCTGTCGAGGTTTCATCTCACCCCTCCAGCTGATGCACACAGTGAATAGAGTTCACTATCGCGGGCACACGTCCGCTCGTCTCTGGTATGGGGAGATTGTGTGATCCTAACCACACTTTTTTGTGGTCCCCAAACAAAGAACAAACATACAGACAAAAAAAACGAGTATTGCCATCCAGTTCCGAGCTATTTCGGAAGTTTTAAGTCTCCAGCTCATCGGGAAGTTACTTTGAAATCAATTGCAAGATTTGTACTGGTCAGACACGGAAGCGAGCTGATATAAACCTGGTAATAACGATTTTTTTTATTGAGAAATCATTTTGGAATAGTCATTTCAACATTTTTCTGCTGTTGATGAATAAATCACCATATTGGCAAACATCTTTAAAAAAATGCCCGCCCGAATCTCAATGAGTGCATTCCAGAAGACCATCGTCCGAAAACTTACCAAATGGCGAACCCTCATTATCACTTCTGCGTCCATGTTCAAGAGCAGAGTCGGTCGCTGTCGTGTTTCATCACGATTTTGAGCCCTTTTGTATGTAATTGAACCCCTTCGGCCGGACTCCCGGGTTGAGATCTTTTGCCTTTCAGGCCTGCGAAGAATTTTAAACGCTCGTAGAGGCTTTCAGTTCGACACAACCCTTCGATTATCGTCTCTTGCCGGGTCATCAGAGATTCTGGTTCGATATAAATACGTGGCCGTTGTGTACCGGCCATTGTTGCTGCATCGTTGTCATTGGGAATTTTTTTATTCTGTTTGGCTTTTGGTGAATAAAGACATTTCTATTGTTGGAAAACTGAAAGTCATGTCAAGTAAAGTGTGACGAACAATGCGTATGCGTGAACAGCTGGTTTTGTATATTGTTTTGCTTGATTATGAATCAAATGGAACGTGTTGTTGAGATTGAAACATTCTCTGAATATCGACTTGTTTGAAGACGACTGATCGATATTTAAGGGTTGAAAAAACGAAAAGCATCGAAAAGATCACGAGAATATAAGATGAAAAGTAGAACCAGAAATCTAGGAAGGTCGTAAATCAATATTAGCTGACGACCCTCATTATTACCTATTGCTCAAAATAGAGATAAGCAATAAAAGTGTGTGTCCCTTCAAAGATTCTCAGGTCCGGATTAATATATCTAATGGAATAATTTGGCATTTTAATAATAGTGGCTCTCCATTATTTTAGGCTTCTGTTGACAGTTTTGTATTTGAATTTATTTGATAATGAAAAATCTCGTAAAGTTGATTAAGAACCCTTGGTAAGGATATGTTTAAATGTGTGTGAATAATGAAATTTATTCACCTGGCCACCAGACTTTCAGTACTAATGGGCTATTAACGAGATTATAGCGATAATGGTCTATTTACGGTTACAAAATGAATTACCTACCAGATTTGGAAAACAAGACTGTTTTGAGAACTGACCGCTTTCCAATTCCAGGAATAAATGGGGAAAGTTAAACAACTGTTAGTCGTTACCTACCTAATATTCCGTTGTGTCAGTTGTGTCCATTGCAAAGTGTCTATTCGATTTTTGTGTCGTGAAAAATGTGGCGTCCATGGGCTCATCCTGAAGCTGGTACTTCAACTGGTGGTCGTAGTACCACTAGTCGACAAATGGTTAACCCTCATGAGAAACAAATTATATTAAATGTTTATATTTCCCTTCTGGAACGTGGAATGTACAAGGTTCAATCTGTACAATAAAGTGCTTCTTTAACAAAAACACGGTATTCCACAGTGTTTAGAATAGTAAATGACCCTATTTCAGAAAGAAAGAATCGAAAAGACTCTGGTGGTTCAAGGAAACTAGATGGCTGGGTTGTAGATATAATTCGAAGAACAATATATGCCTTGTATAGAGAGCAAATTGTGCCTACATTAGATATTTTAATGCAATGGCTCAAAAATAATCAATTCAAGGAAGTCTCTTTCACAAAACGGATTTGAATTTAGAAAACTCACTAGTAGCAGAAAAATCATAATGGAATCTGTGCGCCTTGAGAAATGGAGATTTGAATATGTATTGGCAATAAACGAATTTAGAGAATATGGTAGAACAGTAGTGTATTTGGATGAAATTTGGTTCGATACAACAATATTCTAAACAAAAGTTGGATAGACTCATTTGTGCCAAACTAATGCGCCGTGTATTAAAGGAAAACGCAATACGATAACTCACGCAGGAACCGAAAATGGTTCAATACTAAATGCATTGTCTTTATCGGCAAAGAATATTAAGGACTCTTTACTCGATTATAATGATGATACCACATCCGAATCATTTGAAGACTGGTTCCAAAATAAACTCATACCAAATATTCCACCCAATAGTATTATCGTCATGGATAAAGCTACCACAGTCGAAGACTAGATGGAGCACCATGATCAAATGACACCAAAGACACTATACAATAATATATGTTAAATAATGATATGTACTATGAGGAGAAGTACACAAAAAACAGTTACTAGAAGTTTTATGCAGTTATTTGATGAAAAAGAAATATTTTTGTCATTCATTGGCTGAAAGCTTGAGACATACGGTGCTCAGACTTCCTCCTCATCACTGTATGTTCAACCCAATTGAACATATATGGCTTCAGCTTAAGTCAGCAGTTCGAAGAAATAATACTTCTCCAACCTTAAGTTCAACTGTGGTAGCTCTTATTCAAACAGAAACTGCAAACATTCCTGATAGCAGCTGGGCCAAGTGTGTTTCCCATATTAAAAAGGTGGAGAAGTCATACATGGATGTAGAAAAAATTCCTGAAGAAAAGTTTATTATCAATTTGGATGACGACAGTGAAACTCATCTTCGTGAGTAATTTTCTTTATAAATACCTTTTATCGAGAAACTGAACTTTTTATAAAGTTTGACATTTTACATTTATTAGGTATATCATATATTATTATATAATATAAATATATATATATATATATATATATATATATATATATATTATTATCATATATTATATACAAATAAACAATTCTCAATTATATTCAAGCGATTTTTCCTAATAATTTAACACAATATCATTATACCTACCTATAAAACAAAATTCAATGGCTAGGGCAGGTACAACTCTGCGTAGAATCCACCGTCTGCTGATTACTTAAGTAGTTGGTGATTAATGACCTTCTTAGATTTCTGGTTCTACCATAACACCAATGTGGCTTTGGGACTCTCTATTACTCAAATTGAACTGTTCTGATTGCTCTTTTTTGTATAATGAATGCGGACGTAGATTCAACAGATGTGCCCCTAAACTGGATACCAATCAATAGAGCAGAAAATGACCGATCCTGCGACGAAAATAGTATCAGAAAACCGACTGTACCATCATACGCAAGACGATCGGAAGTTATATCCTGTTATATTTCCTAGACGCATTACTTAATTTGTTATAAACAAGAGTGAAAATAATGTTTTTTTCGTTTTTCGCTTGTAAAATGAGAACTAATGAAGCAATCCAAATTCACCCGAATTGTAGAAAATCAATATGCGAATAAATGAGTTTCAGCACGACTTGATCGGAATATTAGTAACAGAGAAAAGGCGAATACTTCATGTGTAGTGTTATAGAGCTTGGAAAAAAAATTATGAATTGAAAGAATATATTAATTGAGAAAAATCACCCTCAAATCTATGAAAGAATCCAGTACTTATATATGAATTCATATTACGGAAAGTAATACCATTCAAATAAGTTTTCGAAATCAGTGAACCTTAATGTTATGAAGATAATACGATAGATCTATGCTGGTTCCTGGTCTGCGACAGTCTAGACTTGTTCCAGCTATCTTAGAATGACTTCTCCGGAAGAGGTGAGCCCTACTAACAAAGGTGAGGAGAGCAAATAATCTAAATCAGATTCTCTTTTATTTTTCGGTAACACCCACATGAGATAAAAGCAGTTAATCTGAAGAACAAGGCCCAGTCCAAAGATCGATAAGGCTAATGACTATTATTAGGATAATCATAACTTTTCAATAAACACATGAATTCCACACGTACGCGTGGACTTTTCATTCTATGAAGATATCTTGATTTTTGCTAGTGAATTCCGAACCGCCACAGAGGGTCCCATTGCTCTTCGGAAGAAAATATCCACTAGATTTAGAATTTTCCAACACTTTTAATCTCATGAGAAGAAATTTGTACAAAACATATATGATATAAAAAATGAATATAAAAGTAATAATAAATATATTTGACTTGCTAGTTACTAGATAAATTCCAATCACAAGTTGAAAAAAAATATTACAATGGGCAAAGGTAGTTCAGAGAAGATACAAATTAATTTATACATATACTAGTCATTTTACTACGGAGGTAATTTGAGTTTTCGCGATAAGATAGTCGTGCTGTCTGCCAAAATAGTCAACACCTCTTAATTTGCCCAAATTCTGAGCGATTCTTTCACTCAGATTTGACTCAAACCAATTGAAGCTTCGTCCTCTGAAGCTGTAGAGATGAAGCTGACGTAAATATGTTGCAAAACACTGCAGCGCTCACTTCCTTCAGACTAGAATATAGATTTTTCAGAAAGCGAAAGATTGCATCTCCCGTACTTTTATTGGTTTGAAAGCAAAATTAAGTAATTGTATGTAATTTACAGCACTTCATAAAAGCATTATCTGCCCCATGATAAGATTTTCATCATGAGCAAACGTCCTTTGTAATCGTGGATCCATCAGTATGTCGAATTTCTCAAAATATTTTCCTTGTTGAAATTACTAGCACATACATATTCATCTATTCCGATTCATTACTTATTGAAAGGATTTTCCCATGCATTGTATATTCATAATTAACAATCAACTTATATCCCAAAATAAACATGAACAATTATGATAAACAGTGGAATACACATACTGATTGCCAATAAGATAGCACATCGAATGCATTACAAATGCAGTGATCATTATAAAAATAAATATAACATGAGAGTGTTTCAATCAAAGGAAACTCGGAATAAATTTTTTGACTGATTATGACAATATTGTCTTATAATATATTCAATTCTACTCAAAAACTTAATTGATTTATTGATCTTGCAAATACGAAAATACCCGAAGCGTTTCCTCATCCTACATTTCATTTTTAATTCACTGTGAAAAGCATAAAAAGCATAAGATTGGATTTTTCACTAATTGAAATTTGAATCAAGTTTTTTTGACTATTTGCTGTTTCCAGAATAAAGGAGAAAGAAATGGCTACCCTCAAAATAGAATAACGAGTGCCACACAAGACCAACAAAAAAAAAGTTCATTTTTTACCTGATAATACTCAGAATTGAACATAGGAGGATTATCCAACACTTCACATAATCTTACAGGAAATATTGGTATTCCTTTTATTCATCAATCTGTCCAAATCAATTTTGAAAAAGAAGTATTTGAAAAAGTTTTTATGGAGTAGAGACATTAATTTATGTCATTTGCTGAAAATTATACAAAATATGTAAGTTCTTGCCTGAGACACGTCTGAATGGAATCAAATTTCAATATCTCGAACAGAGAAAATAAATAAAATTCAAATTCTTAAGCAAAGCGGGAATTGAATGGAGGAGGATCATCCAACATTCCACATAATCTTGTGGGAAATTTTGGTGTTCTCTCTAGTCATCAATCTGTCCAAATTTATTTTGAAAAAGAAGTTTAAAAAAAAGTTTTTGTTGAGTAGAGACATTCATGCATTCATTCATGTCATTTTATGAAAATATACAAAACATGTAAGTTCTTTCCTGAGAGACGTCTGAATGGAATGGAAATTCAATATCTTGAACAGAGAAAATAAATTAAATTCAACTTCTTAAGCAAAGCCGGATTGTCCAAATTAATTGTTGATACGGCTCCCTCGAGTTGAGTCTTGCCGCTTGTTGTTACCTACGTATTTTGCCCCATGAACAGGAATTCAAAGTCAAAACGCGTCGTTCTCAAATACTTTCGGAGGTTCAAAGATCAAGAAAAGCCCCTTCTCCGCCTTTTTCAGCCATAAGAAACGTTCAAAACACATCTTAATTATAATTTATGAAATTTTTTAGGCGTTTTCCACTATCCACATACATTTTGAACAAGCAGCGATTTTGAATATGTGTTTATGGGACAGAAATACACAAGCACCAACTCGGTGGAGCCGTATCAACAGAAAATAAACCATAGAATTGTTCATAATTAGAATTATTTCGGGACACTTCTCGAGAATTCTATGTAACCTCCTCAGACCCCAGGTATCATATATGATACCTCAGGTTTATATTTTATTCTTGGCCTCCAGCTCCATTTAGCCGCACGTACTCGATGGTATCATATAGAATACCCTGCTAAATATGCGCCTCATTTTTTGATGCGATGTTGGTTGCGTATGGCGGCAAGAAAATTCCATAGACAAGAGTTCTATACTGATATAGACCGCAAACTCAATGTCAAAATTTCCCGACTGATTTCAGCGCCACCTACGTGGTTGGAGTCATGAACTAATCAATAGGCGGCAATTTTCGAATTCGACTCTTGAATATAAATTACGCCGTACTCAGCCAAGGAAACCTTTCTGCCCAGAACCCCCGACCACCGTTCTTCATGTGGTATTGAGGATTCCTCAACACAAAGGATTTCTCAGCATAGTGTGATGCAAACAGTCAATATTCAATCAAAATGACAAACTCAGCTGTCACCGTGTTGAAAACTCAAACCAGCGACTAATGAATTTTTCTCTGAAGAAAGAATATTGAACATGATAAGCTGAAAAACTCTCCTCATTATAGGTATGCAGTGTGCTTGGTAATGAAAATATTTTAAAAAATTGTTTGAAAAAGATAGCATCTGTATGAAAATTGTAGATATGATCACTTTATCGAACGCTTATCACTAACACCCCTAAATGCACCATTTGATGATAAGTTACCATCATCAATGTGTGAACTACATTAATGTATTATTACATATAATTAGTGCAGCACCCATCGAAATGTTAATTCAGGAGTGATAGTGAAATACATACTTGTGTACAATTAACAGGAAAGCGATGCATATTGACATTATTTCCATTGTTATCACAGGAAGCCACGCAATATTAAAATACCATTTTGATTGAATACTTCTTCGAACACCGAAAGCAAAGAGAAAAATCCTAAGTTGTTTATGTTCCACACGTGGAAGATGACAAATCGTGAATGACAGTAAGGACACCCCCCTACCCCGCGATTGCGTGTTGGTCATTTCAGTCGATCTCAGCACCTCCATACGGTTTGTAGTCAACACTAACATCGAGTATGACCTTGATCATATGAGATGATATACCGTGGAAAATTCAGTCGATTGTTTATGTTCACAAGTGCACGTGCTGAGATGATGCCTCTACCGCGAAATAAAAGTAAGTAATTGTTTTTTTGGTGTTTTATTTATATATATATATATATATTCGTTGAACGTGTACTACAGAACATATGGAAAATATGGGTTCTGTTTTAAATATTACAAATATTTCGCAATGGGGGATTCGGTTAACGTATCATGGGTGATACCTTGGGTCTCACTGACTACAAAATTTAATTTCAATGTACAAATAAGATTTTGGGGATTTTCACGAGGAAACAAATATAGTTCACTTTTTATTTGAAATATTATTTTTTAGGGCCTTTGACCGAGTTGGAGCTCGAAAAGATTGCTCTCAACTCAGACCTCGATCAGTCGGACCTCGATGATCTTCCTTCGAGCGATGATGAGGATGAGGTTGATCTAGGTTTGGAAAATGTGGTTCCCGATCCAGATGATATAGAGATCGCAGACAACATGAGCGATTCATCGGATGAGGAGCCTTTTGCCCACTACCTACTAGGTTACCAGAAAAAATGGCGACAAACTCGTCAGTTTGAACCAAGTCAATTCAATTTTCAAGAAGAAAACATAGACACTGAATTAGATCAACCAATTGCCTACCTAAATAAATATATTTTGGATAAGTTTTTCGAAGACGTTGCCCTTTTCGCAAACATGCGCGAAGTTGCTGATAAAGGTCGTTACCTTGAAACATCCGAATATGAAATGCGAACATTTTTTGGAGCTTCCATGTTGATTGGAATTTATGGTCTACCGAGGATTAGGAAGTATTGGGCGCGAAACACAAGAGTACCTATTATTTCAGACAACATATCCAGAAATCGGTATTTCCAACTCCGATCGCGCCTGAAACTTGTGGAAGATCAGAAAATTTCCGAAGAAGAAAGGAACTTGGACAAGTTTTGTAAAATAAGGCCAATGTTAGACACGGTGCAAAAAGGATGCCGCAATAATGAAAGGACTCGATATGTATCAATAGATGAACAGATGATACCATTTCATGGGCAAGTTTAAAATGCGTCAATTTGTTAGAGGCAAACCCAATCCCGTAGGATTGAAGGATTTCGTCATGACAACGCCAAAAGGGGTCTCATTAGACTTTTACCTTCACGAAGGAAAGGGATCGTCTGTGGACTCGTGCTTGGTGGAAATAGCCGAAAAACTTGATGTAGGTGGTAGAATGGTACTGAAACTCACAGAGACCCTGCCAATAGGAGTTTCAGTCTACACCGACCGATACTTCACCTGAATTTCGTTGATCGACTCACTCTCTTCGAGACAAATAACTCTAGCTGGTACAATTCTGGCTTCTAGGATTTCAAAAACCGCAGCATTTTTAAATGATAATCAATTGAAAAAATCAGGTCGTGGTTCACATGATGGGTTAGTTAGAGAAGATGGAAAGATTATTCTAACGAAATGGTTCGATTCTAGGCCAGTGCATTTTGCTTCCTCTTCCTCTGGCATTGAACCTTTAGGTAGAAAATAAGTACATAACAACCAAGCAATTGTAGCCGATTACAATGCTAAAATGATAGGTGTTGATTTACTGGACAGGGTGATTGGAAAATATGCAATGCGTGGACGTACCAAAAAATGGACAATACGTGCAATCTACCACTTTTTCGATTTCGCAGTAGCTGCATATTGGCTCGAATATCGTCAAAATGCCAGTACAGAAGACTTGAGGAGGAAAGACACTTTGGACTATCTTGATTTCAAATTATCCGTTGCTCAATATTTGATTTGAACTAAAAAACCTTCTGAACAAAGTGAAGGAAATTCGGAACAAAGTGAATGTGAAGAAGAAGAGACACCACCTCTGGAACAAAGGAAGGTACAACCTTTTCCGGATAGAAGAGTCAGAACCGTTGGTAACATCCACCTACCAGTATTTACGAAGCAAGAACAAAAAAAACAAGATCAAAATGTCGATTTCCAAAATGTGGTGAATTAACGTTTGCCAAATGTAACGCATGCAATATTTATCTTTGTTGTACCGTTGACAGAAATTGTTTCGCACTTTTTCATCAATAAAATGTTTTTATAGATCTGTTGTTTTTGTATGCCTCTAGACTCAACGTATCATATAAGATACCTTATTTTTTTTACAGAAAAAAAAGGAATACATTTTTTTTCAACCATATGGTGTTATTAACCGTCGAAACCAAAATGGAGGAGGTTCTCTATTCGACCCGTATATTTTTTTATGTATGATCACGCATAACTTTTTACTGAGGCCTCCGATTCCGATAATTCTTCAGTGGATAGGGTGTACTTCGAATTTGATCCCATTTGAATTTGAAGGATGGAATCCACCCCTAAGGGTAGCGAAATGAAGGATACTGATCACTCACCCTCTGAATTCTGGTCCGTTAACCGATTCTATCAGGCATAACTTTGTACTGGGTTCTTCGATTTGGATGATTCTTTTTTTAATAGATAGGGTATACCTTATATTTGGATTCCAAGAGAAATTAGCTACCCTTACGGGTGGAAAAATAGGGGATAATTGATTTTTCACTAGTGAACATTGGCACACACATATGTAGTTGACAATGACAGATCGCTACTGACATTATTCTTGTTCCACATTCGTCAAAATCAGTATATTTTATGAGAGGATGGAATGATATACAAAGTAATGAAATAAACTAACCAGAACAACGAAAATAATTTATATTACAACAAATAGTAAAAGTAGATAATCATATTATTCAACTGGTAATAGTTGAAGTAAGGTGGGTGAGTAAGTATTTTGGAAGTAATCAAAAAACAAGTGGGTAGTAATTGGTAGATTTTAGCCACAAAAAATCGAAAAATAAAAACTTTTCAACAAAAAATTAAACCGTCGAAATACGGAACTGAAAAGTAAAAAATAAATACTTTTTAACAAAAAATTAAACCGACGAAAAAATCACTGAAAATCAAAAAATAAAATGAACCTTCTTAGTCTAAATGATAATTGAGCTCCTAAACTAATGTAAGTAACTGATTTTGAGTCGGCGCTAAACAAACTAGCAATTGAATTAGGTGAAGCGTAAAACGATGGCAGCGAGATGCACGGCTGCGTTTTGATGACTCAAAATCAGTTACTTACATTAGTTTAGGAGCTCAATTATCATTTAGACTAAGAACATTTATTTTATTTCTTGCTTTTCAGTTGATTTTTTCGTCGGTTTAATTTTTCGTTAAAAAGTTTTTATTTTTTACTTTTTAGTTCCGTATTTCGTCGGTTTAATTTTTTGTTAAAAAGTTTTTTTTGGACCCAGTCTTCAATAAAAAGTAGGTTTGCTGAATAAATATATTTACCCTGGACCTTGGGTCTGAGGAGGATAACACTGACATAAGTACATGGAATAGTTTGCTATAAAATATGTTACATCGATCGATCACCCTCAAAATAACACAATCACAGAACGCATCAGAGACACAAATCAC
This sequence comes from Gonioctena quinquepunctata, assembly GCA_018342105.1. NCBI lineage: Eukaryota > Metazoa > Arthropoda > Insecta > Coleoptera > Chrysomelidae > Gonioctena > Gonioctena quinquepunctata. The sequence goes on along the minus strand of JAFIRS010000237.1, from coordinate 78,278 downwards.
AAAAACACCCTGTGTGGTCTGTAAATGCCGTCTACTGAATTATGACAAGAAACGACGTCTACGCCATCTTAGTTATTATTTAAAAAAATAATATCGTATCAAGAGATTCCGGTTGACAAACAAATAACTATTCGCATAAATCGATTCATCCAATCTCACCCTCCAAGTCACTCGAGTAATAAACGTATCATTTGTGGAAGTATAATCCCAACTTCAATTCATGAACTTTACAGTTACGTCGTCCCGCAGAATCGTCATGAAGTTTTCACAACTACTCCAATCTTTCTGTTCACTGAATCTGGAAAGTTCAGCGATGATTAATGGTCAGAACCTACTCCACGCAACCCCCTCCTGCCGAAGAAATCCCGCAGATATTGAATCAATTATGGAATAAAAAGGGGGCATAAGAGCCGAATGAAGGGCTCCGCCTTTTCAGATTCGGTGATCGGTGATCCTGTTGAGATTGATGCGAAGTGGCATGCATTTTCATGGTAGGGCACGTCGAGTTTGGGATGTTTCGACCCTTCTATTGAGCCAGCAATGGCCCAGGAAAGCCGTTCGGATTTGTAGGGGCGATCTTTTTTCGTCTTGTTGATATTTATTTCCCTGTTGGGTTTCTCCCCCTACACTGAGTTCGTTTATAAGGTTCAGAAGGTCAGATAGGATTCGACCTTTAATTCGATTTGGATATTTCAGCGGTATGTATACGTTGAGGGGTTCGCTTCTGTGGAGTTTTCGTCGTGCACAGCAAAGGCCTATTATATTTGTTGGTGAAACTCCATTTTTAACCGACGTAACCAAAAAGGAGGAGGTTCTCTAGTCGACCCGTATATTTTTTTTTCCATCATTTTTTTTATGTATGATCACGCATAACTTTTTACTGAGGCGTCCGATTCCGATGATTCTTTTTTCAATGAATAGAGTGTACTTCGGAAGTGGTCCCATTTGAATTTAAAAAATGAAATCCACCCCTAAGGGTAGCAAAATGAATGATATTGATCATTCACCCTCTGAATTCTGGTCCGTTAACCGATTCTATCAGGCATAACTTTGTACTGGGTTCTTCGATTTGGATTATTCTTTCTTTAATAGATAGGATATACCTTATATTTAGATTTCGAATGGAATTATATACCCTTACGGGTAGAAAAATAGGGGATAATTGATTTTTCACTTATGAACATTGGCACACACATACGTAGATGACAATGACAGATCGCTACTGACATTATTTCTGTTCCACATCCGTCAAAACCATTATATTCTATGAGAGGATGGAATGATATACAAAGTAATGAAATAAAATAACCAGAACAACAAAAATAATTTATATTACAACAAATAGTAAAAGTAGATAATCATATTATTTAACTGGTAATAGTTGAAGTAAGGTGGGTAAGTAAGTTAACCTGTGGTAGAAGTCCATTGTCTCGATGGAGTGTATAATTTTATGAAGAAGAAAAACTCGAAGTCGTCTCCACAATATAATATTAACAATCGATTAGATAAATACCATCGATTAGGTGAACATGTTTCGAACCTCTATAGGTTCATCATCAGCAGATAATAAAAGTATTATGGAGATGAAAAAATATTTTGTAGGTTAATGATATAAAATTATTTTAATTCCAATGTTCATTACTTGGACCATATGGAAAGAAGCAATGGCGCCATTGCTTCTGTTGTTTCCTCATGTCGTCAATTCATTTTGCATCGGCTAAAGTATTTAGCCCTCCCAAATTTAAAAATGTGACACAGCGCTTGAAAGGGAAATCCCAACTTTCCATATGGTCCAAGTTATGAACATTGGAATTAAAATAATTTTATAACCTAACCTAACCTAACCTAACCTACAAAATATTTTTCATCTCCATAATACTTTTATTATCTGCTGATGATGAACCTATAGAGGTTCGAAACATGTTCACCTAATCGATGGTATTTATCTAATCGATTGTTAATATTATAATGTGGAGACGACTTCGAGTTTTTCTTCTTCATAAAAAAAAGGGTAAGTAAGTATTTTGGAAGTAATAAAAAAACAAGTGGGTAGTAATTAGTATATTTCAGCCATGAAAAATTGAAAAATAAAAACTTTTTAACAAAAAATTAAACCGACGAAATACGGAAATGAAAAGCAAGAAATTAATTAAACCTCTTTTCTCAGTAACTGAGCTCCTAAACTAATGTAGGTAACTAATTTTGAGTCGGCGCCAAACAAACAATCAACGAACATCATCAAATTACTTCAAGAAAATTATCAGAATGTCACCGCGCAACTCGATGCCATCATTTTACGCATGTTTGTTTGGCGCCGACTCAAAATTAGTTACTTACATTAGTTCAGGAGCCTAGTTACTGAGACTGAGGAGTTTTATTTTATTTTTTACTTTTCAGTTCCGTATTTCGTCGGTTTAGTTTTTTGTTAAAGAGTTTTTATCATATAATTTTTTTGTGTGAAATTGAGGTACTGATTCGTTCCTCGTTGCTCTCTGCAACACACGAATCACAACACGTATTTATAAAATTAATGTGTATGTGTATGTGTGTCTATACAGTGAGTTCCAAAAAGTGTGTACCTTTTTTTTATAATCCATTTGCCAGAAAATTTCATTCCTGATTAAAATGGATGCATTGCAGAAAACTTGCATTTCAGTTGTCAAAATCCCAAATTTTCAAACGGTGTACAGGGGTGAACAAAAAATAGGAATGTTCATCAGAAATAAACCACCCTTAATTTCGACATTATCGAAAAAGTTTAGGTAAGAAAGTTGTTCAGAATTGAAAAAACTTTCTGATTTGGAATCACAGCCTCCTACGCAACCATTTTTTTCCTATTTTTCATAGTTTTAGCCACATAAAGAGTAGTAATATCTCAAGTAAAGTCTTCGAAAAAATCCTGAAAACGAGATTAAACACATTCCTAACAAAACATAATCTACTATCAACATCTCAGTACGGGTTTGGAGATAATAAATCTACTACGGATGCAATTCACTCCCTAACGAAAATCATCTATGAATCCCTAGATTCAAGTACCCCCTCCATAGTTGTTTTCATAGATCTGAAAAAAGCGTTCGATACGGTCGACCACTCCATACTTTCAGATACCCTAGAAGATATGTGTGTGAGAGGTGTGGCACACAAACTATTAAAAAGTTACTTAACAAACAGAAAACAAAGAGTAAGAATTGAAAATCAGGTTTGTACAGAAATGACAATAACATGTGGTGTACCTCAAGGAACAGTACTGGGGCCGGTGTTATCCGTGATATATTTGAATGACTTATTCATACAAGAAATAATCGGAAAAATCATCAGTTTCGCGGACGACACGGTAATATACTATAAAAATCACGACTGGAACAACCTCAAACTAAATATTAAAAAAGATCTAGGAAAACTCAAAGACTGGTTTGACAGTAGATGACTTACTATCAATTTCGACAAAACTGTATACTTACCATTCAGCAGTCTCTCGACATCCTTGCCAGAATACACTCTGAATATTCCACAAGACCTTATAATCAAACCAACGAAAAAATTTAAATATCTAGGTGATCATCTCAGATGGGACCATCATATAGAGCACTTACAAAAAAACTACGATGTATTTTATATCGATTCAAGCAGGTTGAAAGATTTTTGGATTACAAATACAAAAAAATTCTCTACCATAGTTTGGTCGAATCACACTTGTATTATGGCATTATTGGCTGAAAAGGAGTATCAAGAACACACCTGCGTGCACTTGAAGTCTCCCGAAGACGATTTCTTCGAATACTGCTCAACAAACCTGCAAGATATTCAAGCGATTTACTATACACAGAAACACAAATATTGAATATCAGACAATTATACAGCGTCCAAATAGGATGTCTAATATACAAAAACAAAACTGAACATGACACCCCAAACCATCCATTCGCGACGAGAACAAGGCACCAACATTACATACCAGTGACCTCTAAATCCATAGGACAGAGAAGCTACTGGTATCTAGCACCGAAATTATTCAATTACCTACCAAAAGAAATCAAAGACGAAACTTCACCAAAACGCTTCAAAAAACAACTATTAGCATTTGTAAAGAAAAATAAAAGAACTGATATTCATAAATGCATTGAAGGATGAACCTAAAACTGACCATAAAAAAGGGAGATTTAACTAACCTAACCTAACCCCAAAAAAATATAGTATTATACGCTCACATTTATGTACTTGATCTCATAGAACATCTAACCCTCATTACATAATTGTTTTTATCTACACTATATTATTTACCACTATATACAACACTTCTGCAAATATTGTAATGTTCATTCATGTTCATATTGTAAAAAAGTATTCTTATATGCACATATTTATCTATTATATCCCACAGGATTTTTAATTCTCACTCTAGTAAAAATTGTTCTTACTATATTCATTGATTATTATGGCAATAATGTAATGTTTATCTATGTCATATTTATATTATCTTAAAATTGTTTATATTAGATTCCCATATGTATAATACTTCTGTGGGTATTGTCATGTTTATTCAGATTATATTGCGAAACATTTGTCACTACTGCATACATTGTATCTATTTAATCACGAATAAACGTCATCATTCATTCACTCATATACACCTTAGGCGCCTTCCTCATATTACTTCAATAATAATTCATTGAAAAATTTGGTGCAATTTATTATTTGTTGAAGATGCTTCAAATGTATACTAGTATGCTTATTTGGTTTGGTTATTTATGGTTATTTGGTATTTTCTATTCCTATATCTTACTCAATCCAAGAAATGTTGAAAACTATAGTCCCATCGCTCTTCTGAGCATGCTTAACCGACAAAACCAAAAAAGAGGAGGTTCTCTATTCGAACCATATATTTTTTTCCATCATATTTTTTTATGTATGATCACGCATAACTTTTTACTGAGGCGTCCGATTCCAATAATTCTTTTTTCAGTGGATAGGGTGTACTCCGAATTTGGTCTCATTTGAATTAAAAGGATGAAATCTACCCCTAAGGGTAGCGAAATGAAGGATATTGATCACTTACCCTCTGAATTCTGGTCCGTCAACCGATTCTATCAGGCATAACTTTGTACTGGGTTCTTCGATTTGGATGATCCTTTTTTTAATAGATAGGTTATACCTTATATTTGGATTTCGAGAGGAATTAGTCACCCTTACGGGTGGAAAAATAGGGGATAATTGATTTTTCACCAGTGAACATTGGCATACACTTACGTAGTTGACAATGACAGATCGCTACTGACATTATTCTTGTTTCACATCCGTAAAAATCAGTATATTTTATGAGAGGATGGAATTATATACAAAGTAATGAAATAAACTAACCACAACAACGAAAATAATTTATATTACAACAGATAGTAAAAGTAAATAATCATATTATTTAACTGGTTATCGTTGAAGTAAGGTGGGCAAGTAAGTATTTTGGAAGTAATCAATAAACAAGTATGTAGTAATTGGTAGATTTTAGCCACAAAAATTTTAAAAATAAAAACTTTTCAACAGGAAATTAAACCGACAAAATACGGAACTGAAAAGTAAAAGATAAAAACTTTTTAACAAAAAATTAAACCGACGAAAATATCAACTGAAAAACAAAAAATAAAATAAACCTTCTTAGTCTAAATGATAATTGAGCTCCTGAACTAATGTAAGTAACTGATTTTGAGTCGGCGCCAAACAAACTAGCAATTGAATTAGGTGAAGTGTAAAATGATGGCAGCGAGATGCACGGCTGCGTTTTGATGATTTCTTTCATAGATAATGATCTTCGATAATTGTTTGTTTGGCGCCGACCCAAAATCAGTTACATTAGTTTAGGAGCTCAATTATCATTTAGACTAAAAAGGTTTATTTTATTTTTTGCTTTTCAGTTGATTTTTTCGTCGGTTTAATTTTTTGTTAAAAAGTTTCCATTTAAAAAATTATAGAAAAAGTAGTGGCAAAAAGAATTACTCAGTTTCTCGAAACTTTCAATATTTTCAGTGATAGCCAACACGGCCTTAGAAGCAGGGACTATAAGTGCGTTCAACATATCACAGACAAAATGGACGTCGGGGAAAACGTAGTATCAATTATGTTTGATCTCACACGGGCTTTTGACACCGTTGAGAGCTCCTTCGTATCAAATGCTATATCAACTAAAAATTCGGGGCTCCCTAAACAATTGGTTTACTTCATTTTCAGAGCACAGAAAATTCATGGTAAAAATTGATGAAGTCACCTCGGACGAATTGGAAAACGATGTCGGAACTCCCCAAGGAAGCGTTCTTGGGCCCTTAATTTTCATAATTTTTATTAACGATCTTCCACATCATATTACTGGGGGAAAAGTCTTGATGTATGCTGATGACACCTGCATAATTGTCTCGCATGTATCGCAAACAACACTAAAAAAAAATCGACACTATACTATCAGAATTCAAAGACTGGTGCTCCAAAAATAGGCTCATAATAAACCACAACAAAACAGTGTGCATTGAGTTCTACAATAAATTCAGAACACCAACAATCCCAAATATCTCATTTGAGTGGCGTTCATTTGAACTATCCAAAAACACTGAATTTCTAGGCACACAGATAGATTGCAATCGTTCTTGGGAAAAACAATTAGATAGCATATGTAAGCTTAACAAATGCTACTATGTAATATTGACTCTGAAAAATATGTTAGATTTAGAATATTATATGAGAAATTAAAACAAAATATTAGTAAATATGGCAAAACACTCTTTCCAAAAAAAATCAGAGAGGTTTTCGAATGCCGTCTAAAAAAACTCCTGATAAAGGAATGCTTTTACACTTTAGAACAGTTCAAGAACTACATTAATGGTGATTAAATCATATATTTTATCTGTTTATACTTTTTTGTTCTTCTTAAACATTGATGTTCTGTATTGTCATTTTTACATTTTTAATCGATTTATTACTTCATCTTCATACAAAGATGTTTTTTTTGTGACTTTTCCAATCTGTTTTTTGTGAATAGGAAACGGACTCAATAAAATTTGATTTGATTTGATTTGAAATATCTCATGAAATATCCTGAAGAAAAAAGCTCTAACGATAAGTTTGAAATATACAGTCCGTATTTTTTATGTCGTACCACTATTGGCATCTCGAAAACGGTAAATGATACGGAGTTGAATCAGAGAATGAAACGATGTTTCCAAAACGAAAATATCCCAAACTGTTTTAAAAATATACGGGGAAAACCGAAATGGTCCGTTTTCTTTCATTTGCGCTGGCGCCTCTATTTTTGGGAATATGGAAATGTGTCCGGAAAACTTTCTTCTCTGTTTGAAATTTGCTATGATGAGCTGTGCTTTGATTTTCCATACGACGTTTCGTTCTTTGGGGGCCACCATCAAATATTTTTTTTTCGAATATGAACCTGTATTTTTTTTATGAATTTTAGTAGCTATTTTCTTATTGAGTTCAGATATGTATCTTACCTGGTGTTTGTTTCCACATTTCTGCCCATAAATTCCATCATCAAGGTGCGAACAACAAAAATTCCAAAATTTATTCACTACTGATTTTTCTCTTGCCTCCACAGGCAAAAGGCGATATTCCACTTTAAATTACACACCAAACTTGAAACTATTTGAAATTAAGACAAAAAACTATAAAAATAACTAAGAACAAAAAATTAATATCTCAAGTACACATTTTTTTTAGTCATCGCTACCGACGTCTAAGGTGTTCAAATTGACGCCCGCCATTCCTCAAACACATTTTTGCTCTAAAAATTGTATGTTTGTGGCAAATTTGAAGCATTCGGGGAGTTATAGCCATGCATGCTCGTCTTATTGAAGCTTTCAACTCTTCCACATTCTCAAAAGTTGAACTGAATAATCAAGAAGAGTGAGGTTGGGTGATCGCGTTGGCCATTTAATAGCACCGTTGTTTCCTACCCATCATCCTGGCATGGTCCTATCGAAAAATGCTCGTGCTCCGTCATGTTGGGATTATCCATATTTTCTTAGGATATTCAGAGGCAAATCTTTCAAAAAATCGCACAGAATCTCCGTGTTACGTACTCAAGATACACCCCCCCCCATCAATGGAGTACCAAAAAAGTAGGGACCAATTATTTTGGTACCCAAAACACCAACCCAAAGATTAACGCCGAACCTCTCTTGAAAATTAGTGTCTCTATGTGAATTAGCATTCTCCTGGCGCCAGTGATAATGAATATTCCTATTGAACTGTCCATTATTTGTAAACCGGCATTCGTCGCACCATAAAATGTTACTACAAATTTCTCAGTAACATGTGCAAAATTCCGCCCTTTCATTGTAGTCTGTTGAACGCACATGATGTACTTTTCACACTCTGTAGGGCTTTATTTTTTCTTGTTGACGAATGCGATATACCACAATTTCTCCCTATATCTCTAAAAGATACTTCATCATTCTAATTTTTTTCGTATTCCACGAATCCTGATTCAGATCATCATTCTACTATGTGTAACATAAAACTTTATGAAAACATACCGAAAACGTCGATTTCATCACCACCACCATTTCCAGTAATGGGGCAGTTTTTATTATTAGATTCCACAAATGAACCATGCTCTCGTACATACCTTGATACATAGCCAGAGATCTGGTGCTATTTCTCAAACACCTAGAATACACGAACAACATGTCCACTTCCTCATCATTAGAAAACTCCATAGTTTTCGGTTCAACGTGTGAATAATCCAGATTTAAATTCGTTAATTTGTAATCTGTCATTCACCTTCTTTCATTCCATGGCTCACTACATACTTCACGAAGTTTGAAACTTTCCGTTTTCATTTGAAATAGGTTCGTTTGGGAATACGTATAGGACTCCAATACAGACAAAAGAATTGCCTATTGCCTAAAAATGGACTCAAGGAAAATGCTTCTCGGCTCTTAGTAAATGTATCAATCGTTGTTCCTTGTGATTCTTCTGCTTTTTACACGCTTTATATTAGCTTCACTTGTATGTTTGTTTGTTTGTTTGTAACCTACTCCTTTGGGCGCAATTTTGACCCACTTCCAGACGTCCGAATGATTTGAAATTTGGCAGGTGTTAATAATTCCGGTGACAATGCTTTAAGAAATCATTGCGTGGAGAAAAAACAAAATGGCGGCTCCAATATGGCGTACGGTTTTGTGATTATGGTCCGATTCGCTTCAAAATTGGTACCGAACATTTTTGTGGTCGGAATTATGATTCTTTCGTCAAAATTGAAAAATTAAAGATGGCGGCTCCAAAATGGCGGACGAGTTTTGTGATTATGGTCTGATTCTATTCAAAATTGGTATGTGGGGGTTTTTGAGGTCGAATATTATGATTCTTTTGTAAAAATTGGAAAGTTCAAGATGGCGGCTTCAAAAGGGCGGCCGAGTTTTGTGATTATGGTCTGATTCTATTCAAAATTGATATGTGGGGGTTTTTGGGGTCGAATATTATGATTCTTTTGTAAAAATTGAAAATTCAAGATGGCGGCTTTAAAATGGCGGCCATTTTGTGATTATGGTCTGATTCTATTCAAAATTGATATGTGGAGGTTTTGGGGTCGAATATTATGATTCTCTTCTGAAAATTGGAAAATTCGAAATGGCGGCTTTAAAATGGCGGCCGAGTTTTGTGATTATGGTCTGATTCTATTCAAAATTGTTATGTGGGGGTTTTTGGGGTCGAATATTAGGATTCTTTTGTGAAAATTGTAAAATTCAAGATGGCGGCCGAGTTTTGTGATTATGGTCTGATACTATTCAAAATTGATATGTGGGGATTTTTTGGGTCGAATATTATGATTCTTTTGTGAAAATTGAAAAATTCAAGATGGCGGCTTTAAAATGGCGGCCAAATTTCGTGATTATGGTCTGATTCTATTCAAAATTGGTATGTGGGGGTTTTTTGGGGTCGAATATTATGATTCTTTTGTAAAATTGGAAAATTCAAGATGGCGGCTTTGAAATGGCGGCCGAGTTTTGTGATTATGGTCTGATTCTATTCGAAATTGGTATGTGGGGGTTTTGGGGGTCGGGTATCATGATTCTTTCGTGAAAATTGAAGAATTCAAGATGGCGGCTCCAAAATGGCGGCCGAGTTTTATGATTATGGTCTGATCCTATTCAAAATTGGTATGTGGGGATTTTTGGGGTCGGAGATTATGATTATCTAATTTGATAAGATTATTCCATTTTCTATTTTGCAAAAAATCTTATAATATAATAGTTAAAAAAAAAACACGCTTTTATAAATAAACCACACTAAAAAGTAGGAAATAAATAATAGTTTGAAAAAAAAATAAAAAACACGCTTTAAAAGAAAACCAGACTAAAAAAATAGAAAATAAGAAAAAAAAATATTTTATTCAAAAAAAAGCGTGGGGTGCATGGTATCAATAATCATATAGTACATTACACACCAAGGCGATACCATGCACCCCACGCTTTTTTTTAAATACATTTTTTTTTTCTAATTTTCTATTTTTTTAGTCTGGTTTTCTATCAAAACGTGTTTTTTATTTTTTTTTAAACTATTATTTATTTCTTTTCATCACATTGGATTTGATCTCGATTTGATTTGAAGTTTGAGTATTCATTCAAGGTAGCTTTATTTTAAATTTCATCCTCGCAATTTGAGTCAAATACCCTTTCAAATACGAACGGAAATAAAATCAGGTCCGTATTCCGGAGGGGAGGATTTTCATTGTTCAGACCTTGATGATGGAATTCATGGGCAGAAATGTAGAAACGAAAACCAGGTTAGATACATATCTGAGCTCGGCAAGATAAGAACTACTCAAATTCATTTATAAAATACAGGCTCGTATTCTAAAAAAATTAGTTGAGGATGGCCCCCAAAGAACGAAACGTCGTATTGAAAATCGAAGCACAGCACATCAAAGCAAATTCGACATAGAGAAGAAAGTTTTCCCAACACAATTCTATATTCCCAGCGCAAAAAAAGAAAACGGGCCATTTCGGTTTGGCCCGTATATTTTGAAAATGGTTCGTGATATTTTCGATTTGGAAACACAGTTTCATTGTTCACTAAAATGGGCAACTCTTCTCTGATTTAACCAACATCGTATCATTTATCTTTTCCGAGATGCCAACTGTGGTACAACATAAAAAATACGGACTGTATACTATAATAATTGAGCCCGCATTTTTTTTAATATTCCGATTATTGATTGAAAATAATTGTTCAATTCCTTTCCCTTCATAACAATTGGACCATTATGGAGAGTTTGCCAAGCTTCAGAATCTACTCGGACATAATTTCATCATCCTCAACATGATGAATTCACGTTATCATCCACAACGCCCCAATCTGGTTGGATACTGTTGATCACCTACGACCTAGTCTCATTATATTACGTAAACCCTCCATTATTCCAAGAGTAGCTTGATGAGCATTGTCTTGACTCTATTGGGAAATAATCGATATCAATGTAGAACTCCACTATGAATTGATCTGACAAGACAATAGATGTACAGGTTGTCTGTTTCAGATTCACGTAAACAATATATAACCCGTTTGTTATGTGACGTCTGTCTCATACACTATAACAACATTCAGTTTGTCTGATGAGCTTCAGAGACAGTTGTTCATTGAAGCAGTTGTGAAAATAATCTAGACTGAGAGAATAACTGAGAGGAATGAAGTCTTGCGATATTGGGGAAACATCCAAACTTAATATTTGAAATAGGTTCCGTGTACCAGATGAAGAAACAATATTCTATATTCACGTTACTCGATTATCAATTCAATTTTTTTCATCGATGTTAGAATCACTCACATCTGTGTTGTTTTGGTAATAGTAATTAATAATACATCTCATTATTGATTCGAAATGAAGGAAATAGACGAAGTGTCACTTTACAGTGTTTCTCAACCATACTTTACGAGTGAATATTGAACAATATCAGGTGAAATTACGAATAATACTCATTATATATAGTTAGATTTATTAAATAGATTCATTCTACACACAAGAAATATTTCTAATTATATACGGGAAGTCTCAAAATGAGACACACAACTGAATTTTGCTTTTACACGCTTTATATTAGCTTCACTTGTATGTTTGTAACCGACTCCTTTGGACTTGATTTTCACCCACTTCCAGACGTCCGAATGATTTGAAATTTGGCATGTGTACATAATTCCGGTAACAATGCATCGATAAATTTTTGTGTGAAAAAAACAAAAGGGCGGCTCCAATATGGCGGATGAGTTTTGTGATTATGGTCCGATTCGCTTCAAAATTGGTATCTGAGGATTTTCAGATTTAAAAAGGCGGCTCCAAATGGGAGAGTTTTGTGATTATGGTCGATTCTTCAAAATTGGTATGTGGTTTTTGGGGTCGAATATATGATTCTTTGGTGAAAATTGAAAAATTCAAGATGGCGGCTCCAAAATGGTGAACGAGTTTTGTGATTATAGTCCGATTCTATTCAAAATTGGTATGTGGGGTGTTTTGGAGTCGAATATCATGATTCTTTCGTGAAAATTGTAAAATTCAAGATGGCGGCTCCAGAATGGTACACGAGTTCTGTGATTATGGTCCGATTCTATTCAAAATTGGTATGTGGGGGTTTTTGGAGTCGAATATTATGATTCTTTCGTGAAAATTGGAGAATTCGAAATGGCGGCTCACTGTTTATATTGACAACGTTAAAATCTTTGAATGACTTCTAAAATCGAGATTTGACTATTGATACAGCTGTACACATTAATGATTTGGAAAAAATAATCACAGTTACTAATAATAATCACGGAATTAATAGTAGATTAGAACAAATAATAGTTTAAAGAAATTAAAAAAACACTCTTTTATAAATAAACCAAACAAAAAAGTATAAAATAAATAATAGTTTAACTAAAAAACACGCTTTTATAGAAAACCAAACTAAAAAATTAGAAAGTAAATTTTAATAAATTTGAATGAAGAATAGTGTGAAAAACTTTAATAAATATAAATTAATAATAATGTAAATGAGAAAACAAAATATTTTATTTAAAAAAAAACATGGGGTGCTTAATCTGAATCTTAAGAACCACCCCACGCTTTTTTTTAAATGATTTTTTTTTTCTCATTTACATTATTATTAATTTATATTTATTAAAAAAAATTACACCATTCTTGATTCAAATTTGTTAAAACTCATTTTCTATTTTTTCAGTTTGGTTTTCTATGTGAGCGTGTTTTTTAGTTTTTTTTTAACTATTATTTATTTTTTTTAAGTCGGTTTTTTTATAAAAAGCGTGTTTTTCAGTTTTTTAAACTATTATTTTTTTAAACGTCAACCCCTATTTTTGTTACATTTTTGGATTCGCCACCAAATTGTAGATATAACGCAACCAGGTTTCTTGGACTCATCTACGGTATTTTTTGACTTGTGTCAATTCATGTGTCAAAATAGCCTCATGCATAGACCCTCAGAAAAATTCATAACTTGAGGATCAGTTGAGATAACAGTCGATTCCTTAGGCTTCAGCGCATATTTTGGAATATTTTAACTCGGATTCGATGTTCCATCGCCTACTACGATTTTTTTTAAATGACAAATTACAAATGGCAATAACTCGACTTTTTCGAACGCAACACCCTATATTTCATTGCATCATTGCATGGCAGTTTTTCAAGAGTTTTTTGTCGATATAGGGTTTGTGGGGTCTACTTTGTGAAGTTTGCGAGAGTTGTTGAAAAATAAGAAATTCTGATGGTTATTTCGAAAAAAAAAGGACTCGAGTAGGTAGGCCGCTGTCGTAAAATCTGACACAACCATGTACTTTCGAAAACTCTACACGTCTAATTATTAATAATAAATTTCACTCGCAAATGATTAGGGAATATGGTCTACTGTATTAACGAAGCTGACAGCAATAATTCGTTAACAAGCAGCATTTATTATAAAAACTATCCAGAAGCACGAATTCGGTTTTAAGGAATCCAAGTTGACTGAGGATGCAATGATGGACTTAGTTGAGAAAATCTATAAATCTATGGATCAAAGTAAACCATGTCTCGGTGAGTAGTTTGCGTCAACACATGTTCACCTCCTACGAGAGATGAAGATGGGTTGCGGAAACTTAGGTGGCTACCTCCAAGTGGTATCGCTGGATAACGGGGTTGACAAGGAAAATCCAGTGGGAATGACCAGAAATGGTCAGAACCTGCGGATCTCTAAGTCAATCTCAAACCAAATGCCACCACAACATGGCTTAATCCAAGGCGTCAAGCGACCCGTGCCGAGGGATGGATGATACCTGAGCCAGTCAGGTATAAAAAAACGGAGCCTCTGGGATACATGGCGACCTCCCAGAGTAATCTGCCTTACACCTGCGCAGGTGTGGATGACCCTTTCCCCTACACAAACAACCCTGGGGAACTTCCAGTTGAAGAAGACCCAACACCGATAGCGGGTATGGAAGTCGAGGAGATTCCAGTTGAATCACACTCGGCACCAGAAACCGTAAACCCAACCGAGGAGGGATCAGCAGATGGTCGAACACCTACTGAGAAACTCCCGGAAACAGAGTGGATTCCAAAGCCATTTGGTAAAATGGAAACCAAAAAGATTCTTCAGCTCATCAAAACCCAGGACATGGGGATAGATACTGAAGAATGGCTTGTCATCAAGAGACAAGAGGAGGCCTCGGGTCTAACTCTTGTCTTTCAATCTTCGACTGTGACGCCCTAAGTGGCATGAGTCCGAAGAACCTTATCAACGGGCTTCTAGACCTAGTTAGGGGCACAAACCTGTTTGAATGAGGAACCACTGACGACAGAGTGATACAATAGACCCCAGCTGGTCGCAGTGTCAAGGGAAGCTAAGTGCCAACCCTGTCTCTGGCTCGTCAGCCTTAAACCAACCAACCAACCAACCAAACCATGTCTCTGCATCTTCGTCGATTTGGCCAAAGCTTTCGACACAATCAGCCTCCAAACACTTGAAAATTTCGGTTTACGGGAAACGCCTCTTCACCTGGTGGAAAGCTATCTCAATGGTTGAAAGCAACTGGTCAACATCGATGGCACAATAAGTTCAGAAGAAACTCTGGAATACGCCGCACCGCAACGTACTGTGGAGGTGCCTATTCTATTCAACTTTTACATCAATGAGCTATTCGAAACAACAACACAAGGCAGCATCACCAGTTTTGCTGATGATACTGCGATTTTTTATGAAAACACATCCTGGCAAACTCTAAAAAATAAAAATAAATTTGAAAAAGACTTCACAAATGTAATAAACTTTTTTCAAAACAGACTACTCCTTATAAACTTAAAAAAAAACCTTTTTCCCACGTTTTTCCCTGAGCTTCCCATTCTGAATATTTAGGAATTATGATGATAATAATAATAATAATAATATAACTTCATGTAGAATAAATAAATACAGCTGAATGGGTATAAGTTAGGAGTGAATAAAGTACTGCAAGGGATAAGTGCAAGCACTTGTTTCCCATAAAAAAGATAAATGAAAAAATACAGATAAATATAATACAGGTAAATATAAACAAAACAGATAAGATACATGAGTTCCAATAAAAAAAGAATGAATGATGAGATCCAGTTGAATACTAAAATATAAATACATGATATATAATAAAATACAGTAATAAAAATACAATAAAACACAAAGACCCATAGTTAATATATGAGATACAATAAATGAAATGAAATAAATAAATAATAGTTTACAAAAACAAAAAACACGCTTTTTAGAAAACCAAACTAAAAAATGAAATAAGAAAAAAAAATTATTTAAAAAAAGCGTGGTATTTTATTTCTCCACTGATTGGATACCATGTGTCTCACCATATGTTTATACTGATTTGTTGCATATTTGTCATTCCGGCACAGCTAAAACGCAGAAATTTTGTTTTTTGAGATTCATGGTGAGGAGTTCAAACCAGTCTTTCATTACCTAAGGAAGAAAGTAGAGAAAGAGTGAGGTCTTTCTCTACTTTCTTCCTTAGATTCGACCAAGTATCTGCTCCATATAAAACAGCAGTGTCGACTGCACAACCTTTTATATCTCCACTTATTTTCAAGCTGAATAAGTCATTAAGGTATAGATTGAATAATATTGGTCCCAAGACCGTTCCTTGTGGTACTTCATATTCAGTCTCTAGTTTTTGACTTATTCTATCCCCCAACTCTAACAACTTGCTTTCTTCATCTCAAATAGCTTTCAAATAAATTAAGCACCATCAATAAATAGGCAAAGGCTAGGCTTACCTCTTTCTAGAGATGTATGGATTTTTTTTGTTAGGTTGAGTATGGCATCCACAGTTGGGGTTTTACCCCTTAAATCGAATTGTTTATCAGACAACAAGTTAAATTTAATAATGAATGAAGTAATTCTGTTTTTTAAAAGTTTTTCGGGTATTTTTGCCAAGTTGTTAATGGGATAAATTGGTCTATAGTTGCTTACGGATGTTCTGTCGCCATCTTTAAATACCGGCACTACAATAGATACTTTGAAGGCATCAGGCCAAATTCCCTTTTCAATGCTCTCATTTATTATGTATGCTAGTGGGGTAGAGATATGGCATGATATTTCTTCCAAAAGTTCTGTTCGTATGTCATCAATTCCAGGCGATTTATTGTTTTTGAGCTCATTTATCGAACTGTTTATCTCATTTGCGTTCGTAGAAGCTAGTAGCATAGTATTGGGCAGGATCTTTGGCGTGCCCTCGAAGTGAGGGTCTCTTTCAATTTTGTCAGCAGGTATTTCCCCAAAACTCAAAATTTTCTATTGAATTCGTCTGCTTTTTCTCATCGTTTGAGTAGAATTCCATTTTCATTCGCGATAGGTCAATATTTTTTTTTGTTTCCTCCCATGTCCCACAAATGCTTTGTTTGTTTTGTATTTTTCAGCTGCTGCTCATAAGAGCTTCGCTTGTTTTTTTTAATTTGTTTGCGAGTCTATTTTTGTATAATTTATATTCGTTTTTTAGGGTTTGGCTTTCAGGATGGATTTTCAGTTCCTCGTGCATTTAATTTTTTTGTTTATCATTCTCACCATTTGTGAGCCACGGTGGAAAGGGCGTAGCTTTGCGCTTAACTAACTTTTTTTCAGTGATAGACTGTCACCTCGGATGGAACTGCCATTCGGATTAGGTATCAAAAAAATTAAAGAGCATGTCAACAGTTTCAAAGTTCACAGAGAAATACTTGACTTGAAATATATGACAATTCTATATAACACTAATTCAGCCACACATAACATACGGAATAAAGACCTGGGGTGGTATCGCGTTTACCTAAAACCATCAGAGACGTCACAAAAAAGGATATCAATAACAAAAACTCAAACCGACGAAATACGGAACTGAAAAGTGAAGAATAAAATAAACCTTCTTAGTCTCAATAACTAAGCTCCTAAACTAATGTAAGTAACTAATTTTGAGTCGGCGCCAAACAAACAAGCAAATGAATTAGGTAAGGCGTAAAATGATGGCATCGAGTTGGGCGGTGACATTCTCATGATTTTTTTGAAGTATTTAATGATCTTCGTTGATTGTTTGTTTGGCGTCGACTCAAAATTAGTTACTTACATCAGTTTAGGAGCTTAGTAATTGAGACTAAGAAGGTTTATTTTATTTTCTACTTTTCAGTTCCGTATTTCGTCGGTTCAATTTTTTGTTAAAAAGTTTTTATTTTTCTATTTTTTGTGGCTGAAATCTACTAATTAATAACTGCTTGTTTTTTGATGACTTCCAAAATACTTACTCACCCACCTTACCTCAACTATTACCAGTTGAATAATATGATTATCTACTTTTACTATTTGTTGTAATATGAATCATTTTTGTTGTTCTGGTTAGTTTATTTCATTACTTTGTATATCATTCCATCCTCTCATAGAATATATTGATTATGATAATGACACTAGCGATCTGTCATTGTCAACTACATATGTGTGCCAATGTACACAAGTGAAAAATCAATTATCCCCTATTTTTCTACCCGTGATAAGAGAAGAATCATCCAAATCAAAAATCCCAGTACAAAGTTATAGCTGATAGAATCGGTTAACGGACCAGAATTCAGGGGGTGAGTGATCAATATCCTTCATTTTGCTACCCTTAGGGGTGGATTCCATCTTTTGAATTCGAATGGGACCAACTTCAAAGTACACCTTATCTACTGAAGGAAAAGTTATCGGAATCGGATGTCACAGTAGACAGTTATGCGTGATCATACATAAAAAAAAAAAAATATACGCGTCGACTAGAGAACCTCCTCCTTTTTGGTTTCGTCGGTTGAAAATCAAGCTCAGCAAAGACTATAGGTACCCGACTGGAACTATCTATCACTAGTTCTCTATCACAACGAAAACGAACACGAGCGCGTACAGCACAAACATGAAACATGCTTCAAAGTCAAAACAACAACTATTCCAAGAGTTATTACACGGAAATGTCGAAGATCATTCACTTACCTCTGTCCAGTCTTATATTCTGATATGCCCAACCACTTGGGTCTAAAAGATTGGCTGCACACGCATCCGAGCAATTGATAGGAGAACGTGAAATGAGATTCACTATGTGATCATGTATGTATATGCGATTGTACAGGAACATTTTCTCTCTGTAATATCTATGGGGAGAAAGAAGTCCATGCACGAGGGAATCATTTTTTTGGGCACTTTGTATTTATTACTGCCTTTATATTAGTGATAGTTATATCTCAGATTGTACATGGGAAATTGGAAATAAATTAATGAAGAACTCCACGGGAGATTAAGAATCGATTTGAACTCACTGGTAGGTGTCTTATATCAAAAAGAAAATTCTTGGTGGTCGGATCAATGAGGAAAATGAGTTGCAAGTTTAATTGATGTTACCGAAAAATCCTCATTAGACACTGGGAAACTAGCAGCGAAAACAGATATTTTACAAATTAGACTAATATTGAAACATAAGTTCAACACATTATTTTTCGACAATGTGCTGAATGGTGAAAGGTATTCACATTTTCTTCACGAACATCATCCCATAGTATTAGAAGAAGTGGATTTGAACACCAGAAGGACCATATGGTTGCCACACGATGATACTGCAGTGCATAACCATAGGATAGTGATTTTTTTAATCGATCCATCCTAAGGAGGTATTATTCCTTGGCCCAGACCTAAATCCCATGGACTTCTTTCTTTGTGGGTACGTGAAGAAAAGGGTTTTTAGGGATCGCCCAACAACTGCAGATGATATGAAAAAACAGGATCACGGAAGCCTTCCGTTCAAGTGATGAAGCAATGGTAGAATTCTGTTTTCATTTGTTTAAGCCGGCTCTATACAGGGTATTGTGAATTAACAAAACACACCTGTAACACCAAACTTGTTGTTAGATTGAGAGAACAAGCATCAAGAGCATCGACTGTCTGAGGATGGTCGAACCGAGATCATTCCACTGGAGCGGTCTACAGGAAATATCTCTTTCTCTCTTTACTTGAGTTGTTTATCCAGGAAGTACGTACCGTTTTCAGAAAGATTCAAAAAAAAATAATGCACCCATAGAAAATATGAAGAACATACATATATACTTTATAAAAGTTAACAAAGTATTTCATCCGTTCTACATACGGATAAGAGGATACAATATTCCAAGAATGTAGTTGTAGTTTACTTGAAGTTATTTTTTTAGCAGTCTACAAATTAAATAGATTGACGAAAAACAATAGAGACATCAATGGTCAAAAACGACTGGAAATAATTATCTTTCGAAAACTTGGGGTTCATAAGATTATAGAGATACAATTAAAGACACATTCGCATTATAAAGGATTCAATTTGCCCAAAACATAAATACAGAAAACACCTAGGAACTAACGATAAATCAGCAGGGTCCACACTTATTCACTGGAGATGGCTTCTAAACGACAATTAGTTTAATTGTATATTATTTTGATACCCGCCGAAATTGGTTATTTTATTTTACTCGCACTGGATATTAGATTATCGATGTGGGGATACGGTTTTCTCTGAGGTGATGAACTTTTGATTTGAGGTTTTTCGTTGACTTATCGCGTTCTTGAAGCGTTGATAAATAATAGGTAATTTTGGAAAGAATACTGGTTTACTCGTGAATTCACTTGGTTGCTGTCATTTTTCGGATTAACTTGATTTGAATATAATTTTTCCTTTTGGCTTCTTAAGTAACTGCAAGACGACTATATCCTTACTTTTCTCATTTTATGTCACTATATTGTGATCGAATGAAATCTAACCTCATTTTTGAGAGGAACATATTACCGCAGCACCGTCTATGTACAGACTGACTTGTTGATGGCGAGCGCCTCACGCTTTTATATCATTCGACCCTAACCATGATTCATTCGCGGATTACATTCCCACAGTAGTTATCTTCACCTTGTCAGCGGCTCAATAATTAATGGTTTGTTTCTGTCATAAAAAATGTATAAAAACAGATTCATGGTATTGAGTAGTCGTATGGCAATTAGACGAGCTGTCAGCAACTATTAATGTATAGAGATTTTGTTTAACAAGAAATTCTTTAGATATGCATAACCAGGAGGTGACGATTTATTAATAGCTCTATCGAGAATAAGGCTGGATTTTTTATGGTAATTTGTAGGTGCATTTCCTTGTCTGAACAGATGACGAAGTAATTTCAACGGGCATGCTTGGCAGCTTGGCAGCTTGGTCGACCTTTGTTCAACCGTTTGTCGATTATCTGACTTCGGAATTTATTTTCATTCCCAGCGGATTTTGTTTTCTGGCTATAAGGTTCATTTGGTAATATCGTGTTTTTTCTCATGAATGAAAGTTTTTCTGTAATTATGGGGCATGACACATTCGTTTGTCTGGAATGGTGATTTATTCGAGCATTCATAAGTAGCATTCTCAAAAAAAATTCACATTGATTCATGTTAGTCATCATTTCCTCCTTCCTGTGAAGATTAAGGTAACGTCCCATTTATCAAAATTTCGAATTATTTTCTATTAATACAAGATGAAGAGAACTCTCATGAAAAATTTCACTCGACAAGTTTCTAGTTCAAAGTTTCCTGAACATATTTGAATTCACCACCAATTTCTCCTGAGCATCCCCACCACAACAAGAGCTGCTAATCAGTTGAGTGTCAGTCGTCATTGAGTGAACACTGTTTTCCTTGCTGATCTGGTGAGTTCCCCCCCCCTTCACCTATGTTTCTTTAAACCCACAAAATTCCAGTAGATTATATGTTGAACACGAAAATGGTTGATTGTCTTCAGTTCTATGGAAAATGTATTATTCATTTAATATTTCATGAGAAATTGGGATGTCGATAATAGGTACATCTGAAACATGTTGTGTTCTAGATATCGACATAAGTGTCGATAAAAGGGGCACGCAAGAGGATGTTTGACTTGCTATCAGAATCTCAAATTCAATGTTCCTCCAAACAATTATTTGTTGTTATGTTCAATAGACCCACAATTTTCTCTGTACCAGTTATCGACACACTGTTATCCGTCAAATTATCAAATAGAAGTACAAAAATCTTGTACATACATACAAATCTATGTCGATGAATGGTGTAACCTTGTGTCGGTGACTAGTACTCAAGGCATACGTTTTAATTACCAATTTTACGGAAATTATCATTATTTCAGTTCAGTTATGATGATCAGCTCAGAAAATATTGAAAATTTCCCTCAATATTAATCGGAATTCGATTATGATTCAGTTTGATGATTTCATTATACATTCCTTCAAGAATCTCGATTATCGGAACATTAATGTGACGGTTATTGGTTATATTGAATTTTCAATCACCTACACATTTCAAAAAAAACTGTTTCATTACCGGGAATGGGGAAAATGCTTCCTAAAAATTGATTCTGTACCAAATTTGTATTTCAAGTTTATTCAAGAATTTAAATTTTTATTGTTTTTTTTATTTTTTGTGAATATTTTTATACTATTCTATTCATTATAGATATGAATTTAACTTTTTTATAATGTTTCATTTACAATATTTATAAATATAAACAAGCATTGATGCCAGTTTTCGATTTCTCACAGTGTCGAAAATTGGTCCTCATACATGTCGACGATTGTTATTCATATTTTTCAGGTATCTGAAATTGGAACATCTGCTTTGGGTTTCCATTTATTCCATTTGAATTATATCTGTTTATTCAAACTGAAGCTACAAAGATTCTGAAACTGAATATTGCAACCATATAAAAATTCCCTTTGAGTTCGAAAAGTATTCGTCATTCTCACGAACACACTATTGTGTCGATAATTGGGACATTTACCTTACAAGCATCGTTCCCTTGTACTCTTGTTTCTATTACAATTTCATTTTGTTGAAACATATTCCTTTCAGAATCCAAAATTGTAACAAAAATGGGGGGTTTCCATTTGAGGAAGCAGACTTAGTTTTGTATCTTATTTTGGGACATCTTGTATATGAATTGAAATATTTTTAGAATGTGCCTCATTGTCGGACCTATCGTTAAAAAAAACTAGTCGAAAGCATTCTCTCAAGTTTTCTTGAAATATTTCAGTGTATAATTCTTGGATTCTGATGGAAGCAAATTCTGAGAAATAATTGCGTAGTTAGAAAAACTACGCTTGAATATAGCAAAGGATTGATTTGGAAAAACGTTCTGGTTTCCCGTAAGGATTTTATCAATATTTTGAAACTGAATAAGCTTAGCTTTCAGATAGGATGGAAATTTTGTAGCGAGTATTTCATGTATCGAAGTCCAGAGGTGAAGACTTCCAATTGATTTTAATTTTTTTTCTGTTATTTGAAAGGCTGGTGTAATACTCCTGAACTAACGTATACCTGGCATCATCGGGTTTTCATCATATCAAATTTTTCTGACACTTTGCTCCGATTATTTACTTGTTAATCTCAAAGCACTAGGTTTGTGTAGCGGAAGGATCATTGAAGGATATCTGCGAGAATCACTGGAATGCACCTCATACTCATTCAATTAATTCATTTGACAGAACTTATTAGACTTCCATGTGTGGTTCATGATTAACCCTACTCTAGTTTTTCAACCGACGAAACCAAAAAGGATGAGTTTTTCCAGTCGACGCGTATATTTTTTTTTATGTATGACCACGCCTAACTTTTTACCTAGACGTCCAATCCTGATAATTCTATTTTCAGTGGATAAGGTGTACTTCGAAGTTGGTCCCATTCGAATTTCAAAGATGAAATCCACCCCCAAAGGTAGCAAAATGAAGGATATTGATCACTCACCCTCTGAATTCCGGTCCGTTAACCGATTCTATCAGGCATAACTTTGTACTGGGTTCTTCGATTTGGATGTTTTCTTTTTTCATTAAATAGGGTATACCTAATTGTTGACAATTTTTTTATTCTGAATGGAATTATCCGCCCTTACGGGTAGAAAAATAGGGGATAATTGATTTTTCACTTGTGAACATTGGCACACATACATAGTTGACAATGACAGATCGCTATTATATTATTGTTCTCCTACATTCGTCACAATCATTATATTCTATGAGAGGATGGAATGATATAAAAAGTAATGAAATAAACTAACCAGAACAACAAAAGTAATTTATATAACAACCCACAGTAAAAGTAGATAATCATATTATTTAACTAGTAATAGTTGAAGTAAGGTGGGTAAGTAAGTATTTTGGAAGTGAGCAAAAACAAGTAGGGTAATTAGTAGATTTCAGCACAAAAAATTAAAAATATAATTTTTAACAAAAAATTAAATCAACGAAATATGGAACTGAAAAGTAAAAATAAAATAAACCTTTTAGTCTCAATAACTAAGCTCCTAAACTAACGTGAGTAACTAATTTTGGGTGGGCGCCAAACGAACAATCAACGAAGATCACTAAAATACTTCAAAAAAATTATCAGAATGCACCGCGCAACTCGATGCCATCATTTTACGCCTCACCTTATTCAATTGCTTGTTTGTTTGGCGCCGACTCAAAATAAGTTACTTACATTAGTTGAGGAGCTTAGTTATTGAGACTGAGAAGGTTCATTTTATTTTTTACTTTTCAGTTCCGTATTACGTCGTTTTAATTTTTTGTTAAAAATTTTTTTCATGTATATAATTTTTCCCAGAGGTTATCGCAAAATAGCCATGAAGATTCCAAATAGCTTTACAAATAATCATATCTCAGAATCATACGAATCAACGCCCTAAATACTGGAAACGGAGATAATAGAGGCTGGATGGAAATAGGATAGAATATACGAAATCATGTTAATAGGCTGAGTGAATCCAAAATACTCTTTTATCCTCGATCTCTGCTATCTCTTGAATCAATATATGTTTCCATATTCAACTGATTTATCATTCTTCAATATTCAACAGCGATAATTGTAGGAAGCTAATTATATCAGGGGTGATTCTATGAGTATGATTAAAGACGGCGTGCTTCACTACTACCTATACATGAGAGTCCATTCATTTTTTATTATCTAACAGTCTGATATTCATTTAATAAATAAATAACATTCAATCGATCTATAGTGGGTATGGAAAGGTAGATTCAGTGAAAAAACTACTTTCTGGGCAAATACCACGCAGAACGTTGAATGATATTCACTGAAATCCATGCATATTCCATAAATATCAATGGACATTAATGAAAGTTTCTGATAAGCTCGATTATGTTTAATTTATGTCGTGTTCACCTAACAATTCGCATACCGGTTTCAGGCTTCTTGGCCCTCATCAGTACGGAGTAGTCAACCAGTCAAAGGTCCAAAGAACTCTGGCTGAAGTGAGACACAACGTAAACAAACCATCATCGATCTTGTAACATCCTATAGGTGATGAGGGCCAAGAAGCCTGAAACCGGTATGCGGATTGTTAGGTGAACACGACATAAATTAAACATAATCGAGCTTATCAGAAAGAAACATTTGCATTCAATGTCCATTGATATTATATGGAAGTATGCATGGATTTTCAGGTGAATATCATTCAACGTTCTGCGTGGTATTTGCCAGGAAAGTAGTTGTTTTTCACCTGAGATCTACCTTTCTCTGGTTCAATTTTATATTGAATCCTTTATGTGAAGAAAACCGTTTAAATTCGATTTTTCTATTCATTCCACTTCACATGGCACTTTTCTCTCGCCAGTTATTTGATATGTAAATAGGCGTTGATTCAATTGATATCTCTGCATCAGGAGATTTGATTTCACTTAGATAATTTCCAGTATTTAATGAAAATTGAAGTCACAAATACTTCTTTATTTTACGTATCACATGAAAATTTTGAGAACAAAAGTTGTAGGGTTCAATTCAAACTATTTGATAGTTTGAGTTCTATTTATTCAGGGTGTCTAAAAAACGCAACGACTTGGTAGTTTTTTTTTGTATAATTGATTTCGCATTCTACGTGAAATTCCAAGCAGATTCCATAAAACATACCCCATACCTAAGTTCAACTGATGAAAATGAAAATTGTAATCAAAATTGATCTGATTTGCAGATAACTCCAAACTCATTTTTAATTCAACAAGGCCTGGTAGCCTAGTTGGATAAACGCCCGCTTCCAAAGTGCAAAGACCTGGGTTCGATCCCGAGCTGGGTCGCGCATTTTTTTTTTATTCTTTCCAACTGGAAGGAAATGAATAGAGCCTTTCGCATTATCAACTTTGATCCTGCATCATTAAAACTTCCATCGACTTTTTTCCTAATTTTTCATTACCAATGAGTAGGGTAAATTTGAAAATATCCATCATCAGATCTACGTGGTGTTTATCAAGGTAGCATTTTAAATATTCTGAATTCATCATGGAAAACATAATCCGAAATAAATAGGTGTGAGCCACTGCGTACTTTTCACTCTGTCTACCTTTTTCGGTTTAATTTTCATGTCGTGTCGCAAAGATCTGAAATAATTAATTTATTGTTCTCCAACGCCCTAGGCTATTGGCCACTGCTTTATGATTTATAAAGAACGGCGTAGATAGGGAAACTGATAAAGAAAATCTGAAGGTACATTTTCCCGGGTAGGGCTACGAAAATATTTAAAGCCACACTATTAGTGATGAAATTTCATACATTTAGCCTTATCAGATGCTATTAGTACCATACAAATTGATTGTTTCTAAAAATACCAATTTCTGCTCCGATCTCAGACTGTATACCTCCTCATTAAATCACATCGAATTGTTACTTGACACGACATGTTTCTCATGTGTGTTTAAGTTCTGGCATGAATTGAATATTTCTGTCGTTCTTTCGACATTTATGGTGACGACTTGAAATATGGTAAAAAATCACGAGTTAACATAAAAATGATGTTCTCGTAGAATATGGAATATTCAAGTCAAGTCAATTGGGAGGATAGGACAACAGGTATTCTAGCTATGCCCACAAATTGGAGTTCTGCTTGGATTTTGGAATAGATCTACATAGTAACACTACCCTCCAATTAGTTCTAATATCCCCTTTTCCAGATTTTATTCATGGAGTTTTTGATTAATTGAATTGATGCTTTCCGAAAATATCGCCTTTAAAAGTAATTTGATTTTCTGACCAATTTCTGGATTATTTTAATTTCGTCATCATCTTTCTATTTTTCAGTTTTGTTGTCATCGACACTATGTCACGTTGTTATCAACACTATGTCACGTTCTAGTTTCTTAGCACAATTAACTCTCTTTCAATTTGGGGTACATATGGAATTCCGCACCCAAGTAACACAAGAGAACCTCTCATTGCGCATAAAGTTCAATAAATGATATATTATGGTAACTTATAGAGCTAACTAGCTATATTATCGAAGCATTGTAGGCACTAAATTGCCCATAAGGGATTTGGTGAATTAAAATTGCTGATTAAATGCTCTCAGCCCTTAAATAAGAGTCTGCTTTGTGAAAGCTTCTGATATATCCTTTCATCACTTCATTAAAGGTTCAGTGAGATCTATTATACAGATACAAATCATACACATTCATAAGTGTCATGTAAGTCTTTATGACTATGATATAACCATACAAAATTCTTTCACAATAAGACCAACAAATGAAATTGAATATTTGGGAATAATGTTGGATCGTACTTTCAGATGGAAAACTCATGTGGACTACCTACCAGAAAAATTAAGGTGTATTTTATATAGATATGAAAAAATTATTGAGTTCTTGAATGAAAAAGAAAGAATAATAGTTTATCAGAGTTTGGTGGAATCACATTTGAGTTATGGAATCATAGGTTGGGGAGGTGTTCCAAGAGCACACTATAATGCAATACAGGTTTCGCAAAATAAATTTTTGAAATTACTATTGAACGAACACCATAGGTATCCTACTGATCAACTTTTTGCCGAAGCGAAAGTATTAGATATCCGACAGATATATTATTTGCACGTCAATATAAGACAATACTTGAACAGAGGTGCATTACACAGTCGTACACATGTCTATGAAACTAGAAATAAACAAAAGTATGTTACACCCATTATGAACAAATACATCGGACAGAAAAGTTATTTATACTCAGGGACTAAATTATACAACACCTTGCCAGATAATACCAAAAAAGAAAAAACAGTCAGAAGATTTGAGACTCAAGTAAAAAGTTATATAATGAGTAGGCCAAGGAGAGAGGTACATGAATTAATTGACAATCCTTGATTAAAAATTAACTGATTACGTGTTTTGATTGTGATGCCATATTTATACAATGATGATATGTGAAATCACTTTTCAATTTCCTGTTACATGTTGAATCATTATATCATCTACTGAATTTTTTCGATGGATATTCATTAAATAAGTTTAGGTTTAAGTGAAATCACTTTTTTATTTTTTGTTACATGTTGAATCATTATATCTTCTGCTGAATTTTTTTGAAGGATATTCGTTAGATAAGTTCAGGTTAAAGTACTTGATTTATTTTATACATTTTAATTATTTATTTTTAATTACCTCACCACGTACAAACTGTCGTCCAGATAGTTTCTGTGGTTTATGTGTTTATTGAAATGTTTTGAATTTTAACTTGTAACTGTACCATATTATGTCAATAAAACATACATAACATTCATTTAACTGTTTCACATCTTCGCTATTTCTCTGTAGTGGCTATATAATACTATTAATTAGTTTTAGATTGTCTTCAAGCAAAATTCATTTTTTCCAAACCTGGAATTATGATTTGAGGCGCATTCGATTCGAAATGGCATCTGAAGAAAATATATAACTATAAAATTGGGGCCGGCAAAAATTGCAAAAGTTATAAACAATTGAGTAAAAATCAAATATATGGTTCGATTTTTTGAAAATATCTCAAAAACTATTTGAAATATCCAAAATTTGAAAAAGATCCTCAAAGAGCAGGAACTGTGATAACAATATTTATAATTTTAATTTACGGCGAACTGAAAAAAAATTTACCGAGTAAATATAATTAAGGAAAAAAAATTAGGATCTAGTTTACATAACAATGAACAATAATCCGTTGGCAAAAAATTTTCACCTCTATTTTTCAATTAATTATTCCTTTGTTAATTAAAAATGTTTACTTGTTTAAAGTTATTATGAAAACTCTGATAATTATTGAACTAAATACCTGGAATTTTTTTACTCTTTGGAGCTGTTTCTCGAAGGCTTTGAAAAGAACCTGTTGGAAAAATCGAAAATTTTTATTTTATACTTTTTCATTAATAATCAAAGGTATAAAAAAAAAATATATAAAACAATTAGGAAAGTTTTTTTTCCTATTATCTCCATCAATTTGTTTTCTCATTGCTGGAAGCAATATAAAAATAAATTTTTGAAATTTTTAAATCTATTATTTAAAAAATTGTTATAAACAAATGCATTGATTATCAGATTTAACAATTTTTTTTTTGAAATGTAATCATTGATAAAAATATGATTTAAAAAAACATTTCTCGAATAAATATTTTTAAGGCTAAAAAACGCACTTGCTAATTAACAATTTTTTTTTTTGTTAAATATGAATATTAAGAAACCATTTTCTTTAATCATTATTATTCACGTTTTCTCATATTATGAAATGAAATAAAAACATTATTCACTTTTAATTTGTTTATTAAACAAATAATTTTTTATGAACAAATGAATTTTTGCGCAAAGTATATTTTTTTTAGATACTAAAAAAAATACTGAAAACAACCATGTGTCGTTTATTATGGGAAACATTTTTTTTCTATTTTTTAATAATTTCGAAAAAATTTGAGCACTTTGACTTGTCGCTTCCTTTCCGTTTTTCTTCATTGCTAATAAAATAACTTATAAACTATCGAGAAACGACAAGAACACTTCAGGTCTTTTTCATTAAATATTGATCAATGAACAAACTGAGTTTTTCACCAAATTTTTTTTATTTATAAATTCCCTTGAAATATTTTTTTTTTACTTATCAGTTCAAAAATCTTATAAACTATCAAAAATACGAAAAGAAGACTCCAGGCCTTTTTCATTTTTCGAAAGTTAATGAACAAATTGAGCTTCTAACGAAGCTCTAACTCAATTATTTCATGAATTATGAATAAAAATATAAAAAATATTCTCTAATGTAACTTATGAACTAAAAGTAATTTCCACAAAATGGATAATTCTACAAGCTTTCTTCCTTCATAATGTGAGAGAACGTGATAAATGTGGATTTATAAAAATGGTTTCTTAATATTCATATTTAACAACAAAAAAAATTGTTAATTAGCAAATGCGTTTTTTAGCAATAATTTTTTTTATTTAATAAATGATTTTTGTCTTAAAAATCATTATTCTCATCAATGACTAGATTCCCAAAAATAATTTTGTTTAAATCTAATAATCAATGCATTTGTTTATAACAATTTTTTAAAAAAATAAGGGTTGAAAATTCAAAAAAAATATTTTTATATTGCTTTCAGCAAAGAAAAAACAAATTGATGATACAAAAAAAAACTTTCCTCAATTGTTTATATACGTTTTTAATTTTTTTGTACCTTTGATTGTTAATAAAAAAGTAAGAATCAAAATTTTTCGATTTTTCCTAAGGGGATTTTTTTTAAATCCAAAAGCCAAATAAAAAAAAATTCTAGGTTTTTAGTTCGACAATTATCAGGGTTTTTATAATAACTTTCAACAAGTAAACTTTTTTAATTAACAAATAGCATAATTAATCAAAAAAATAGAGGTAACAATTTTTTGACGACGGATTATTGTTTATTGATATGTGTAGATAGTGCCTGATTTTTTTACTCCTTAATATCAATATTTACTCGGTTAAATTTTTTTTTGTTCAGGTGTCAGATTCGGTCTGTAAGCACGTGAGCTAGGCCGCACATTTTCAGCCTTTTTTTCGCTGCTAAATTAAAATTCTAAATATTGCCGGCACAGTTCCGGGAAGTAATTTCAGGAAATAACCTGCTCTTCAAGGATCTTTTTCAAATTTCAGATATCTCAAATCGTTTTTGAGATATTTTCAAAAAACCGAATCATATATTTGTTTTTTACTTAATTGTTTATAACTTTTACAATTTTTGCCGGCCCCAATTTTCCAGCTGAATATTTTTTTAAGTTGCCATTTCGAATCGAATGCGCTCTAAATCATAATTTTCGGTAGTGACCTTCAGGTTTGGAACAAAATGGCACTTGTGAACCAGAGTCTACTATGCCTGCCCTATTACAGTATATTTTTGAAGGACTCATACCTGTGAGACAGGCGTCTTCAATAAAGCATGTATACAGCTCAAATTTTGTTTTGGGCCTCTACCATAATAGAACCCTGTTATAGTTTAACGTGGAAATCTCATACTATGAGAATCGTTTGGAAATACGAATATTATGATTTTGAAATATTTTGCAGTTTCTTCAGTCGTGTTACCCTATAATATGGAGTGGAAAGGAGTAATGAGAAAGAAAGTTGATTTGAGACTTGAAGAAATCATCGAATACTCAAAATCGCGGCAAACCACCAGCAATGAATCAATAACTGAACAGAACAGTTCTACGGGAAAAATTCCAGTAAAGAAAACCGGCGATGAGATATCTGAAGAAGCAGAAGAAGTAACAGTTAACGCCGATTTTGAGGATGAACAACAAAATATTTGTTACTCACAAGTTTCTCCAATTTGAATTTGTAATTTTGAATCTTGGTGAGTTTTAAAGCATGAGTTAGGGTTTTTTGTGATAGGTTTTTTCATTCATATATCGTTTGTTCTTCACCTTTAGCACCTTCTGTGTAGTTGATTACGTGATTGTTGGCGTCCTTCTATTTTCCGGCTAATGTCCGGTATCAAAGGTTGCCGTTAACCTCAACAATGTTCAATCTATCTAGTGGTTCATTCAGCCGGAGGTTAACTGTAATGTGTTGAAGTAGTAAATTCTCAATTTGAGGCGCTTCAAAGATCCGGCCGATAGAAGTCAGATATCTTGTGGTTGCTTTATGAAGGCTTATAAACTAAGTAGCACTTCTATACAGCAAAATTACTCCTTCAAGTAGTTATAACTGCTTCCATAGTAACATTTCTGAGTTCTTTCAGGGAACCATCTTGTGAATCGCACAGAATATATGACAGCGCGGCCATTGTTGTTATTTCAAGAATTCGAAGTGGTTTTGAAAAGTTTTTTTTAATAGAAGATAAAATTTTGCTAAATATTCCTTATGAGGCATTCTGCTCACATGCATGCACCATTTTCAAATCATTGAAGATTGACAAAAAGAAAGGAAAACAAGTGTGTGTTGATATGCGCACAGCATACGATTAATAATAGATCCTATAAGATATAATTAGGTACCTATGTATGCACGAAACATAACACGAGCAGTTCTGAAAATATATGGAACTTGAAAGCTTGTCACCGATTTGGTCTTGAGATCGTGGATCATGCATTTGAATTTCTCATTTCCGAATATAACGATACCACTCTCTCCTCCTGTCAATCTTCTACTTTCCATAGATTCACCCTCCTCTACCTTCCTCTCATCGAATTCTATTCTGTAACTCCATTCATCCATCTGTGCACATGTTTTCCACCCGTAGACTTTAAACTCTCTAAACGGAAGACTGATTTGAATATAATTCCTATACGGTCCATGAAGGCCATTTCATCATGAAAATACTTCCACAGGCTAACATGCAAACACATAAATTTGATTGGTCGATTATGGGGATTCTCATAAACTATATGGACTTTCACATGATTTCAATAATAGCTCCGTTTTAAGCTGGACATGCTATCCTGGATGAAGGGTATATATCGTGGTCAATAGAGTTCAATGCAGATGTAGGCGGGGAATTTGGTGCTATTTTCCTTCGCATACGAAGCGCATTTGCCACCATTTTGGATTTGGTACAAGTGCCTGCAGAAATCGGACAGACACACGCACACATATTCTTTTTAAAAGTTTCATGTTTTTATAATTTATAATTTGTTGACAAAATCAATACTCCCCTAGAATAGCTAATAACTCAAAAGTACTCTTGCATTATGATGAATTTTCAATTTCTATCCATATCGTTGTGTATTAGGAGGTTGTGCCAAAATATAGCCACCGATCATTTATTGACAGATTTGTCATATATTTGGAATATTAGAGTTTGTTGTTTCCGAAATAAGCATTCCAAAAGTGAATTCATAAAAAAGCGTGTGGTACTCAAACTCTCACTCTCAATATGCTTTATTTCGAAAAAGAGTGCATAACAGGCAGAATCCTGATTTTAGGTGGTTCTTTGAAAAAACACTGAAATAGATCAAATATGGATCACCCTAGAAATGAACTAATCGATAATATTGATTGATAGAGTAATAAAACAATGAACACAAAAATTTCACAATAACAATATCCAAAAACGAACAGACCTACAACAGAGAAATATACATCTATACCATACATACCAGAACTGTTAGGAAACATCGAGAACATATTAAATTAAACATGTATAAATACATGTTCCAAATCATACAATTTACAAAAATAATTCCACGCTTCCTTCGAAAGTGAAGGTCAACCTTAAAAAATGTAATTTAACTTACAGCATCTCGTGTAATGAATGCGAAGAACTTTATATTGGCATGACATCACAACGTTTGAGTGATAAAATAAAGTCACAATTACTCTCAGAATACACGTTTACAGAAACAGAAGCATGAATACATTTCTGAAAATATCTACATTTCCTACAGGAGAGTGCCATGTTGTTTTCATGAGTTATGAATGTATCACAAGATGTAAATAAAAATATAAACAAACCGAAATATGACACTATACGGAAGAGCTGAGGAATAGAACGCCACTTATATGCATCACGTTTTTGGAAAATGGGATATGAAATTGAATTTCGAACAATGACAATCTGTTTCGAAAGCTCCACAATAAACAGCAAATGCAATCTACCAGTTTTGATCCAAACTCAATAGTCTCGTAAGACAGAATTAACTTTAAATTTGGTTTGCTTCTTTAGAGAAACAAAAAACTTCTACTGAAAGTAGAAACTACGTCGATAACGGTACTTAACCCCAATTAAGTTTTTGAAATCATTTCCAACCCACAAAAACGAATACAAGCAGTGGACAGATGAATGGAAAGATAGATACTTTATTGTACATAAAAAAATTACAATTCTTATTACAAGTGGTTGAGCTCAAACCTAATTGACGAAAGTGTTGATTGGTGATTTACACCACAAAAAAAAAAGAAAAATCAATGGTTTCTCCGTGAAAAAAGATAAGAGCAGAAGCCTTAATCGTAACGGCATTGATCCGAGAGGAAATATATATACAGTGCTTCTCAAAAGTCCGCTCCCCCCTCTTATTTTTGGAACGATTATACATGAACAAGTGAAATTTGGAAACTGAATATTGAAGGTTGTAAACTTCCCTACTAGTGATGATAGATGACGAAATCGTCAAAGATGACGTCACAAGGCCATTGTGACCAATACTTTTAAGTGGAACCCTACGGCAAGCGACACCTCTTTTGAAAGGTATCGAAAAAACCTATTCAATGATACTAATTTTGTTTGTGTTTATGGCAGTTTTAATGGCTCATTAGTAAACATTGAAATTTTAATTCCATTCAGTACGATATTAATTACAGATTTGAGAATCAGTATCTACTTGAAGAAATTGCTCGAAGTGACCTCCATTTACTTCCTGACAGTGAAATATCCTATTTTTAAACTCTTCTCGTACTTTTACAAATGTGTCTGCGGAAACAGCCTCACATTCTGCAACAATACGTTGTTTTGAAACGTCAATATTGTCAGGTTCAGTGGCGTAAACCTCCGATTCAAGGTACCACAACAGAAAAAAATCCAAAGGTGTGAGGTCCGGTGATCGAGCTGGCCATTCCGTTGAACCTCGTCGTCCAATCCATCTACCACGATACTCCCCATCCAAATACCGTCTTACTGCACCGTAATAGTGTGTAGGAGCACCATCCTGTTGGAATGTTATTTCCAAATTGTTGAATTCATCTGGATTGCCTTCCAAAATTTCAAGGATTAACGGTTCTATTGCATTTTGCAACAGCTCCAGATAAACCTCACCAGTTAAATTAGTATTTGGAAAGAGAGGCCCAACGATGTGGTTTGCCAGGATATCTGCCCACACATTCACCTTCTGGGGGAATTGGGTATGTGTTTCACGAAACAGGTGGGGATTTGCGTTACTCCAATACCTCACATTCTATGTATTTGACTGACTGACTGACTGACTCCACTGACTGACTGACTGACTTCACAGGTAGATGCAACGTGAGTTGTTGAAGAAGTAGGATTAACCATTACTTCTGCCAGTATATCAATTTTTTTCTCATCAGAAATTTGTGGTCTGCCAGATCGTTTTGCATCATCAATACTACCCGTTGTTTCAAACTCACGAAGAAGCTTACTTAAATAAGTCCTCGAAACGGGACGATCGGGAAACCTCTCATTGAAAAAATGCGTTCTGCTGCATGAATATTTTGTCCAGTTTCACCAAGAATTAGGATCGCTGCTACTTTATCACCTAAAGCACTTACCATTTTGCTTCTTGAAGCACTTAAACGTTCGGCTCACAACAGTTCAACTAATTATCAAAATGTACAAAAATATTAAAAGCTGCTAAAACAGTTAAACGTTCGATCAACAATACACAAATTATCAAATGTACAATAACTTGGAAAATTACAAAAACGTCGAATTAGGGAGACTAACAAAAACGTCAGCTCAGTTGACAACTATTTGAATTTTAGTAATAACTGATTTAATTCATCACAGCTTTGCGTTCTTTGAGTCAACAAAACTGCCATAAACACAAACAAAATTAGTATCATTGAATAGATTTTTTCGATACCTTTAAAAGAGGTGTCGCTTGCCGTAGGGTTCCATTTGAAATTATTGGTCGCAATGGCCTTGTGACGTCATCTTTGATGATCTCGTCATCTATCATTAATAGTAGGGAAGTTTACAACCTTTAATATTGAGTTTCCAAATTTCACTTGTTTATGTATAATCGTTCCAAAAATAAGAGGGGGGGAGGGGATTTCTAAGAAGCA
Source organism: Gonioctena quinquepunctata (assembly GCA_018342105.1). NCBI lineage: Eukaryota > Metazoa > Arthropoda > Insecta > Coleoptera > Chrysomelidae > Gonioctena > Gonioctena quinquepunctata. Next base: position 42,750 of record JAFIRS010000237.1, on the reverse strand, counting down.
CTGTATATATATATATATATATATATATATATATATAGGCATTAGGAAAGAGACAATCAGAGATGGATAAAAACAGGCAAATTTATTAAGCATAGCAAGACAAGTACTAAACTGTTATCAAGGACTTACAAACCCTATTCATTGATTATAAATTATCTTAATTTAGGCATGTTCATTATCGCGAAAATCAAATGCTTCAAATATGTGAGCGAGCCATAATTAAAGAGATATATTACATCATTCATGTTACTTATTTCTTGAAAAATGTTTGAGGCTCGTACTCCTTCATATACAGTGCGGCTTTTTATAGCTGCCTCCCCCCCTGTTAACTTTTGGATGGTTCGAGGTAGAGCAATGAAAAAAAAAGGTATTGTTAGATATCACCGATACTACTCTTTGAAATAAAAGACATTATGATTGCCCGATAGATGGCGCGAAGGGGCACATCAACTTCAAAATTTTAAATAGCATGGGTGGTCATGTGGCATATTGTTGAAAAGATAGTTCAATTCTCTCTCCAACCATCTAATTGTTTTTATCATTACGTTGATTTATTTTTTTCACAATGTGCATTGCATAAGTGAATGGTACTCTTAGCTCGATAACTTTTGAACGATTCCATATGAAACGATGGAACAACGAATATTTTGAATGATATAACCGATCCTACTTTTTGAGAGAAGAAACATTACAATTTCTCGACAGAGGGCGCTGGGGGCACAACAACTTGGAAATTTCGAAAGGCATATATAAATAAAATTCGCCCAGAGGATACCTCTCCAATACTGTGAAACTTGTTTTTTACGTTTAGTATCACCTGAAGACGATTGCAGATACAAGCATTCGAAACGTCGTGAAAACCTTTAAATACATTAAGACGATGGACGTCCGAAACGATAGTAATCAAGTTACCACATCGTCTACAACCTTCAAACAAACGTTGTTTTTTACGCTTCTGCAATTGTAAATGGTTTAACTATAATCACCTGAATAAATAATATTTGGTAAAAGTAAGTGAATATTTCAAATGGATAGTTTTCTTCATTAGAGATATTCAATAATTTTGTATCAAATACTTTATTTCAGAAGAAGAAAGCGTTATCTCAGTTCAAGAATTCAGAATTGAACAAATGTCTCATCTGCAATGAAGAAATTGTTTTTATGTGTGCAATTTTCCTTTGTCTAGGTAGGTGATTGGAGTATGGAAACATTGAAGTCAATATGAAGGAACCTGTAACCTACAACTGAACCAAATTGAACTCTACGCCTATGGTGATACAGATACTTCCATCCGCTCCCAAAAACTACCACTATTACCCTGACGTCACCACAACCCGTCATTTCGAATGATTGATTGGTACGGTCACTCTGTCCGATTGGGAAAAATATTAGATTGATTGTCGATAAACCCGAAGGGGTGTTTCCATTGATTGTGGTCACTCTGGCGATACATCGGCGATATTTCTGGAAAGACCTTTCCGTATAAGAAATGATAATGATATATTGTAATCCGGCAGACATTTATCGATTGTCATTTGTCAAGAACATGATTTATATTGCGCATAATTTGGCAATGAAGGTCGTGAAACATCTTATGCAAATATACATATTGATGGTTTTTGGAGACACTTTAATGGGGTTGGTGGATTCCAAAGAATCAAAGTCCTCCGAGATTGTTGTATAGTTGATTCAATAGATATGAAATAACTCATCCTTTTTTTCAAAGCATCAAGAGAGTATTGATTATATTAACAGGGTGTCGATAAAATCGAATGTGAAATCATCTGCCACTAACAGCAAAAAAAAGGTGGGAAGATGGAGGAAACTATTTTTCCCTGGGATCTCAATCTGCCCACTCCCCAGGTCTTGCCACTGGTTTCTCCAAGGTCCAAGCCTGCCTACCCCATATGCTTTGGGACTCGTTAGATATTGTATCTTCAGGAAATTTGGGAAATTTGGAAAGTTGGCTGTTAGCCGTGGAAAATGTTTAGAATTCGTGTCTTTTCGGGACCTCGCTGATTGTATCTGCAACACCTTTGATGAATGAAAGGAAAGCTGTATGTAACTGGTTGTTATCTGTTAGATTGTCAGGCTTTGAATAATGGGTTGGTTGATGCCGAATGGACGTGTCGATTGGTGAGTGCTTGTAACCATTTTGGAATGAAGCGGATTTAAGCTTGTTCAACTTTTGTGGTTATCAGTGGAATGAATTGATCTGTAGAGGGAGTTGGCATCCATAGAAGAAAGAGAGATATCCACTTCGGTTTCCATTGTGATCTAGGAATTTCTGGGGGATTTCGTGGCAATTAGGCCATATGACAAGAATATTATAATTATAATAATGTTTACAATCAGTTTCAACATCTCAATTGGGGAGGCGATGTTCACCACTCACCAATAATTCAATTTACATATTTCTATAATTCAATAGGAAAAACAAAAGAAATTAAATAGAAAAATATACTGATATCAAGCGAAATTACAACTATTGGCGAACATAATATTAAATACCATGAGATCATGTGTTCATATTACTCCCTATAAAGAAAATGATTATTGAAATGACTCAAACTAAAAAACAATGTCTAGAATATTTCATATTATAGGTAATGAGAGTACATCAGCTCCAGTGAAAAGTAGAACATTTCAAAATATTGTTAAAATGAAACGTCCACAAATTGGGTTTAAAAATCAATTAAAAACTTTTTACATTACCTCTGAAGAACTAGTGGCTGCAGATGGCTAGGAAAATAAAATTAATCAACTTCAACTTCTCTCTCTCTTTTTCTCTCTCTCTCTCTCTTTTTTTTCTCTCTCTCTCTCTCTCTCTCTCTTTCTCTCTCTCTCTCTCTCTCTCTATCTCTCTCTATGTGTGTGTGTGATCTGTATATTTTACTTTTTTTATTTTCCATCATTTTTTCAATGCAAAGTAAGGAATTAAATCAAAAAGTTTCATTCGAAATTTTATTAAATGAAAATTAGTTATAAAATAGTGTATTATAAATAATATCGAGGTAGCAGAATATGTTGCTATCAATATCATGTATCCACCATTTTTTTCACAATATTTTTCCCTTTGAAAGTAACATTCAATTGTCATTATACAATGCAATACTATACCTTCCTCTTTCCAAACTCCTCTGCCACAGTATTACACTACTGAAGGACCAGTTAATGAGGTAGGTTAACGGTTTTGCTATTTCTCTTGCTATTAATCTGATAGTTTTTGCTCGGAGGTTGTCGATTCCAGGACATTTTTTGTTTCTTAGGTTCAAGATGGTTTGTACGATTTCTGTTTCATTGGTTTCTTCTAGGAAAAAGGAATTTATTTTTCTATTTGTTGGATAGTTTTTCCTATAATTTGGCCTTTTTAGAATGTCTTTTGCTAAATTGTGACCTACTTTCGTGAAGTATCCGACGAATTTATTGGCCATTTGTTGGGGATCATGTATTTTTTTACTATCATCTAACTGGATTTGTCTTATTTCTTGTGTACTATTTTTATTGTTAGTGATTTCGTTCATTGTTTTCCATAACTTTGAGGAATCTTTTAATTTTTATTTTTAATAGTTAATTTTAGTTTCATTTATTTCTATTTGTAGTTTATTTTTATATTGATTGTACTTTGTTTTTTTTTTCATCAGTTGGGATGGCTTTCATCATTTTATATAATTCCAGTAACCCAAGGATTTATTTTGGTATCTCGTCATTCGATTCTTACAGTCATTGTACTCAGCTCCACAATTTTGTTCACTTTTTCAGTGAATAGTTTAGTGGCATCTTCAATATCACCTGTTGAGTAGACTTCTAACCAATTTTCACTAGATATGTTGTTTTAATTTTCAATAAATTTTTAAAATTTTGAATTTTTAGGTAATTTGGTTTTATTTTCGGGTGTGATGATTTGTAATATAATCGAATAGTAGTCAGTGATATCGGTTTTGAGGATGAATGGATTGAATTTGAAGTAATTTTCTGTAGTATTTCTCACGAAGAAGTGATCAATGCAAGTACCGGAGGTGAATCTAGTTATCGAGTTGATGTGGGATATGAATCTCTGAGCATTTAGGACGTTCAGATAGCTATTTATGATGTCGTCGTTTTCCATGATATTGATGTTTATGTCTCCTAAGAGAATATATGTGTTTATGTTCTTATCTTCACAATGTTCCAGGAATTCTGCTAGACTTTCAATAAAGGCATTGGTTGATGTTGGTGGAGGTCTGTTGATTGATATATTATTGTTGTAGAGTTCAATTTCAAGTTGTATTATTTTGATATCGTTTGCGAGTTGTACTATATCGTGGGTGTGGGCTATATCATTTTTTATATAGATAATTATTCCGTCGTTTTGATTTATAGAACCACCATTATGAATGAGATTGTATCCATTTATATTATATAAGTCTGTATCATTCACTTGCCAAGTCTCAGATGAAGCTACTATGTCAAAAATATATTTTGATTCCTGAAGCAATATTTTCATTTGATCTAAGTTTTTAGTTACACTTCTTATATAATGTATAGAAATGTGAAATATTTTCAATAATTTGAGTTTCAATAGTTTCAATTTGGAACAACAATTGAATGTATTCCCTCCTGAATTGGATGTGATACGTCAAAAATAGTGGTGAAATCGTAATCAGCGTAACCAAGTTAGTGAAACATGAAAGTCATGTCTGCCTGTATTATTCTATGAACCTTCGATTATTTTGAATCATTTAATTAGTCAAGTAAGCGGCTAATGAATCTCGGGAAATCTCCTTGTTGAAGCAATTCATCAAGCGACAGAATCTACAGCCACTCTGCGGCTGATCTCTCACTTGACTATCGGCATACAAGTGTTTCCACTTTATTTATTCAAGCAAAATAATCGGTGTCACTCAAACTTCAAACATTTCAGTAGTTTACTCTGGTGTGTTTGGTGTCTAACCCCAAACCCTTAATTTGCATAGGAGCCGCAGTCCACAAATTAACATGGATTTAATTCCGAGAAAGGCATATCATTAGGAATAAGATACTATTAGATTTAATTGGTGAGCTGCATATTATGCAAATGGTGCGGTGAAAATGAGGACGTAACTCTCAACTTTAATGAATCTATTAACCCTCGGTTATTAGATATGGGAACGGGCAATTCTTTCCGTGAATTTGCTGTCACGATTCCCAGGAAGTTCATAACTGACATGTATAAATTGTTAACTGAGAATAATTTTTGTTGTCCTCAGCAAAAAGTCGATTTTGGGTTTGACAACGGAATTCTCCTGGAAGAGTAAAACTATCATGGAATTTGAGGACTGAGGAACGGCAGATTATTGGTTTGCGTTATATTAATCCAACCGCAATAGTTGCGGCAGAATGAAATAGATTAGCGGTGGGAGCATTTTGCAATATGATTCATGAAAATATGTGATATCACCGAAATTCTCATATATGAGATTTGCAAACTGACGGAAATATGAGTTTGACCAAATCGCTCCAATTTCTAATGCCGCGTTCAAATAGTGCGCAGCCATCAGTCGAGCTGATCAGTCGCACTTACACATAACCCCACTTTCATACCGAGTGCCAATACGGGCTGAAAAAATTCACCAAATATTGTGAAAACATCAGCAGTCGAACTGTTGTGAAACAACTACCAAGAAGGATTCAGCTAAAACACTCCCAGTTTCGCTGATGAAATAAGATTTATATCGGAACTCTTCACTCTCTACTTATATACAGGGTGTCCCTGGACTTCCTCTTTTCGTCTCAGGAATGTATAGATGGGGTCAAAATATCACCAGTACTTCATATAACTTTTGTTCCTAAAAGCCTTCGTTACCAACTTACGGGCCCTCAAAGTTACAAAATGCAAAAATGTATTTCTTTGATAACTTTCAAAGTGAATATTCAAAATCATCTAATTTGGTGATTGATATATATATGAATTCCTTCGATAAGCTTTCATGCAGGAGTCAGCATTTTTGCTGAAAAGTCAGGAACGGACTACCCCCCCCAAAACTTTGAAATGACTGGGATTTGTCAATATGTTTTAACAAAACACGGTTAACTGGACAATTGCCTGAATAAAAGTAGTCGTGTGGAAAATCGATCAGAGCAACGATTTTTGATAAAAATGCATTTTTGTTGGACGACATCCAACCTGAGATGTCTACCATTATTCGAAAAGATTAATTTGTTATGAAAATCGAAATGATAGGTACAATGTTCATAACGAATTCTAATCATGCGAACACGTTTACCTTACAAAACTCATGGTGTAAATAATCAATCGCAAGCCTCAAAATCCGCTACATAAACTGCTCGATATGACCCCCGTCTCTCTCAATACATCTTCTTAGTCGGCGCAAACACCCTCTCTGCAGTTTTTATCCACACTGTTTTTATTTCTTTTTACAAGGTGTTTTTGTCAACATCTGTGGAAGAAATGGAACATAAATTTATTCACCGGATATTTTTCACCTATTCATGTGCAACCGTTTTTGTAGTTTATTCGTTTGCTTTTTATCAGTTATGTCTTCCGATGTGCGTATTTTCAGCTAAATTTATCTTCGGGTTGAAGATTTTCTCCTATGAAATTATACTTATCAGTGAAACTCCTCAACATTTGAGCTGTGAATACGAATTTGCAACATCCAAATGTTGAGTTTCATGAGATTCGGATAACACAACACGAAACGTGCTTATTTCACGCGTACATACAAAATATGGACTAAATTCGATATTTCAATAGTGGAGTAGCTTCTTAGTTCAAAAACACCACGAATCTACATAACTTGATATTTCATTTGAAAAAATATCTACATTGTGAATGAAACTTCCAACTAGGTACTGTACTTTTTGTTTGCGACTTAATTTCAGCATATTTTGTATTATTCCTGTTATAAATGTTGTTGAACTAACGTTAGCATTAGTTTTTCTACTGTGAAAATTTTTCATTTCAAATAATGGTGGACGATCGGGTTTGATGTCGTCGAGTAAAACTGCCATTTTCTTAAGAATCGTTGCACCGATCGACTTTCCACACGAGTACTTTCATTCAGAAAATTGTCTACGTAACCTTATTTTGTTGAAAACTATTGAAAAATTATCTGTCATTTCAAAGTTTTGGGGTGTGTACCATCGGGGGTAGTCCGTTCCTGACTTTGTAGCAAAACAACTGACTCCTGCATGGAAGCTCATCGAAGGAATTCATCTGTTTAGTCAATCACCAAAATTTTAGATGATTTTGAATATTCACTTTGAAAGTTATCAAAGAAAAACATTTTTCATTTTGTAACTTTGAGGGCCCGTAACTTGGTAACGAAGGCTTTTAGGATTAAAAGTTATATGAAGTACTGGTGATATTTTGACCCCACCTATACATTACCGGAAGAAAAAGAGGAAGGGACACCCTGTATATAATTTATATCACAATAAATATTGTGAAATATCCCTGAAAAATTCCTATATTTCTCAATCAAATATCTGAATCAAAATGTAACTCAGACTTCTTTTGGTTGAAAGTAAGGGATTTTGCAAGGTAGTTGTTTCTGTTGGATTTTACAAAAGTAACTTTTCAACGTAGATTTTTTTCTAATTTTTTTTTCCATTTTTTATTGAGAATAATGTTTCCTTTTTCAACATGGGAAACCTACTAAGAGGTTATTCTGAACGATGAAAAATATAGTTCATAAAGTTTATCTTTCAGTCATTTACTTTTTTGTGATACATATTTGCGAGCATATTTGTATAAATCGCTGGGAAGTTGGGGCAGCATATCTCTGAGAGCTCATGGGAGAAAATGTAGAATGGTGCATTCAATTTATATTTCTAGTGCTTAATGGTTTTAAAGTTCGACCAACTGAGCTACTGATGTCACTATTCAGGATATGAATAATAACTGTTGTTCTTCATGTCAGTCTGAACAAATAAGGTTAATCTTACATCAATAAGGTTTTTTTTTCCGTGGATTCAATATAATAAATATATAGAGCCACAAAGTTTTTCAGTATCGAATTGGTAACATTTTTCTACTTCCTCATGTGATTATCTTTCGTAGACAGTACAAAAAAAGATAATAGCCATTTCGTGTCCCACCCCTCTCATTTAAAATTCTTGAGGGGCTGCTAGTAACTCAGAGGGGTGCAAGAAGGGTGTGATATTTTCATACTGTGAATTGTCAAATTGACAATAGAAATCGATCTGTTTCAGGTTTTTTTAAACAAATACATGATAACGCCAAAATAGATGTATTCCATACCTATGGACCGCACATATTATTTTTATCTCAAATGTTGATATTTCTGTAGCGAATATACCGTTTCAGAAAGTGTTCGTCCGAGTTTACGCCCTAGTGTTTTTTTCAAAATTACATTTTTCCAGTTTTTTTCTTTGATCTCATTTCTCTTTTATTCCCGAAAATAAGCCTCATTCGGAGAGCCCATCATTTTGTTTACTCTTGAATCATCTAATTCATGATGAAATCAAAACAAACTGGCAATAATGAACATCACCACCCCCGGGAGAAAACCAACGCTCTATCCATCTCTTATTCACCTCCAATATGCTTTCCACTCGTGAAACAAATCCAAACTACTGCAGCGTATTGTAACAGCATCTGATGTTCAGAGAATTCCAACGAAAATTCGAATTGTGTTACTTGACAGACGGCAAACGGTATTCTCTTGATACTGAATGACGTGGAATGTAAAACGTTCACGATGTATTAGGTTTGTTTTGTTAAGTATTTCAACGCTTGGAAATGTTTTATGATGCTGTACATCATAGATTTCATCTTGGTAGGGGGGGGGTATAACGGGGACGTTAAGGGAAATAAACAATAAAAAAATAAACATAATTTTTTTTTTAATGAACACTATGACAACTCTTTGGTTACTTATTAATTTATCATTTGGCACAGAATTTGGTGAAGTAAGAAATCAAATAACATTTTTAATTTTAATTTCACAAAACCTTCATGGAAACTCCATCGTGCCCTGGGGTAGGGGCAGTATGGCGCAGTATGGGGTTCCAGTGCGGGGCAGTACGGAGTCCACTATTTTATTTGTCACAGAATAAGCAGATGTGGATTTCTTCTTAATCTGCGTCATCAACTCTCCAGGTTGCTGTCACAATGAGCCCACGCCGAACTTCAAATGTGTGTTCAGTCAAACATGATGCATGACATTCCTCAACATTTCTCCATCACATTCTTCTGTTCGTTTTTTTTCAACCGGGGATCATTCGGATTTGAACACTTCTTCGTCCGTTTAAGTTGTTCGCGTTCTTCTAGTTCGTTTTTGGAGGGGGTTGAAGTTTGGTTTATTTGTTCGACTGTGGGGATGGGGAGAATGTCATTGGGAAAAGTGTTTTCAAAGAAAGTTGTTAAATTACGACATACTCTTCGAATTGGAGATCGGAAAACGCTATTTTCGTCTTGCATAGATGGTCCAGGCTGAGGCTCTGAGATAGTAGTTTTCTGATGTAAATGTGTCGATATTGCAGGTAAAACAGGTTCAAGAGGTATCTCTTCAGGGGGAGGCGACAGTGGTTGCTGAATTTCAGCAGTTGGAGAAGCTGTTTCAGGCTCATCATTTGTTAACGGTATGTCTGTTGTTGATGCAGCTGAAAAATCTGAATCTGTGAAATCATTTTGGTTAAATTCTGAATGCATTAATACCGTGGACATTGTTGCAGCTTGAATATGAGCATCTGCAAAAATTTCGCTCATTTGAAAAGTTGTTATTATTCGCCCGGGGTGCGACCGTAACCAGTTAGGACAAGCATGATCATAATACCACTCAATGGTTTCATGAAGCCAACATCCAAGGGTTGGAGCCTGTGGGTGCAATGGGGGGAAAAGCAAAGCATAACAACACCATTCTTACGTGCATTTTCAATAACCTCTACATTTTGCGTATGCGCTACGTGCCCATCTAGAAGTAACAAGACCGGGTTATTTATTTGACGAACCGTTGGAACCAGCTCATGAAGGTTTCAGTTGTCATCCAGCCTCGAGCGTAGCATTCTGCCGTCGTCCCTGGAGGAGCTCGATCCAATAACTCCTGCTTCATTTTCTGTCGAGGAAATATTAGCATGGGAGGCATATAAGTTCCGGCTGCATTGAAACATTTCTCGACGGTAATCATCCGCCCTCGTTCTGCAGAAGAAAGGGAGCCCACTTGTTTTCTTCCTTTTTCAGCAATGATTTTGCTCTTTGTTTTGGAGACGCATGATATTCCAGTCTCGTCGCAGTTATATATTCTATCTAGCAATGAACTATATTTGTCATATACTTCCCCAAGCAAAGAATAACATTCAATCACGGCCACTTTGTTGAAACGCGCTGCCGATGTGGCTTCTGGTTTTCGAATTGATAAATCCGGGTGACGTTTCATGAAGCCTTTTAACCAATCTATGCCAGCAATCTTTTTAACATGGTTAAACTTGTGAGTCTTAGCATTTTTTTCTGCGAGCTGATAGGCTAGTTTTCGTAGGACGACAGTTGTCAATCCAAACAATCGTTTCTCCATATCTTTTACATACCTAACAAGCTCCTCTTCTTCTTGTTTGGAAAATACGGGTTTGAAGTTACCTGGAGCTGAATTGAGACATACCTCGCCCTTCCTTATTTTTGCGACGTGACGCTCCAATGTGGTCTGTGGAACACCGTGCAATTGAGCTGCTTTTCTGAAACCTGCTGATATGCTTAAAACTGCATCAATTGCGTGTTTCATGCTTTCTACAGACCACAACTACCTCTGGAACTTTCCTTTCTGTAAGTCCGTACCATTTTTTATAAACCTAAAACAAAATAAATAATATTTTCGTAATATCATCAAATGAACAGACCATTCAGGGGCATAATGCGGACGGGGCACAACGGGGTACCACATTATGCCCCATAGCAATGTCCCCGTTATGCCCCCATGTCTAACAGAATTTTAAATAAAGAACAAAAAAATGCATTCAAGGTCAGAGTGATTTTGCTCAAAACATATCAATAGTTGATGTTAGTAGTAATACATATTGAAAAAAACTATACTAGTAAACTAAACACTTACCTTTTTAGACGCGTTTTGGTAACCACTCAAAATTAGATGGAAAGTCGCCGGAAAAAAGAATTGGTCGTCAAAAATAAACGCGTGCACTCTGATCGCCGGTGACTGCCGCACTGAAGGCCGATGCGAAATGCCCTCTTATTGGCAAAAACAAAACACGGCTAGTGTGCGTGGCCCCGTCGTGCCTCGCGTCCTCGTTATGCCCCCCCCCCCTTTCCTGCTTGCCGATTATCATCGTGGGGGAACAATAATTCAGTCATATATCTTTCTAATAAATAGTTAACCTCTTGAAAACAATACAAAGTTACTCGCGGACGATGGTGGGTTAGACGTTTACGGAGAACAGGACATAGGATTATAATAAGAAGGGAATGTTTATTGACTACGGTATACAGTGCGGCTTTGTATAGCCCCTCCCCTGTTAACTTTTGAACGGTTCGACGTAGAACAATGAAAAAATTAGGTATTGTATGATATCACCGATACTACTTTTTGAAAATAAGACATTGCGATTGCCCGATAGATGGCGCGGGGGGCACATCAACTTCAAAATTTCAAATGGCATAGGGGGTCATGTGGCACATCGTTGAAAAGATAATTGAATTCTCTTCCCACACATCTAATTTTTTTTTCATTTTGTTGATATGTGACTTTGCAGCTTCTTATGTCTTCCCCTCTTATAACTTTTGAACGGTTCGACGTAGAACAGTGAAAATAAATGCATGATACTACCGATAGTACTTTCAGAGATTCAATACAATATGTTTGCCAATAGATGGCGCGGAGGGGCATATCAACTTCAAAATTTCAAACAGCAGGGCGGTCATGCGGCATATCGTTGAAAAAGAAATTCAATTCTCTTTCCACACATCAACATTTTTTTCATTTTGTTGATATGTGACTTTGCAGCTCTTCATGTCCTCCCCTCTTGTAACTTTTGAACGTAGAACAATGAAAAAAGTAGGTATTGTTTGATATCACCGATACTACTTTTTGAAATATAAGAGATTGTGATTGCCCGATACATCACGCGGGGGGAGGGGGCGCATCAACTTCAAAATTTTAAATGGCATGGAGGGGTCATGTGGCACATCGTTGAAAATATAATTCAATTCTCTTTCCAACCATTTGATTGTTTTTATCATTTAGTTTATTTGTTTTTTCAAAATGTGTATTTGAAATGTCAAGCATAAGTGCGGCTTTTTATAGTTAACCTTTGAATGGTTCGACGTAGAACAATAAAAAAAAAGAAAGGTATTGATTGATATCATCGATGCTACTACTTGAAATGAAAGACATCGTGACTGGCCGATAGATGACGCGGGGGGGGGGACATCAACTTGAAAATTTCAAATAGCATGGGGGGTTACGTGGCTCATCGTTGAGAAGACAAATCAATTTCCTTTCCAACCATCTTTTTGTTATTTCGTTCATACGTTTTTTCACAAAATGCATTTGAAATGTCATGTATAACAAAAAACACAACAGTTATGTAGGACTTTTATTTATTGAGAATGAGAAGCAAAACTGTTGTGAATCTGGGTCATCTTCTGTGAGTTGGTGGAACATTACCAACTTGTATGGGTGGAATTTGTGTTTCTTCAAATATTTTTTTTACTGTCGAAGTTGATATGTCAATCGTATTTGCTACAAGTGAGGTACTTCGTTGAGGACTAACCACCATTTCGGCCATTACCGAAACTTCTGTCTCCTCCGAAATTGATTTTCGGCCAGCTCCTCTGGCCCTATGAACAATACCACACTTGAAGGCAAAATTCAAAAATAGATTGAAAGCACTCTTCCATATTCATTGCTTTTACAACATAGGAGAATTCCTCTCACATCATTTTTGAAACTGGCATTTGCTTCCACTGTTACGTTACAAACGATCTGATTTGATTTTTATATTGTTAAATTGATTTATTTATTGAATTGGTATTTTTGTCATATTTCTCGTTAACATGCATTGAGATAATTTATTCTACTACGTTTCCTTGCGCTTTACATGATCCTTTAGGCTTTACATGTACCTTACAAATTAACTAAATTGTTTTTACCATATATTGTATCGTATGTTTTTTGGAAATAAATGCGTATCTATACAGAGTGGGCCATTGAAAACGAAACAGCGGTTCTGTAGGTCGGCAGAACCGAATTATATAAAAACGCTCGGACACGTCACCTACATTTTCGAGGGGGACATCGTTCGCGATGAAATTCACCCGAAATACATTGCATCCCTCGGACCGCCACCCCTAAATTTTTAAATGGCAACATATGGCAAGTGATACGCCATTTGAAAGGTATTTTCCTTCCTAATATCAAACAACAAAAATACATTAATTAAATCTATTCGTTTTCGAGATATAGGAACTTGAAGTTGGGAAATCACTTTTTATTCACTCAATCAATAAAAACAATATCTGATAAAGCAACTGTCGCAATAATTATTATTGTCAATGAACTAAATGTTCAAACTGTCTACCACCCATTTTCATACAAGTTCTGTTCAAAACGAGACCTCACATTTCGTAGCATTTCCGGCGTTATTCGACGGCATTCTTCAATAATTCTCCATCGTAAATCTTCCAGAGATTCTGGTTCGATTGCAAAGATTTTGTGTTTCATGTGACCCCACAGAAAAAAGTCGAGTGGGGTTGAATCTGGAGATCTGGCTGGCCACTCTATAGAGCATCTTCTTCCAATCCAACTTCCAGGAAACATTCTATCCAAAAACGCCCTAACAGGCTGTGCATAATGTGGAAATGCCTCGTCTTGTTGAAATATCAAGTGGTCTTAATGGTAACGATCGTCATTTTCAATGATGTCTACTAAGTGTGGATAAACAAATTCATTCAATAATTCCAAATAAGTTTCTCCTGTCAGGTTACCGTCGAGAAATACTGGTCCAGTCAAACGGTCCCCAAAAATACCGGCCCAGACATTGAGTTTTTGGGGAGTTTGAGTATGGACTTCGTGGAAAACATGTGGATTGGCATCTGACCATCAACGACAGTTATGACGATTCACAGTCGAATTCAAAAAGAATGTAGACTCATCAGAAAAGCAGATGTTGAAAAGGAAATTCTCATCACCACCTATTCTCGTAGTCATAATTCCACAAAATTCCTGTCGCCTATCAAAATCATCTTCATTCAATTGGTGTACGAAATGTATTTTATAGGGGTGGAACTTATGATGTTTCAGGATTCGGCGGATACTGGTTCTACTGATATTGGTAACACTAGCCAATTTCCTTGTGCTCAATGTTGGGTCTGCATGAACTTTTCCTCAAAGTGCAACTTCAACAGCTTCATTTCTCATCGGAAATTCACGTTCTGGGTCTCGTTTCTTGTTGGCTGCTGATCCAGTTTGACGGAATTTTTGCACTAATTCTAGAACGTATTTTCTATCAACAAGTTTATCTGGATGCGTTTCAATAAAGAAATTAGCTGTACGGTTACCGCACTCATCATTAAAAAAAATTGTTATTATTTCAACTCTTTTCGCGATCGTAAACACCATTATTGCGGAAAGATATTCAGCAGCTTTAGTCAAGTAATTCACTCTGATGTCGTTCAATCAAAGATCAGTTAGACGTCCACAATTGCGATTTGGCGAAAGAAATTATCTCATATATGTTTTTGTTATACTCGCATTTGAGTCGAATTCGAGAAAACGTTTTTTATCGATCTTAAGAACGTTGAATTTTTTTCGATCAAGTAAATGAGGATGAATTAAAAATTTGAAACGGAATTGCATGTTATTTGTTGGTAAACAGTTAGATAATTCAATTCCTTGACAATGATAATTATCTTTGAACAGTTGCATTGTTAGATGTTATTTTTATTGATTGAGTGAATAAAAAGTGATTTTTCAACCTTACAAAGGTATCACTTGCCATATGTTGCCATTTAAAAATTTAGGGATGGTGATCACAGCTCCGAGGGATATAATGTATTTCGGGTGAATTCCATCGCGAACGATATCCCCCTCGAAAATGTAGTTGACGTGTCCGAGCGTTTTTATATAATTCGGTTCTGCCAACCTACAGAGCCGCTGTTTCGTTTTCAATGGCCCACTCTGTATATCTATCTATACATTTTGACCTGTATATTTTTTAAATTTTTCATTGCTCTGAAGATGGCTTTATAAATGTATAATCGCTGGAAAATTATCAGAAGTGACTTCTGTTATTAGACCTTGAGCCATCAATTTTTAATCAACTATAATCAATGAGGTCATAAGACACCCAGGAGAAAAACTTCTTTATAATTAAGTTCCAACTTCTTGTTACTCCACCATCGCATGAACCAATTATCAATATGATTCTTTCTTAATCAAGTACACTTCATAATTATTGAGTGGTTATGTTCAACAACATAACATCACGACATGCTTTTCCTCCGAGGCCTTT
The DNA here is from genome assembly GCA_018342105.1 of Gonioctena quinquepunctata. Lineage (NCBI taxonomy): Eukaryota > Metazoa > Arthropoda > Insecta > Coleoptera > Chrysomelidae > Gonioctena > Gonioctena quinquepunctata. The sequence goes on along the minus strand of JAFIRS010000237.1, from coordinate 27,288 downwards.
GAAAAGTCTTCCCAGAGGAGTAACCGGAAGGAAAACTTTCAGCTGAACTTGAGTGACAAAACCCCGATAAGCAGAGCGTGTTGGTGGTGAGGTATATCTGACAGGGCGATATGTATTTCTGTTTGGAAACGGCATCGATGCTTTCGAGGGGAAATAATTCCTTCAATGGTATAGAAAATTGTAGTTTGTCAACAACAGATAATGATGCATGTAGTCAATTCCTAACGAATGTGAAAGTTGAAAATAAACTCCTCTAACGGTTACATGCAAGCGCAATAAACAATTTAAATTTAATGACAGCCTTCATAGCGTCCTTAATCTGAATCACTATCAGCCATGGTGAATGTGTCCTGTTGCAGCAAGATCTATGTAATATCCATGAAAATGCTGCTATAACTTTGGTCAATGATAGATCGACCTTAGGCCAAGGAGATGGAACATATATCGAACTAAACATGCGCGAAGGCTGCCACAAATCTTGACTTGGGTTCATTAAGGTAGTTGTCGCGAAATCCACTTCTAATCAGATTTTGTTTATAATCATACCACTTTCAGTTAACATTAATACCGGTATCATATTAAATTTTTGGAATGATTAACCGCACCGAAAGCGAGATAAATGGCTTCAAAATTGCAACGTTCAACACGTAATCCCTATAGTGAGCTACCGCGGACACCACATTTTAAGGCATAACTGGAAACCCTCAATTTTTTTGAAAAACTAGTTAATTATTACAAGGTTGGTAACTAATTTTATAGATAAAATTTAACACACGTAGCCATACAGTTATTTAGTTATTGCCATTAGATGTTTATAAATTGTTGCGTATGAGAAGTGCAAGAGAGGGAAAGCTGAGAATCGTGGCAACGCCTCAAGCGAACGCTCGTGATTCAAATAAGCCAGAGCGCGAGAGTCTTGGGGGTTTGAATTGAACTGTGTTTTCGAATGCACATAATTATGAATAATAATTGTGAATAATTGCGTTAATATATACTGATGCATTTTAAACATATTACAATAGGAATAGATATAAAATAAAATGTAGTTTTAGCGAGTAACGGTAAACAACAGTGCATAAACTCTATTTTATTTATACATTTGTACAGCACATACATATAACATAATTCGAATATTTCACACATAAACAAACATGATTCATATCTTCAACAGGCTTATGTAATATAACGTATAAATCTACAAAAAATATGAAAAGCAATTAATGCAATATTATTCATTTTCCTAACTATTATATTAAATAATCACTTCAGTGACTAAACATTAATTTTCAAATCATTAATGATTTTAGTAAATGCTTTCCTATTTTCAAAAACTATATGTTTTCTATTCTCCAATTTTCCAGTTAAGTGATTAATCACAGCTTATTCTCCTTCATAGTGATACATTTGTTTCAGAAAATCGTATGTTATATATTGTTGCGCAATTTTCTCGATAATTTCCGTGATATAACATTTTTTAAGGCACATGGATTAGGTATATTACAAAATATTCTTTCGTTCTCAGGTCGCTCTGAAATACATTCTTCATATGATTTCATGTATGTTGATAATTCTGACTCTTTAACCGATGAAGCGAACTAATTTTTGCAAAATGTGTACATCATACATCGCTTCGTGGAAATTATCTGATGTTTCGTTTGGTATTGAATCTTTGGGTAATTTTGATAGCTCTTTTCAATCTGGAAACGTTTTTCTAATAATAATTAGGCTATCCACAAATCCTTCTATCATGGTAAAATCTTCTATTAAATTATTATTAATGATTGCCCTTAGTAATCTCATAAAATCTCGCATTATTTGAAGTTGTACATAAATTTAAAAATTCTTCAAATGCTACCAAACAATCTACTAAATTTAGTGAATCGACTTGTGCATCATTCAAATATAATTGACCAGAAATTGTTGTACATCCCTTAATTTTTGTCGCTTCGTGGGGCTAACATATATATAAAATTCTCTATTTTCACATTTGGCGGCGATTTGTAAAATATCATCAGTCATGCACAATCCATATGTTTCTGAATCAAAATTAACTATGGAATAATTTATTGATATTGATTCGATGTTTTTTAATAATAGTGATGATGCTCTTGATCCGTTAATTCCAACTTTTGGTTGATATGCTACACCTTCCGACTTTTTTCCTTCGATTTTCTTAACATTTCCCTTTTTGGTCAAATCAACTCTGAGCAACTTTTTTTCTCTTGATGTTAGCAACAGTTTTCTTTTTTTCTTATCAGAATCGTATCTTTGAGCATATGTATGACAACGTTCCAAATTCAATTTTTTTCCTTTCTTGCCAATGTTCTTAGAACAAACTGAACTGTAAACAACTAAATGCGAGCGATCGTTGGATTGCGACGTTGCCAACAGTCCAGTCATGGCTTATTCGCTGTGTCACGCATGTTACTTGGGTTTCTGAGTGTACAGTTCCCTTAAAAAAGATCCCACTAATTCAGCGTTTGAACATGTATCGCGTCGCGCTACAATCGAGCCTAATTTTTGACACTGTTTGTAGCACAACAACTATCTAAAGAAGGGAAACTAGACGAGGATCTCGAATAAAAGTCGCCACATTGCAAACACAATCAAAGCCTAACATTTAGCCGCTAGATGGCGCCACCTTTCACATCGCTCGATGATGATGATGACGCGCGTGTTGAACATAAAAAGCGCGAGATGTGTGAGAGGAAGAGAGATAGAGAGTGTTCCGATGAATGCAGAGGTGCCGTACTGCGAGAATCAACCATGGGCGGCTTGATGAAAGTATGCGAGAAAGGGTACAGAAAAAAACAAGACCACCTGTCATTGGAAAGAAAAAACATGACCGCCTGCTTTGATCGTTTTTTTTCAATGAAAATATGTTATAATATAGAGATTTCATAACAATATTCTCATACTCACAATAATAATAATAATAAAGTGTCTCTATTACTTCGAAAATAATTTCAAGTATAAATGCGGGGGAACTAAAAATACCAAGACAACCCATTTAGAAAAAAGTTTGTTTCAATATTCACTAATCAAAATGTAGTAACGTTGAATTATTTTTATAACTTAGCTATGTACCGGGTTATTCACTATAAATCACCCACTTCTTATCATCTTCATTATTGCCTATAGAAAAAAAGGTTGGATGTATAAGTTTTGTGGTTATGACTGAATTTTGATAAAATGCTATCAAAAATACAGTAGCGTGCAGATTTAAGGAAATATGTTTTTAATCGGATACCTGTATATTATTGAGTTCTTTAGATGATATTTTTTCCTGATTCAAAAATATCCATATGTTACCCCTATCTTAAACCGTTTTTGAGTTATTAAACGTCGAATAACTTAGACTAATTGTTACTGTAAATACCTATCCTATGAAAGTTATTTTTTTAAAATAAGCCATGAAATTTACAACTATAAAATGTTGTAGAAAAAAGCGTGTAGTTTGAGAAAACCGGGAAGATATACTGCTTCATTTCGAAGGTTAGTCTAACCATATTAATTCGCGAATAGACTTTTTGAAACATTGTATTATTATTTTGTAAATCCTGAATGTAGTTGAACAAATGTAGCCGATCAATTGGGTTGACGTTCTTCCAAAATCCAACGTACTTTGACAAAGAACAACTATACACCATACAGTGTGGTTTTTAATAGCCCCCCCCCTCCTGTTAACTTTTGAATGGTTCGACGTAGAACGATGAAACTGAAAAGTATTGAATGATATCACCAATACTGCTTTTCAACCGACGAAACCAGACAGAAGGAGGTAAAGGTAAAGAAATGTAAAAATACGAACTTTTTCCGACTTATTCGTAATTAAATTCCGTTTATATGAAATAATCCAATCTGAAATACCATGAGAGTGATGAATTAGTCGGTTATTACTTTATTTTTACTATATTTCTGCGATGGTGAGTGAAAAAATTCAAATGAATATAATTGAGCATGTACATCATTTCGGGCCTCCTTAATCATGCACATATCATAATGAAAATTTTATCTTTCTCAAGAGAGGCCATGCAGCCAAAATATTCATATTACATTTTAAACAAATCCGTTGAAATTATCAACCAAATATATTTTTCAAGATTCAAGCAATTGGAATTCTTGTTGGTCCCAGATTATAAACTCCTGACTTATTAAATAATTACATTGTTTTGAATAATTTTCTAGAATCGAAATTGAAACAAACCTATTATTTGAGTTAAGAAAACCAATTTATTCCATTCGAAACAATTATATTTGAGTGACATGAATATCACTGAAACCATGTATTTTTATTTCAAATAAACCGAAATACTACATTCAAACATTCCTTTTTTTCTGTGGTATTTTTGTTCCCCCTGACTTTTCCAATAAGAAGCTCGGGAAATATATTCAGGTACGTCCATAAAAAGTCATTTACCATTAGAAACGAAGCAAATATGCCATAACAACAAAGTCGTTGTTATTTCAAATCCTCAGATTCAGTAATAGCTAGTAACATTCCTCCACTTTCCCATCCAACTGTTATATTTGGAGTCAAAACAATAACTACTGAAGTTGAATGGGGGAGAACTGGATAATTATCGCTCAACTTCGAAAACAACGTCTTCACTAATTGGCAGACTATATATAAACAAGCTGACTATTCAAAGAGTTGAATGAGCTTTCCTGGGGCATTTTACTGAACATAAGATTTCTGATACATCTCGAAAAAAAACATGCAAAAAATTACATTCATTGTGATCATTGGAAATGGATGGAAAAGAATTGATTGCTTATTTCTTGTCATCAATGTTCCTTTACTTTTTTCCACTCTTTTCTCTGATAGCGGGAATTACTTTGGTGTCTCTTTCGATAGGGAAATATTTCCAAGACTTGAAATATGTCTCTTGAAGAATTTTATGCATGCATTTCCTTGGACGATGCCAAAATATGATGAAGAAACATATGATAATTTCAGTTAAATTCAATGAAAATGAATAATTACATATTATTGCATGTGATACCTCAGATCTCTCTTCATAAAACACCACTCTCATTGGTCCACGAAATACTGGGAAGGAGTTATCAAAAGTTGTTTCCAATCTGTCTTTCAATCGTTTTTTTTTATCAAATTCCAGAGCAGAATTTTCCTGAATCTCCTTTCAAAAAAAGTTGAAAAATTCCCTTCCTTGCTTTCCAGAACCAAAATCATCGAATGTAAGGAAAATATTATCCTGCTTGAAAAAGGAAACATTCTCAATTAAATATTGAATAGAAATATTTTTCTGTGAATTGAAAAATCCACGATGTAGTTCAATGTCCAGCGTGGCTTTAGCCAAGCAAGTAGTTATTTTCCGTTTCACATTCACAAAAAATAACTTAATTTTTACTCTCTCTCCCGAATAATTTTCATACTGCAACCATACCAATCGAGTACCAGCTTGAAATTACTCTTGGAATTCAGTATTTACTAATTGAAAAAATAATATTTTTTAGTGCCTCGTTAAATCTTGTTCTAATGCCTTGGCACCAAACTTTATTTTGGTTCATCACTATATCAATCGAGTAACAGCTTCAAACCAATACCTATTTTATGTTCGCGGCAAGCTTCTGAATCTGTTACAGAATAACCCAGGTCAAACAAGTGGATAAATTATTTTTCTTTTTCGGTGCATTTGTATAAAAGCATGTTTTGATTTTTTTCACAATCATTTTCATTTAATTATTTTTAGTCATTCATGAAATCAGTCATTCTATTGAATTGTGACAAAAATTGATCATTTATGACTCCAAAAAATCCACATACCAATTTTGAATGGAATCCTACCATGATAACAAAACACGTCCTCTCCTTGGAGCCGCCATCTTGAATTTATTAATTTCGACTAAAAGAACCCACACACACCAATTTTGAATAGAATCGGACTATAATAACAAAAGTCGTCGCCATCAAAATGTTTGACCCCAAAAACTCCCACATACCCATTTCTGTTGGAACAGGGCTGTATCCACAACACTTATCTCCATATTGGAGCCGCTATTTTGAATTCATGAATTCTGACAAAGAAATCATGATGTCCAGCCCCAAAATCTCCCACATATTGATTTTGAATAGAATCGAACTATAATGACAAAACTCGTCCTCCATTTCGAAGGCATTTTGTCATGGGCATTCGTACAGAGTAGATGTGCTATTGAATCGGCGTTGTGGCGTTTTTAGCAACCACTGTTCTATTCGGTATTTAGTGTGTATCAGGCTGTGCTTATAAAAATGGTTTTCACCAAAGATCAAAAGAATGATATCAAACTAATTATTTGTGAGTGTTTCAAAGACGATAAATTTTTGGACTCCCTCTCTGACAAGTTATCAGAGCTAGTTTCAACAAAACTTGGTGAAAAAATTGGCGAACTGGAAAATAAACTAGACAAAATGAACGAACGTATTATTCAATTAGCCGACAACAATAAAAAACTGCAGATGGAACTTGATAAGTGAAAAACGACTTCAATGTATCGAATCAAATCCAACCAGGATGGTAAGGGGATAACCAAACCAATTATTGTCAAGTTTGCATCTTCCGACGCCTGTCGTATGGTGCTTCGCAATAAAAAAAATTAGAAAGGATTCCGCGTCACAATCACCGAAGATTCAACGAAGTCCAGGCATGACATTTTTGTGAATGTGAGAGAAATTGACGGGAAACGGAATGTGTGGACCCAGAGCAGTAAAATATGTATTTTGATCGAGGGGAAAAAACATTATATCAAAAGTGATATCGAACTCAGACAAATCAAATCTCCTTCTCTGTAATTAGGCCGGCTGACCGATTCATACTCGAATTTGTTATAATCTCGAATCGGCAGACTATTGCTGGTTTTTCTCCATAACTTATAAGTTTCATTCTTATTTTCAAGAGTTCCCAGAAGAAATAGTGAAATAAACTGAACTGTTTTTGTGACCTGTGCTGACTGATAAATCATAAACAAAAACATACTATTTTTTATATTTTTTAGATTCCTGATTTATTTCTTGCTTTGTGAACCTGCATTTGAATACTTTATACTTTTCACTATTTAAAGATTTTCGTTCCTTAGAATCTTGTTGATATAATTTCTATTTATGGATTTATATATAGGGTGATTCACTAATGATTCTTAATTTTCATTGAGATGGTTAAAAACTTGAAGATATGTCATCTTAATGTTCGAACACTTGTAGCACATTTTGATGATTTCAAGACTCTGGTGAATGATTATGATATGGTGGGTGTTTCTGAAACATGGCTGAATGATAGTATTAATACTGAAAATATTTCTATTTCTGGGTATAACTTCTGTGGAATCCACGAAAAACCTGGGTATTATCTTTGACTCCGATCTAAAATTCACTTTACATATTAACAGTCTGCTCAAAAAATCATTCAGCTGTCTGAAAGTGATCTATCCACATAGGCACTACCTCAATCAACCCATACGGAAGTTACTCAGTGAATCACTGGTCCTTTCTAGGCTCAATTACGGTGATATTGTTTACGGTGATTTACTCACTAAATTTGATCAGAATCGTATTCAGAAAGTACAGAACTTTTGTTGTTGATTCACTTTCTCCCTCAAAAAATACGATCATGTTTCCAATAAAATAACGGAACTGAAGTGGCTTACAATGGCTAATCGTTCTAAATACAATTTCTGTGTCTTTCTATATAAAATAATAAAGAACAGGATTCCTTTGGCGCTCTATTGTAAATTAACCCCTAGATCATCTCTTCATTCATTGGAAGTGAGAAATAAACATCACTTTAATGTTCCTCGTCACTGTTTTGTCATGTTTCAGAAATCCTTCACCTATCAAGGGGTTGAACTTTACAATTCACTCCTCATCAATCACCTCCATTTATCTGAATTTAAAATTAAGAAATTTTCGAAAGCAAAATTTTGTGAATCCCCAATATAAAAGACTTGAAAATTTATTATCTAGTTATATGTTGACAAATTACTTTTGTTTATTTGACTTTCAATGATTATGTTTTATATTACCCTATGAATGTCGATATTACCAAAATTTTCTGTCAATTGTACAACTTAGGTTGAGTGTAAGAGTAGCAATAGCTAAACTTTGCCTACTTTGTACCAAAGAAAATAAAGACGATTTATTATTATTATTATTTTGTTTTTTCTTTGGCAAAAATTCCGTAATGCTATGTCACCGAAATGATGAACACCTGCAAAATTTCACGTCATTCGGACAACTAGATTTGAACTGAACACATACATATGTGAAATTGAATAAATGCTTGTGAAAACATTCCACTCGATCGGCCAGGTTTTCAGGAGCCAGCTCTCAGACATGAGAGATGATTGGTTTTGGGACGAATATTCGCCCCAAACAAATCATTTTTCAATTTAAAAACGAAAATTAAAAAAAAAAGCTGCTTCTGAGCTGGGGTTTGAACCCACGCTCACCTACGCTCCCTTTTGTGAAGCAGCTCCTCAGACCACTGGACCACTCGGAAGTTAATTGGTTCTGAAGCTATTACCAATCTGTTGCTACTTGGTATGGTTGCTTTTTCCGAAATAAGGCCATAAAAAACGTATGCACCACATTTGCCCAGGCAGTCAATGATTTTTCTTTTGTTTGCTGTGAGTACTAACGGGGCCTGTGGCTCAGTGGCACCAGCGTCGGTCTTGTGTCAACTGTTTCCACCTGGCGCGGGTTCGATTCCCGCAGCTGGTGAAAAATGTTTTCAAGGTCCCAAGAGTGGTTTCGGATCCCACTATAAAAGGTAAGGTCCCCGTGATCTTAACTCGTACAAGTTTTCATTAACTTCTGAGGGTTGGTCAAACAACTAAGAAAGCGGTTAAAAACAATTTTACAATTTTTTACAATTTTTTTGAAAACATTTCATTCTGTTACACGATTGGCCAGGTTTTCTGCTGTCCCCTCTTGGAATATAATGTTTTGGGTGCAATTGTAAAGTTCTCGAGCAGGGACTCCCCTACTCATTGGATATGTTTTTTTTAGGCTCGTTGCTAAGTAGCTTCTTAGAGCCAGTACCTGAGGTTTTTAAACTGAATTGCTAACAACTGACTCTGCTGTAGCCTTACCGATATCATCTGAATTATTGATGGGGCGTCTACTAGGGCGGATGAGGTAGGACAATTTTCTCACCCCGGGGTCTGTCAGGGTGACTGATATACATATCAGGTGGACCATAGTTAGGGGGAATGAAATAAATCTGAATGGAGATACAAAGGTAACGAAGCTTACCTTTTTCCTATATTGGCTATAGTTGTCCACATAGCTCAATCATTTAAGTTCAAAAAAGGAAGAATTTGTGGGATCATTGATGGAAAGAGCACTGTGACTCATGTGATTGTGTTGATTCCTACATCGGAGGGAAGAAATAAATAATAGTTTAAAAAACTGAAAAACACGCTTTCATAGAAAACCAGAATGAAAAAATTGAAAATAAGAAAAAAACATATTCTATTCAAAAAAAGCGTGGGGAGCATGGTATCGCCTCGGACAACAATTACCCGTGATCTGCCTACTTCACTGCCCTAGGTGTGTAATGTACTATATAATTATTGAAACCATGCACCCCACGCTTCTATAAAACTAAAATTTTTTTTTTTATTTTTTTCTATTTTTTAGTCTGGTTTTTTATAAAAGCGTATTTTTTAGTTTTCTTAAACTATTATTTATTTTCAACTTTTCAGTTTAGTTTTCTATTAACGCGTGTTTTCAGTTTTTCAAACTATTATTATTATTATAATTTTTTTTTAACTATCATTCTCCAATATTGAATAGAATCGGACCATAATCACAAAACTCGCGGCCATTTTGGAGCCGCCATCTTGAATCCTCCAATTTTGACAAAATAATCATGATCTCCGACCTCGAAAACCCCCACATACAAATTTTGAATAGAATCAGACCATAATCACAAAACTCGTCCACCATTTTGGGGCCGCCATTCCGAATTTTTCAATATTGACGAGACAATCATAATCTGCGACCACGGAAATCCTCAGGTACCAACTTTGAAGCGAATCGGACCATAATCACAAAATTTGTACGCCATATTGGAGCCGCCATTTTGTTTTTTGTTCAAACAAAAATTTATGAATGCATTGTCACCGGAATTATGTACACCTGCCTAATTTCAAATCATTCGTACGTCTGGAAGTGGGTCAAAATCGCGCCTAACGGAGTCGGTTACAAACAAACAAACAAACATACAAGTGTAGCTGATATAAAGCGTGTAAAAAATGCCATTTTGAGACTAATACAACATTTTGAATGAACATGGAGAGATTCAAAATCGGGAATTACTGACTATACCTAGACTGACCACCTCGTTTTCTGTGGGACGATGCTAGTATTATATATAAAAAGGAGCCTTGTTTCAAACTGAAATTAAAATGGTTTCCCTCATCTGAGCCACTTTGTTCATTGAATAAATTCATTTAACAAAAATCAGGAGATCGAAAACCAAGTGGAATAATAATTTTTCCTACGCTCTTACAATTCTTATCATTAACAATATTTTCTGTGACCCAATTATTCTTTCAGGAAAATCCTTTGTAAACCATAATTTGCATATATAAAACTTTTTGACAAAAAATTAATCCGACGCAATACGGAACTGAAAAGTAAAAAATGAAATAAACCTTCTTAGTCTCGATAACTAAGCTCCTGAACTAATGAAAGTAACTAATTTTGAGTCGACGTTAAACAAACAAGCGAATGAATTGGGTAAGGCGTGAAATGATGGCATCGAGTTGCGCGGTGACATTCTGATGATTTTTTTGAAGTAATTTAATAATATTCGTTGATTGTTCGTTAAGCGCCGATTCAAAATTAGTTACTTGCATTAGTTTAGGAGCTTAGTAATTGAGACTAAGAAGGTTTATTTTATTTTTTACTTTTCAGATCCGTATTACGTCGGTTTAATTTCTTGTTAAAAAGTTTTTATTTTTAATTATTTTGTGGCTGAAATCTACTTGTTTTTTTATTACTCCCAAAATACTTACTTACCCACCTTACTTCAACTATTACCAGTCAAATAATATGATCTACTTTTACTATTTGTTGTAATAAAAATAATTTTTGTTGTTCTGGTTAGTTTATTTCATTACTTTGTGTATCATTCCATCCTCTCATAGAATATAATGATTGTGACGAATGTAGGAGAACAAAAATAATGACAGTAGCGATCTGTCGTTGTCAACTACATATGTGTGCCAATGTTCACAAGTGAAAAATCAATTATCCCCTATTTTTCTACCCGTGAGTGTGGATAATTCCATTCGAAATCCAAATATGATCAACTATGAGGTATATCCTATATAATAAAAAAAAAAAACATCCAAATTGAAGAATCCAGTACAAAGTTATGCCTGATAGAATCGGTTAACAGACCAGAATTCAGAGGGTAAGTGATCAATATCCTTCATTTTGATACCCTTAGGGGTGGATTTCATCTTTTAAATTCGAATGAGACCAACTCCGAAGTACCCATCATCCACTGAAAGAAAAACTATCGGAATCGGACGTCTCAGTAGAAAGTTATGCGTGGTCATAAATAAAAAAAAAAATATACGCGTCGACTAGAAAACCTCCTCCTTTTTGGTTTCGTCGGTTAAAAATGGCATTTCATGGAGATTATTTAAGTTTTTCTCATATTTGCCGGTGAACAAAAATAACTTTTTGTGAAATATTGGATCTTACTTTGACTGTAATATCGTCTACCTGTTTCTAGTCCATTTCAACATTCTTGCATCTCCGACCGAAAATACTCTCTTAAATGGCCCATTCAAATTATTTCCCTTTGAAGACCATTTGAAGACCCCTTTGAAGACCATTTGAAGAAATGAAACCTGACTATTTAGGTATAGGAACATGATATATTGAAAGGAACTATATATATTTAGGGTGTGCTAATTAAAAAAGGCACTGTTTGTAATTTTTTTATCTAAAGGGAAGCACAATTTTTTAACGACCTTGTGAAAAGAGGACAAATCTGATACACAGGACATTGGTCAACTACATTCAAAATTTCAGCTTCCTACGAATTTAAATACCGCAGTAATAAACATTCAATTGAAGCTATGTTCTGCACAAAAAATAAGGAAATCAATTAATTTCTCGAAAATCGCAGGAGATAGGTATAGAAGAGTATTATGAAGGATATGGAGTTAGAGGCGTGGCACTGTCACTTTTTTCATCCTATTGATGAATATAAAACAATGTGTTGATCTAGGCAACAACAGAGCCACTGATCTACAGTCGATTGAGTTCGGAGTTCCCCAAAGATTCGTAGAGTTTTGAACGATTCGACGTAGTACAATGAAAAAAGAAAGTATCGTTTGATATCACCGATACTACTTTTCGAAATAAAAGACATTGAAGATAGATGGAGCGGGGAGGCACATCAACCTCAGAATTTTGAATAGCATCGGGACTCATGTGACACATCGTTGATAATATAATTCAATTCTCTTTCCAAACATCTAGTTTTTTTTCATTTCGTTATGTGACTTTGCGGCTTTTCATGGTATGTACTTATGAATTTAAGTAGTTCTTATCTTACCGAGTTCAGATATGTATCTTATCTGGTCGATATCAAGGTCCGAACAATGAAAATTACAAAATTTATTTTCTACTGATTTTGCTCTTGCCTTCGCAGGCAAAAGGTGATATTCCACTTTGAATTGCACATTAAACTCGAAAATATTTAAAATTAAGACAAATAACTAGGAAAATAACAAAGAACAACAAGTTATAAGCCTGTTTCATGTGTTTTCAAATTTTCTGACCAACGATAGCCTCGATATTTTTTCTATGCAAGATCTGCATAAAAAATTCTAATATTTTTTGAGGTTTACTATAAATGTTAATGCAGGAGTCAAATGGTATCTGGATATACGTGGACTCGTGAAGTGATCTGATATGAGTTCTTTTCTACAGTCCGAAATCCTGAGAATGAATTTATACAATCAGTGAAATAAAAAACATCTGGAATAATGATTCAATAGGAAATGAATAATTTATCATTGAGATTTTTATCCTTCTTGAAAAACGTCTAGTTATCACAATTATCCTGTATCAATTCTTTTCGAACAATTAAACCAGTGGCAGTGAATCCATCGCAAGTTAACTGAATCCCATACTTCATTTCTCCAAACCGTATTCCATATCTCCAGGAGTTGACTTGAAAAAATATTCGTGAATCATGCTGAAAGCAAACTTCCCAACAAAATTCGTGTAATTGCGTACACACTCGAAGAAGTACCCTAAAACCATCGAGACGAGACATTCAATTTAATATTCATATTACAAGAAACCGTATTTATGGGATAATTTTGCTCTGCCCTGCTGCGTTCTTTCTTTTTCATATGGTTCAGAGGTTAATGTGGGGCGAACCCTTCTCTCCTTATATCATGAGTTTCAGGCTGAAATTCTTTTCTCAATTTTGTACACGCACCATATTCGTTCTGGGCTTCCATCACTTGGCTCAATGCGAAGGATACCGGGACAAAACAGAAATATTCTGAAACAGTTATTCTATTTCGGGGGAGTATCGCAGCCGACAAAATCGCGAAAGAATATTGAAAAAAACTATTTGGAAAGTGTTTCCCGGTAGAAACAGAACAAGGAGAAAAAAGACATCGAAATGTTATCAATAGTAATTGAAATGTCTCTCTCTCTCGCTAATTTTGTCCTACTCTAATCACTTCTACAATTGTTCAGATAGCAATGACATAAGGCGCATACAAAAACTACAAAATTCCTGCATGAGTCTAGTTTTCGGTATAAGAAGAGATCCAGAATTTCTCACCAACTGAAAGATTGAAACTTACTCAACATGAACCACTGAACTTACTCAACATGAACCACATACAGCCTGCACTTTCTTTAAAATCCATCTTACTCACATGATCATTTAACTTATAGAACTGACGTACATAACCTGAATTTTCGAAAAAAATTGACCTTGAGAATTGCTGCTCCCGAAAAAGAATAGTATAAGCACTCATTTTCAAATAATATGTGGTACAACTGATTATATGAACACCTGGAATCCCAACTGTTTTCACCTTACGATCGCTACCTTCAAAAAAACATAAAAACACTTATTTTACGGTCAGCACGACTAAAGTGACACTTCTTCCTGCCTTGCTCGCTCTCTCTCTTTCTCTCTTTCTCTTACTCTCTCTCCCACTCAATCTTTCTTTATAGATATTTCATCTATGTACAGGATTCACAACTACATCGAGTATATTTTTATTTAATTGTTTTCATACGTATTTTGTAATGGATTCGATCAAATATCATTAACTCCCAAATTGTATTTCGTGTAATTTTTTTCAGGTTATCCAGGTGGTGTTACTCACCGTACATTCAGTTACAAAACTTGTGGGATAGTGATAGATGCATTCTAATCATACTTAAATTTGCCCTTCTGACTTTGGCAACTCCAAAGCATTATTAAATATACAATGCGGTCCATAGGTATGGAATATATTAATTTTGAGCGTTATTAGGTAGTTGTTTGAAAAAACCTGAAACAGGTCGATTTCTATTGGCAATTTGAATTATGAGCACCTCCTCAAAAATTTTAAATTAAAAATGGGGTCGTGTTCAAAAGGGATTCTCATTCTCTGTTCAGCAATATTAAGTTTTTCAAATTTGGTGCAGATATTTTTTTTTATATTTTAAGTAGAATAAAGAAAATAATGTTACATAATGTTTAGGAAGTATTTTTGAATTCATTTTAAAATTAAATTTAATGTTCAAAATGACCACCATTCACTTCTTGACAATAAGCAAGTCGATCTTGGAATTCTCGTACAACATTTTGTAGGACCTCAAGGGTTATGTTGTTGATTTCTTCAGTTATCCTTACTTTTAAATCTGAAATATTGTCTGGTCTATTGAAATTCACTTTCGATTTCAAATAACCCGATAAGAAGTATTCGAGAGGAGCCAATTCGGGGGATCTAGACGGCCATTCAATCGTTCCACATATTCCAATCCACCTATTGGGAAAAACTTAGTTCACTTAATCTCTAACAATACGTTTGTAATGCGGTGGAGCTCCGTCTTGTTGGTACCAAATTGATCTATCTATTGCATTTCGATCATCAACATCAGGAAAAAGTATTTTCAATGTAGGCTGTGAAAAGTTCATCAAAAAATCTGGATGAACATCACCATTAACTGTGCCTTAAAAAAATGAGGGCCAATAATTTTGTTGTTGATGATACCAGTCCAAACGTTAACTTTTTTAGGATATTGTGTGTGAGCCTCACACATCCAATGAGAATTTTCTCTGCTCCAATATCTACAGTTTTGTCTATTAACCGTTCCATTTGAATGAAAAGTAGCTTCAACAGAAAAATCCATTTTGTTTATGAACTGCAAATCTGCTTCCATTCTGTCCATCATCAGTTCACAGAATTGTTGCCTCTTATCAGGAACATGCTCATTTAACTCCTAAACCAACTTAACTTTATAAGGATGGTATTTTTCTTTATGTAAAGCTCTTGAAATCGATTATTTACTTACATCATTGTCGGCGGCAAGTTGTCTACTTGTCATATGCGGATTTTCCTCAATCGCTAACAGTAGATTTAGCTTCTTTCCCTCTTCCAAATTAACATTTCGACCTGGTTTTTGAATAGTTTTTACATGTCCAGTTTCACGAAATTTTGTTTCTGTTTTGCTGACTGTAGACTGTGAGACGTTTTGACCAGGGTATTTATTATTAAACATTTCACAAACTTCCTTTTGAGTTCTTGTTTTATTACTGCATCCAATCATAAATAAAATATGAATTCTTTGAGTTTCGGATAAATGAGCCATAGTTGAAGCAAATACGCACCAAATAATTTTTAATACACTGACGTGTCAATACACTGACGTGTCAATACACTGACGTAACAAATATCGAAATAATTCATGTGAATAATTTTTTGGTGTCTTGAACGACTGTTTAGCAAAACAGACAAGTAAATACTGGATTATTTTTATGGGGTTATTTAAAATCAAAAGTTTATTTCAATAGCCCAGACAATATTGCAGATTTGAAAGGAAAGGAAGAAATTAACAACATAAACCCTGAGGGTCGTCCCACAAAATGTTGTACGAGAATTCCAAGACCGACTTGCTTATTGTCAAGAGGTGAATGATGGTCATTTTGAACATTAAATTTAATTGTAAAATAAATTTAAAAATACTTCCTAAACATTATGTGACATTATTTCCTTCATTCTACGTGAAGTAACAAAATTTTATCTTTTCAAAATAAATTTTCTTAGTTATGATTGCACCAAATTTGAAAAACTCAACATTGCTGAACAATGAATGAAAATCCCTTTCGAACAAGGTGCCACACAACCACCTCTCATTAAAGTTTATTGAGGGGATGCCCATAATTCAGAGGGAGTGCAAGGAGGGGGTAATATTTTAATACTATAAATTGTCAAAATTAAGACCTGTTCCGGGTTTTTTTGAACAAATACATAATAATGCTAAAAATAAATTTACTCCATACCTATGGACCGTACTGTATAATAATGCGTCTTCATTTTCATACTTTACAATCGATATCGACGATTTGAATTCGAAGGGGATTTTCAGCAAAGCTGCTCTTCCACAACCCTCATATATCACCATTGAGTTCAATAAGTTCATTTTTTTTTTTTTTTTTTTGGCATTCGGACTTAGTCCATACAGCCAGTCACTATTCATCCATTTATATTCCAAATTTCTTCATGGTGGGTGAAATATCCCAATGTCCCTAAAATCTA
This sequence comes from Gonioctena quinquepunctata, assembly GCA_018342105.1. NCBI lineage: Eukaryota > Metazoa > Arthropoda > Insecta > Coleoptera > Chrysomelidae > Gonioctena > Gonioctena quinquepunctata. The sequence continues at coordinate 10,488 of JAFIRS010000237.1, read as the reverse complement.
ACACAAAATCATTCGGAAAATTGAAAGAAGAAATCGTCAGGAAAACAAAGGATCACAAGGTTTCTTCTCGCCAAGGGGTCCATCGTGGCATTAATTTTAATAGACAAACAACACTGGACCACGGAAAGGTGTACATACATAAGGGTCAGAACACAGAGGGTCAATATCTAAGTAAAATGTTAAGTAAATAAAGTAAATTCACCTTTGATTGCATCAAATTTTTAGGCATGTTTTCTGTATGAATTTGAAGATGCAGAGGATGGTTTTTTTTTCGTTGAGGGCTAACAGTGTAAGCAAATTGATGGGGGTGGGGGTTTCCAAAAGAAGCAGGTCGGAGTAGAGCTCTTGGCCTTCCAATCTAGTATTTTTACAGTTGAAAAATATATGGTCCAAATCACCTTCTACGTTGCATTCTTCACATAGGTTGGAGTTAGTAATCCCAATTCTAGCCAAAAAGGCAGGGTAACATCCATGTCCAAATTTCAACCTATTATACACTGATATACATCTCCTGGAAAGATTGAGGTCATAATGCCAGTGTTTGGATGGTATATCTGAGTGAATTCGCGTGTATCTTGTCGGATTGTTTCTACAGTAGTTTTTCCACCTTTCCAACCACTTTCCCGATTGAACAACTTTATCTGCTGCAATAAGATCGTCCAGACATATTTGTGTTGTTGCCAATGTGGTCAGGTTGACGGCTTCTTTAGCTAGTGTGTCCACTTTCTCATTGAATTCTATACCCGTGTGTGCCTTGACCCAGAGGAAGGTAATATTCCTATCTGATATCTTCATATTATACAAACTTGTTTTGATTCTGATCACAAATGGATTGAGCTGAGCCGTGGGTTGTATATATCTTGTATGGAGGTAAGTACTGACAGAGAGTCTGAACAAATTACGATATTCTTGCAGCCTGTAGGGATGTGAGTAAGAGCCATAAGTATGGCTATATGCTTCGGCAGAGTAGATTGAAAATTCCGCTGTTAATTTATATTGGGCTTGTATGTTCATTTTGGGATAATATATGCACAACCTACCCCAGCCTCCATTTTAGAGGCATCTGTAGGTGTCATAACCTCTCTCTCTTGATAATCCTCTAAAATTGTTTTATTATGATTCCATTGGTATTCGGATTTTCAGAGTACTCGGAATAATGACTCGGTTATAACTGGATAGGTCAAAGAAATCATGTTCCGGGTATTGTGTGCAACTCTGACATATGCTTTGAAGTTTGCAGGTATCAGAAATGCATTACAGAGGGTGGACTTTTTATGGAGCCAGTAGCTTCCAACGAGATCGATAATAGCTAGCTTACCTACTCCTTCAATAGTGGTGAATGCTTACTGTATGCCTTAAGAAGAAATTTTTTGTCAAAGACTCGCGCCTTAATGAAAGTGGGGGTTCTAAGGCTTCAATCCGTAGTGGTTCGGTGGGGGTGGAAGGCATTGCCCCAATACAGATCCGCAATGCTTTATTTTGTATTCTATCTAGTTTACTGAGTAAAGTTTCACTAGCAGAGCCATATAATACACATCCATAATCTAACACAGATCTTATATATGCTTTGTAAAAGAGTAAACTCGTCCTGGGGTCCGCGCCCCACCAGACGCGTGTTGTTGTTCTTAAAAAATTCAATCCTTTTAGACATTTTGTGGATATTTTTTCAATAAAGGGTCTCCAAGTTAGTTTTTTATCCAGAATGATACCAAGATAACATGCTTGTTTCGTAAATGGAATATTGAAGTTTCCCAGGGAGATAGTTTCAGGGTAAGTTAGATTATGTCTTGTAAAAACTGTACAATTTGACTTACTTTCCGATATTGTGAAGCCATTTGCATCAACCCAATTGCTAAAAATATGCACCGCCATATTCAGGGATGATTTGCAGATTTCTGAATTTATTTTTGTCGGTATATAGACAGAAATCATCTGCATATTGAATTATTTTGGCCTCAGATATTATGTTATGAATATCCAAGGTATAGATATTGAAAAGAATCGGGCTGAGGACAGCTCTTGTGGAAGGCCGAAAGATAAAAGGCGGGGCCAATTTGATTGTTGTTAAAGTTTTAGCCAAATATAACGGTTCGAGTACAGATTGACTAGGATGTGTGCAATTCTTGGGGGGATTTGTAGGTTAATTAGTTTTCTTTCCAAGATTTCTAGTTCTACTGAGTCATACGCCCCTTTGATGTCCATGAAAACTGCTCCGCAATAGTTGTTCTTTGTCAATGAGGCTTGTATATCCGTTACTAAGGTCGCAACAGCGTCCAGGGTACCATATCCGGTTTTAAAACCAAATTGATAAGTTGGTAGAATGTTGAACATCTTGAGGTGCCATTCTAATCTGGCTTTTATCATTCTTTCAAAAGTTTTGAATAAGCATGAAAAGAGAGAAATTGGCCGGTATGAGGAGGCAGAGTTGGGACACTTGTCCATTTTTAGAATCGGTATGACATTAACCGTTTTCCAATACTGACAGTCTGCATTTCTAACCCAAATATCATTGAAGATATCCAGAAGATAAATTTTGGCTACAACTGGTAGGTGTGATATCATCGAGTACGTGATGTCATCAAATCCGGGTGCTGTATCTGATGATTTCTTAATTGCTAACTCTAGTTCTCTAAGAGTAAAGGGTTGCCCCAAGAATGATGAGGGTTCGTCAATTTCAGATTGCGGGATTGTCATCATTTTGGCACATAGGATGGTGCAATGTTATCCAAAAATTCTTCTTGCCAGCCGTTGTTTATGGATTTTTTTGTATTAACCTTGATTCTCTGAATGAGTTTAGCTTGTTTCCATAGGTGTTGGCTTGGGGTGTTTCTATTGAGTTCGGATACCCATTTTCTCCAGTGGCTTCTTGCTTTACTTTTGAATAATTTTTTTGTTTCTGCATGAGTTTTATTACATTGTACATAATTATCCCAAGAACTGAATGTTTTGTAGGAACTGAGACTTAACTTTCTCTTTTCAATTGCCGCATCACATTCTGAGTCCCACCATGGCGGAGGTAGTTTATTTTTAATTCTAAATGGTTTTTTGGCAGGTATGGCAAAATCCGCCGCTAGATTAATTTTATTTATGAAACAAGCGTACTTTTCCTCAGTATTTCCGTTTTAAAAATGCAGTTTTTTTAATTCTAATTTTTAGTCCGTGCATTGTATGTTCTGAGAAAAGTTCTACGCAGTATGATTGATATATATTCCAGTCAGCCCGTTTTGTGTCCCATTTATTTTTAGGGTTTACAATGTCATTCTCCGCGGAATTCAATTGAATGTCCATAGTAATAGGAAAGTGATCGGAGCCCAAGGTGTCCTGTGAGACTGACCAAGTGATAAGGTGCAATAGCTACAGAGCATAAGGAAATATCCACAGCGGATTTTTGTTCATTAGGCTTCGAAAGTCTTGTTTTTTCTCCATTATTTAATATTACTAAATCACATTCATCTACAGCATGAAGAATTTGTTGACTGACGTTATCATTTCTGTTGGATCCCCATACCCCATTATGTGCATTGAAGTCCCCACATATAAGACAGGGGGTTTTTGCCTTCCGGAAAATGTTTACCCAATCATTATTAGATGTTCTAATATTCGGACCTCGATATAATGATATGATGTCTGGTTGAAACTCATCTGAAAACTTGACATTTGCGCCACAATAAGATATTTCTGGGTGTATGTTATTGTCAATAGTTATTTCCTGGTATGCATATTTTTTGTTAATCAGTAAGGCGGTGCCCCCTTTACCATCATACCTATCATTCCGGATTAGATTGAAACCAGCGAATACATATGCATTGTCTGGCTTGAACCATGTTTCACTTATGATACCGAGATCTATACTATTTTCAGATAAAAATTTCTGCAAGCTATATTTGTTTGATACAGCAGAACGTGCGTTCCACTGCATAATTTTATTTTTTGCTTTTGGAGTGAATTTGTGTCAAGATTATGTGCTTCATTCAGCACTTTGATAATTTCATTTTAATAGCACTATCATTAAAATTCTTAATATCCTCCAAATTATGGATGCCTTGAAGCATAAGTAAAATCAGATTAGTGATACCACTAACCACTTTATCTTTGCTGAGATTTGGTTCTGGATTTTGAATTGGGGTTGAGAAGAGCCGAATTGAAACGGGAACATGGGAGGGATGGCAGAGATTGAGGGGCGGTGTACGAATTTTCCTTTTTTGACGGTTGGGACTGTATGGACGGCCCTGTGCCTTGATCCACTGGGTCGAGAGATCCCAATGGTATTAGAATTTTAGGTTACCACTTGTTGATGGTAAAGGTGGAAATTGGTTATCATAATTGATACGTCCTGTATCAGATTGAATCTGTTAGACGTGGTTACATTGGCATAAGAATTCTCTACGATATTTTGGCATCAGTAAAAGTTGAATTAGTATGGGCCATGTATTTTTTATTGATTTTGTTTTTCAAAATGGGGCATTTGTTGGATGTTGTATTGTGGTCGCTTGTTTCACAATATAAACAGTGCCTTTATCGTGATCGCATACGTGATTCTCAGTCTTTTGTTGTGCACAATTTTGACATAGAGTATTTTTGTACGACATTGTTTAGATACATGTCCATAACGCAAACATTTGTAACATTGAACTACCTTGGAGACATATGGCTCAATTTCACAGTACACACTATTAATATTAATTATTTTGGTAAAATAGTTCCCTCAAATGTGAGGATAACTATTTGTCTGGGTACCAAAATGGACTGGCCTTCTACGTCAATCCGACGTTTCATTCTACTAACTTCAACTATGTTCGCGTCCGCATTTATGTTGTCCATTATGTATTTCATCGAAACTTGTATCGATTCCAAAAATCAGACCTTTCTAGTTAACAGATGGTTAGGAATGAATGCTTTCATATTTTCTTTTCAAGGATTTGTTTTCTACTAGTTTATTTGCCTCAGAAATAGAATCAAGTTGAACCTTTACCCTGTTACTTCCTGCTTTACTTATCTGTATGATGCCCTTAACTTTCAGAACTTTATGTAGTATATGTCCCACACAATAGGATGTAACTTACCGATCTGGTCTTCATTAGTTTTTTCTATGAATACATAAATGTTACCCTCATCGTAATTCTTCCTTTTTCCCAGGTTAAAAAACCTAGGTGATGTGTTGTTGCTTGTTTTTGTGTCGGTCTCCATTCCAACGGAGCGGTTTCCGACGTTGTTTGGCTGTGCTATTCCATCTTTTGTCGTGTTCAGCTGAGCCGCTCCATCCACATTGTGGTTGGAATCGTCATCATGAGTTAGGTCGTAGATACCGATGTTCCTATTATTCAATGGGATATCACCTGGATTCTCACTTACACCTGAAGATCCCCCGCCTCCCGGCGGCGGGGATCCATTCATTTTATTGTATTTTAGGCCACTAATTGAGTTTTTCGAAACTAAACACTTTTAAATCACACACTCACTGAGTATTTGTTTGTTTTCGGGTTAAATTCGCAAATCGTTTAGCACGTCTATTCCGCGTAGCGTAGTTTACATATATATATATATATATATATATATATATATATATATATATATATATATATATATTTCTGAGACAATTCTGGATCAGAATGTGACATTTTGAAAAGCTTTAACGCCTACTTATTTTTTTAAGGGTCACTTTTAATATTGCATCTAGGTGGTCATGATCGGACGTAAACTGATCTGAGTACCTCAGATGATGTCAGAAAATTACAATCGCAAAGTTTCAGTGGTAGGAATGAGACAAATTGGCAAAATTACATTTTCGTGTCTAACTATTATTTTTCAAATGGCGACCATTTTTTGACTAGCACTTCCCGAAAAATGGATTTTTTTACTAATCTAACGATACAAACTTATTTGCGATTGAATTAAAAATAAAAACATTATTTAATTATTACTAAGGAAAATACCGGATAGAAATTCATTTACTTTCGTCAAGTGCGCCATGAATAGCCATGCTGCATAATATTTTGCAGTTATTTTCATCAAGTCTTCTTCGGAAAACAAAACAATCACTTAGGTAATGACAGCGACATAAGCTTTATGAGCAGACAGTCAAAGTTTCTTGATTTTCGTTAAATTTCAGTTTAATTTTTCTTCAAAATAATGTATACTCAAAGTGAAAAAGTGGATATGTTATTAATATTTGGAGAATGTCATAGAAATTCAAGGAATGCTGCTGAGTTGTATGCTCAGAAATATCCCAATGGGCCACATCCAGCCCAACAGTATTTTCTGTATGTTGAGAATCGTTTTAGGCAAGAAGGAAATCGAGATGCGGAACAGAGGTTTATCATAAATGAAGAGACTGAGATTAACGTTTTTGATATGGTTGAGGTTGATAAAACGGTTTCTTCAAGAGAAATTAGTCAAGAAATGCAGATAAGTCAAGAATCAACAAGAAACATACTAAAAAAGCAGGGATATCGAGCATTTGAATATCAGTTACATTAATATTTGAATACTGAGGATGGCGATAGATGGGTAGTGTTTTGTCATTGACTGCTTCAAAGTCATAGAGTTAACCCAAATCTCAACAACTCCATTCTATTTTCCGACGAATTACAATTTATAAATAATGGTATGTTCAATAAGCACAATACTCGGTACTGGTCCAAACAAAATCAACATGCAATGAGAGAGAGTAATTTTCGAAAATGGTTTGGCGTCAATGTCTGGGCTGGAAAATGTTGGAAACAAAATAATTGGGCCAATATTTCTTCTAGGTCAGTTAACAGGGGTTGGGTAATCTACCTCTAGCAGTTTTTCGGCGAATTTACTTTCAAGAAGATGGAGCACCCCTTCATAATACCAGAGAAGTTCTTAATTACTTGATAGAACATTTTAATAATCAAGTTATTGCAATCAATGGTCCAATACGGTGGCCTGCCCGCTCCCCGGATCTCACTGTGCTCGATTTATTCATCTGGAGATATGTTAAAAAACAGGTTTACTATGCAACAGCCCCAGCCACTCTTGAAATCTCAGAAGAAAGAATTCTACGGGCATTTAGAAGTATATCGCCCCAAATGTTACGAAATGTGTTGAGAGAAACAATTGAACTAGCTGAAATGTGTCTTGAACAAGGAGGAATGCACTAAGAAAATTTACTACAGTGAAAGTAAATGAATTATTATCCATGGCATATTGTAATTCACTGACATCACACGAGGTCCTTAGATTAGTTTCGTCCGATCATGGCCACCTGGATGCAATATTAAAAGTGACTCTAAAAACATGAAGCAAGCGTAAAAACTTTTTGAAACGTCACATATCGATCCAGAATTATCTCAGAAATCCAAAAATGTTACAATATACAGGGTGTTCCATTTAAAAATTCAAAACAGTGGAACTCAAGGCTGAAGGTAGACAATTGAAGGAATATATTGGTCAACAAAAAATTATAATGATCGAAATTCATGATCATATCGCACAATTGAAAAACAGCATTAGTGAAACATATTATCGAAGTTAATATCATAAGTGTTAGGGGTTTTATCGCTCAAATTGTTTTGGAATTTTCGAGAAATCATTTTGCCTGGAAATCTTACTGAGTGCAATTTGCGTTCTTATTATCTGATATCTTTGATAATAAGGCCGCAAATTGCACGAGGTAAATTTTCTAGAGGTATAATGCTTGACGAAAAATTCAAAAAAATGCGATAAAATCCTGTAATATGAATGATATCTGATGATATTTCACAAATCACATTTGAAACGGAATAAAATCATCAGAATTCATGTTATATTTTAATTTTTAACGGGGAAAATTACAACAATTATTTTCGTTTCAAAATTGAAGGAATCGTATCCGTTTCTAAATGCTTCATTTCACAGATTCATCCAATTACAATGATCATTCACTGTTCTTGAACTCACCCAATATATATATATATATATATATATATATATATATATATATATATATATATATATATATATATATATATATATATATATATATATATTATATATATATATATATATATATATATATATATATATATGGTGAATTAGTGACTGGCATATTGTATACAAGCTGATTCTATGTGGGGTTGCAGTCAAGTATGGGGCTGATTAGGAAAACTCTTTGGTATCCGTCAAGCTTTCGGCAATCCCTTCAATATCCGAACAAAATCTCAGAACAGAAGAACTATATTTAGATCTCTTCCCCATATCCAAGAACTCACTCCAAAACTAACAAATGTATTAAAAAATGAAAATGTCAAAATCGCGAAGAAAAATGTTAAAACCATATCGAAATTACACACAAAAGTGAAAAGTTCGATTCAAAATAAACAAAAATCTAATGTTGTTTATAGAATACCGTGTAGAGACTGTTCTAAAACATATGTCGATCAAACATCAAGAACCCTTAACAGTCGTATCATATCCCATAAGAGCGGCTGTAAATGTAATGTTAATTCATGTGCTCTTTCTGAACATGTAAATGAAAGAGATCATCGGATGGACTATGATAATACGGAAATTCTAGATAACGAGACCAATGAAAACAAAAAAATATTTCTAGAGATGGCTCACATAAAAAATTATAAGGAATCAATGAATAAAAGAACTGATTTGAACAATCTTACGCAAATCTATACGTATTTGCTAGAAATGAATAACAGAAAAGATATATCGCCCTGTGATCAAAATTTTCCGCCTTGATTTTGAATTGATTAAAAAAGAAGTTGTCATTGTCAAAATTTATTTCATCTTTCATGAATTTCTGTTCATTTAATGTGCTAATTTTACATCAATCTCACGTTAGTAAGTGGACAAATAATATATAATTTCATAATGTAATCCATGCAATTGTAGTCGTCCTGAGGAAGGCAATAAAGATTGCCGAAAGCTTGACGGATACCAAAGAGTTTTCCCAATCAGCCCCATACTTGACTGCAACCCCACATAGAATCAGCCTATATATATATATATATATATATATATATATATATATATATATATATACATATTGGTGATTTCTTGAACCTTAGGGTATATTTTTGGCTTGTTTTTCTTGGGTTTCAGGTTCGTGGATCTGACTTTCATAAATTAATTACAACTTTGTTCTGGTATAACATCTGTAATTCAGTTTCTACGTTTCGACGGGTGGAACCTCGTCTTCATCGGGATTAAAAACATTACAACTCTTCAAACATAGTATTCGTTTGGACCTTCTTGGTTTGTTATGGTTATATATATATATATATATATAAATATATATATATATATATATATATATACATATATATATATATATACATATATATATATATATATATATATATGTGTGTAAGGGTCGTTTTGAGGACGTTCTATGGGGTCAAGTGGCGCCTTTGAGGACTTTTGGTGCTTTTGAGGACGGTCTTCATAGTAATTATATGTCCAACGGTGCTTTTGCGGACTGTCCTCAAACACACATTTTACTGTATATGTTCAAAGGTTGTTTTAAGGACCTAAGAAAACATTTTGAACTTTTTCTTCCAGGCATAAATTTGGCGCAATTCAGATAGGTGTGGGCTACTGTGATTCAAGAATTCAAATATTTTTTAAGAATGTGAATAACTGTTCGAGACCTTTCTCGAAATAGTGTGTTTGATGAAATCTTGCAGAGTATATTTTTTGAGGATGGAATTTGAGTTTTGAGGTTCATTATTCATTACATTGGTAATATAATAAGATTATAACATATTGGGCGCACCTGATCTCGAGATGAGATCATTTTGTGCCTGAAAAATACATTGATAATTTCGTATCAATGACACTAACTCGATTAGATTACGAACATTTGGTGATATCCAAAAATTCAATGGAATAATTATTTGAATAAAAAACATTTTTTAATATACCACGTTTTCAAACGGACTAAAAATATAAAATAATTTCTCCTAGCCCCATACAGATTCATAACCCCATACATATTCCTAAAACGGCAAACGTGTGGCGCATACGCGTGGTACATCATTTATTGCATGCGGACACTTCATTTAAACGATCGAATTCACAAGAATTTTGTTCAGTGATGCCTTCTTGTTTTTTACGTCTGACGGTTCATACCGCATTCTGTTGATAAAATAATTATTTGATTAAAAAAAAATTATATACCACGTTTTTGAAACGAACTAAACAGTATGAAATAATTTTATTTCCATTATTATCTATTGCATGGTCCCCACGTTTTTCGTTTTAGAAATCTGTATGGGGCTAGGAGAAATTATTTTCTATTTTTTAGACTATTTAAAAAAAGTGGTATATTAAAAAATGTAATTCATGGCTCGATTCCATTGAAAATTGGTATTTAGGGGCTTTTGGGGTTGGAGACAGGCGCGGTGCTAGGGGGAGGGGTCACGGAGGTCATGACTCCCCCCCAAAATAATCAGTTTCCAAAAACCTAACTTCTTAAGCAATAAAATAAAAACATTCGTAATAATCTCGAATGAGAACTCACTCTCCACAATT